>JASANN010000212.1:0-117604 GCA_031762395.1 Calameuta pygmaea | reverse complement strand
TCTCTCTCTCTCTCTCTCTCTCTCTCTCTCTCTCTCTCTCTCTCTCTCTCTCTCTCTCTCTCTCTCTCTCTCTCTTGTTGTACCTTTAAAGCTGCAGGGGTTCTCAGTTCACCGCTGATAGAAAATCCAGAGGAAAACGACGCGTATAAGATTATTTGAAGATTTATCAAGGATCAAGGGATGCTGCGTGTTAACTCACGTCGAATTTTACTTCAAAATTGATCAATTCTTACAACCTAATATCCCATATAGGGAATATGGATGCAATTTTTATAATGGCCAATGATTCTGTGTCCTACAGATTGTTCCACTTTTTTTTTTAATTTTTCTCCAATCTGCCCTCTTTTTTTATCATCATCTTGTCCAGCTTCCTCAGCGCAACCTTTGGAAAGCCTTCTTAGACTTAACGACCTGACTCCTTGGCTTCGATCCAAGAGCCGACGCTGTTTCTTCATCCCCCCGCCTGCTCCCCCCTCTTCACCTCCCCCTGGACCCTCCTTCCAAGTATCCAACCGACATCTCACACCTTGCGGACGCGACGATGCATTAATTAGCGGGGGTCCATATCTCCACGGTGATTGGCGACAGATTCTCCTAGGACTGTGCCCGTCTCTTCGCAATCCGATACCTGATAAGATTTATCTACCTTATCACGGTATATTTATATGAGCCACCTGTATAAGCGTCTTAGGCGATAACGTACACAGTACAGTAGCGTTTGCCTGATTTTCTATTGTCATTTTCACGGCGTCGCGACGCTCTAAGCCCGAAATCTACTGGTGTCCTATGCCACGTGTGATCCTGGTCCAGAGCGGTGGGTGATGCTGCTGAAAGAGAATGAGATACCTAGAGGTGGATGAACGACTGATTCTTCTCCGAGCCATTTCTACGAAGTGGATTCTAATTACGGCCGTGGATGATGGTCGGTTTCCCCTCTTCTATCTCTCTTTGGCTCCCCACTTCTACATCCTTCTCTCTCTCTTTCACTCCCCCTTTGCTCTATCGTCTTTCATTCCTCCAAGCCTCTCATCCTTACGTACTCTGTAACCTCTTGCACTTTCTCGGCCACAGGTCTCGTCTCCTTTCTCTCTCTCTCTCTCTCTCTCTCTCTCTTGAACTCGTCTCTTTCCTTCCCTCTTTATCTCGTCACGTCTCCTCCCTACGTGCAAGGGATTAAGTTTCGGTTGGTTTTATTTTTCACTAGTCAGTGCGTCGACCTCATGCGGAAATCTAATTTCGCCTTTCTTTATCCGCGTTACTCGCAAGCTAAAGAATTAAGCTGAAGAGAGAGAGAGAGAGAGAGAGAGAGAGAGAGAGAGAGAGAGAGAGAGAGACAGAGGAGGCGAGAAAATTTTTTTTACAATTTCAAAAAAAATAATTTTCTCTCTAATAACTTCCATTTTCATCCCCCAACCTTTTTACACGTCACGTGAATGGCAAATTTACTCATAACGAAATTACTGTATAACGAAATGACACACTGTACAAGCGAATGCAAAAATGTCCAAAATCAATTAAGAAACGTTAAGATCGGCTTACAGCCGATGAGTTTGTCCAAAAAAATTAGGGTTCATCATCTTCAAGGTATAAGGGATGCATCTATGTGTGCCCGTAAAACAAGTGACAGAAGAAGAATAAGAGGGGCGTCGGGACGCTATTTATATTCGACACTGCGGACGTTCAACCCGTTGGTGTTCACCCTCGTCTTCACGCACTCTTCGCCTACGTCGTCCGTTCCACCAGGTTCCGCCGTGAAAATACACAAATAAATCTCTCTCTCTCGACGAACCACTTGGCCTCCCTCTTCCCTCCCTCTTCCTCCTCCCCCCTGACCTTACCACCGTACTGGCTCCATGTTTCCATGTAAGCTACAGTCGCAGCCATTTTCCACTCGGCACTCCCCCCCCCCCCCCAGAACCCTTGGTCCATATCCTCATTCCCTCTAATCATCCTGAGGGAGCGTTGCGACCCCTGCTGCTACGGAGGATCCCCAGGTTATTTGGATTTCCTGGATTTCCCGGTGTTTCTGCGCTTTCAACCCCCCCTTCCTCCCCCCTCAAGAAACCCTCGTCAGGATCTGAATATTGAAATCGATCCAGCGTCAGAACCAACATGTGTAACATTCGTCCCTCGTAAAACCACAGAACACCCACCCTCCCCGTGCTCAAGCTGCTCCTTACTGCCGGGTGGGAGCGTCCCGACGCCTTCACACATGACTTCGACATATGCCACTCGAATGACCCGCACGCGTAATGACGGTCATGGGTCACCGATGGGTTTGACCTTTTTCTTTTTCAACTCTAACCAGAAACACGTGTTGCACTTTGTACACTAATGAGGTCCGGAAGTCTTGTAAAGAAAGCGACCCCCACTTCGTGTAGACACTCTGTTAATTAGGCTCATACTGTCCCTTGACAAGTATCGTCCAATATGCTCGTATCGATTGTATGTGATGTTTCTTTTTTTCATATTAAATATAATAACCGAAAATTAGCCATAACGGTGACGCGGCGTCCCACGACGTCGTACAGTTAGGCGTCTCAGTAAATTATAAGGGAGAAAGCAGAGGTCCTCGTGTCTGGTATGCCAAAATCGATAACGCACGCTTCCCTATACCACCGGTAGTACCCGGTGGGGGCAGGGGGGGGCCTGCCTAGAATCCTGGTGCACAAGTACCAGGGCTTCCTCCCACTGACTCCTTCGTCCTTACACTAAGAATTTACTCGGACGTCTTGGTCCTGCCAGTGCGTGGCGTCGCGACGCCTTAAAAAAAGTCTAATATAGCATAGCTCATATATACATACATATACGTACAATGAAGCTACCTCGAGATACGACTATATGTATACCTAGTATCTAAACTGCGGTACGCATTAGAGAGGTAGTAGCACGTAGTAGTAGTAGCGATAGCAGCTCCGAATAGTAGTAGTCTCTCTTGGCTATGAATTCCAGGATCGAGAAGCGGTGGTCACGGTAGCTTAAGGACTGCCTGGCGTCACGTCAGGTCGCGTGTTCACTGCGTTTAAAACTAGGTTAACGCTCGTTGACTATTCCGCCATTGGATGTTAGGCACGTATTACACACACACGCACACGCACACACTTGTGCATGGATATAGCGCAGCCCTACGGCGCTGCCATATCGACAGTTCAGAATCTGCAATATCATGGGGGCGCAGTTACACTTAGCAAATACACGAACCATTTAATTTCGTAGGCTGTCCATAATACGATTGAGTGCCGGTTATTGCTGTACGTTCGATTCGTTTAGGGTCTCTTTGGGTACCGAGTCAAGAAAGAGAGACTCGGCAACAGAGCCGGCACCTTGACCCCGAGTCTCTCTCTTACTCTTTCGCGTAGCCTCACTCTGTCCCTTACGCTCTTCACCGATACTCCCGGTTTCCTTTTCTCTCGGACTGAACCCAGAGTGGGCTCCCGAGAGGAGCAAAGAGTCTGTCGGATGCTTCGACGGGAACTCGTGGCGAGCAAATGGACGGAGAGAATGAGAGCGACTGGTTACGGGTACGCGCGATCTATCGGATAGAAGGAGAGAGAGATACAGGTAGAGAGAGAGAAAGAGAGAGAGAGAGAGAGAGAGAGAGAGAGAGAGAGAGAGAGAGAGAGAGAGAGCGCAGAGGAGCTTCGGTGAATCAGAATAGGACGAGAAAGCTCGACTTCTTCCTTCTACCCTTTTTCTTCTTCTCCTCCAGAGAGAACCGACTGGCGGCAAACTTCAGTCGCCGTGGTGGCCAACCTGGATCCTTTGGTCGTCCTGTGAATCTTCAATGAGAGGTGGACCCATGACCTTTGCCAATTCCCAGTCTATATCCACTTTGATTGCCGTGACGGTAATAGCTCGGCAAGCTCGGTACTGTAGTTACGTCGAAGGCGGTATACTTTATTGACGTATGTCTCGAACGATCTTTTTCGTTGTTTTGGTCGGCACGTCGAAACTTCTCTATTGCGTAACTCGGTCGCTGCCACGAGGAAACTTCGGATGGTGGAAGTACAGTGTGACTGGAGGGTGGGGTTAAAGGGCTGTCGGAGCAGCCAGGATCCAAAGGGGTTCGGCTGCATTAATTAAACTAGCGGAGGACAATGAGCCTGTCTGCCTCGCCGTGTAATTCACGCCTCTCCCGAGAGAGGGTCGACTTTGCTTTGCAGTTTAAACTTTACTTGCGCGCCTTAATTACCCACGCTGCTTTGCATCCGGAGCGTCGCGACGGCCTTTCTCGATCGATTTCAACGTCTCCATAATGCTCCCCCCTCCCACCTCTTCGCCGGAAGTTACCTGGGAAAAACGGTGGATATGGGTAGTTGTTAGTTTTTGAAAATTTTTAGAGGTTCGTTAAAAAATTTTTTTATCAATCTTGTAGCTCTCGTGTAAACCGAGCTTGTGTCTCTAGACGCACTCGATTACTGCACAGTGGCGGAACGCGACGTGTGGGTTTGGATAAAAAAAATATTTTCACGTAACCTCGCGTAATCTACGATATGGATCGATAAGACACGCATGTTTTGCACGGTTGGTATTTGGCATGGATAGAGCACGCGTTGATAAAAATTATTTTACGATTGGTAAAACTGCTTTTTTTCTCGTCACGTTTAATAGCTGTATGTATGTAGCAGTCGGCACGTTGTTTCTTTCCTGGAAGAAGTGAATCGTCGCTTCGTTGAGGATCGAGATGTGTATCGGTAATTGGTACTGGAAATCGTCGGAAGAGCAATGGCTGCCGATTCGGAAGCCTAAGGAATGGTGGATTCAGGAATCTTCGGTTCTTTTTTTTCCTTTCTGGATCCGCACTGCGCAATTCGAAGTATGCCACTACCACCCTGGGCTCTTTATACCTCGGCTTGGCTCCCGCGCTCGGGCTAACCTGGTGAAGTCGGTTCGTTTCTCCTTCTCGGCCAAAGAATCAGTGTGTGTGTGTGTGTGTGTGTGTGTGAGAGAGAGAAATGACCAAGCTTCGGTATCGTAGAGAGTCGAGATTGCGAATGAAATATATTGCGGGCGGCCGGTATGCGGCCGACATGGCCGCTGCTTCGGAGCGATAAAAATCCAACGTGCAAGAACTCACTTAGGTACTTTTTATAGAAAGTTAAGGGTGGCGACACTGGTCGCTCGGACGACGCCATTGCACTTTGTATTTACAGTGGGAAATTTGAAGTTTACCTAAAAAAAAAAGAAATCGATAACTCCTATCACGATTATTCGTAATAGGTCGTATATAAGTTGCTCTCGCAAATCACGAGAAATTGAAAACGCTGCGTCTTAACGCACGAGTTCACAATCAAACGTCTGTTTATAAACTCGCTCAAATTTATTGAGCAACTTCGGTCTAACGAGGTAAACAATGTTTGCCAATTATCCTGGTTAAATGATCTTGGGTATAGATACGACGGTAGCATCCTCTCGTATCTTTCGAGGGGAGGTGCTCACCCTCCCCTTTAGTCCCCCCAATTCCCTCTTCACCTTCTCATCAACCTTCCTCGACTTCCTGCAATATTGCAAACTGCGCTTTCCCCCCTCAGACCCCCCCTTCCGAATACGAAACCTCCTGCGACCTTAAGGCCGATAAGCAGTGACGGCGAAGCTTCTAGAATAATTATATAGAAGGTCTGTATACATATTTTGTCTGAGACCCTCACAACTTGCCATTGGATTGATATCAGTCTTAACTTAAATAATAGGGAAAAAATAGGAATATTTTGAAAAATTTATTTTTTTGCTTCCAAATTTAAAATATGCAAACTGCGAAGGTGTATCGATCATTTCAATGTATACAAGCAATCCGTCCATCCTTATAGGTCCACGAGAATGGATGCTGTGCCGATATCAGATAACTTGAACAGTCGTGGTTAATCACTCGCTGATAACTTTGAAACGGGGTATAGGTACCGTCTGGCTGTGTAGCAGTAACAAAGTGGCTACATGATGTAACTGTTAATCGTGACTCCCGGGTATAAGATTTACGACGGCAATTTATTTGGGCGATGAGCGACGACACTTGGGCGGCGTCGCATCTCGTTCGGATCTTCTCGATTTGTGGGAGCGACGGGATCGGTTTGATTGTATGATAGAAAAAAGATCAATAGAGATCTGACATTAGTGACAGTATGAAACGTCAATGATTAAACACGTGGTCGAGTGATTCTGAGTAATAATATTTATGATCCCAGGGAACTGTTTTGAATCGTACTTCGATACCCCTGGTTGAATCGATTGGTACAGGTCACTAGACTCTTTGATAATAATTGAGTAATTTCTTTATTTTGGTGGATTAGGAATCACGAGACTTTTTATAGGTTTTGTGCACTGGGCAGGCGTTTATGAAAGGAACGTGACACTTGAGGTTTAAAATCAAAGATTTGAGCTATATTGTCCTATAAGTTACACTCTAAAAGACTCTTAAAATTCTATTCCTCTCTCTTTTTCTCACATACACAAACACGCACACGCGCGCGCGCGCGCACTCTTCTGATTGTTTCCAGTTCTATTATCGTACCGAAGACGACAGGAAGTGTAATCGTTTATATTTCTTCTTATACCGGCTTCTAGGCTTGGGAAGTAGATAGCTGCAGCTATGGTACAGCAGACTGCACGATGCGTCCGAAGACTGTAGTCCCGCGGGCGATAAGGATGATATCGGTTTAGAACCCACAGAAGATCACAATGATGATCCCCGTTCGCTGAGCCGATTATCTTTAGGAGTGGGGACGAGAGGGCTGTCGCCACAGTACAGCAGAGTGCACAGTGCGTCCGAAGACTGTGGTTCAGCTGGCAATAAGGATAGCAATGATTCAGGACCCACAGGTGATCACAATGACCCCCGTTCGCTGAACCTATTGCCTCAGGAAGGTTTCAGTGAGCTGGATTTTGGCTGATTCCTGACAGCGCCGACACAATGACTTTGCTGCAGGATATCCTATAAGGAGTCCAGCTTTCTAGATAATTATATTTTCTACCATTTTTATTGCTCCTTGTCGTCTTGCGGTGTACACGAGTCTAGTCTGGGTCGGTATCCTAGAACCGAGTCGAGTACAGAGTGAATTCCTATCGAGGAAGTCGCTGCTTATACCCTCGATAGGAATACGTTAATTCTAGTGAGGGGTAACGATTTTTATCCGTCCAAAGGCGTTAACGTCGCTTTTTGGATTCATTATTTTGATTTATGATATTGAATATTCTGACAATTTAATTCAAGTAATTGGATTAGCGGTTTCTTCAACTACCTTACTTACTGGTATTTCTATTGTGTTTGCGCGTGCCGGCTGATAGCACTTGGGCACTTGTTTGTTTTGATTCTAGTCGTTTAACTGGACTTTGGATTCTTAGAATATTAAAGGTAGTTCTTTCTAATATTATTTCCTCCTGGCTGTCGCTATGACTAATTTCAAGGGAATTATAGAATATTATGAATTTAAAAGTCATACTTTCCCTTTTCCTTTATCGACGTCGATAGAAGTTTCGAGGAATTCTAGGATGCCAGGAGTTCTCTCAGATACTATTATGCACATCCACAGTGCTCTATGCATTATGCACTCTTATGTGGGGCTCTTGACGTATCCATCATCGAGAATGGACATTTGGGAAGTAAAAAGGATAGAGGATAGAGGGCAGAGGGGTGGGGTGTAAGGACGGAACGTTACAGTATCGAGTATATAAGATGGTACCGGTTGCTGGCTGATCCTTTTTGTCGGCAGATCTGCTGACGATGACGGGAAAACCGGTTTCCCTTCAGTTAATGACGCTCGGGATTTCTCACTCCCCTTTTATATGTGGCACGACTGCTTGGTTCCTTCTCTTGTGCTCCGCTCTTGTTTGTATATCACTGTTCTTTGCTTCGCGCATGCGCACTGCTGGCTCTCGTTAACGTCCCTAGGGAATTATATTGTATAACTAGTATATACCATACGATACACTGACTTTGGTAAAAGGTTACTCGGGTTATGCTGGGTTCACACGAATATTTTCGTATAACGTTACTCGACTTAACTCGACTGTCTAGGCATTTTTTTTACCTCGCACACGCGTCTTGCCAGAAATTTGATTTTGCCCGACTAAATTACACGGTGGTATCGCGTTACGTTGATTTTTTTTTAGATTGGTCGTACATTGGTAGAATTTTCGTGACGGGAGAAGCTGGTAAATTCTAGTTATTTATTCGTTGGTAGCCGCTGGCTAGTAATATTTTAATCACTAACGTTCGTGACACGGAAAACTGGGCATTGTATCGGTATTATCGACTGTATCGGTATTGAATTTTTTTATGGTGTCCTTACTGGAAAAATTTATAGAGTATTTGTTATTTTTTTATTGGCACGTATGGATTTATAGAGCTACAATATATCGCTTATAAATAATGAATTTTACGCTGGTTGACTTTAAGTCGGAGATACCAATTTTTTTCTTATCACGCAAAATCATTCGATCATTATAGTTAATTTATTAGCGTGGCAGCCATCGATAGATTCACGGAGAAACGTTTAATTCAGCTGTATTCGAATTAATACGTTTAATTGGGAGCGACCGAGTCTGCACATATAGGTATTTGTCACGACTAGTTCGGACTATTAATATTCTTTTTAGTCAAATTCATTCAAAACCGCGTTACCGAGTACAAGAGCGCCATTGACACACGAGGGATTTGTTTGAAAAAAAAAAAAAAATAGAAAATCTAATTCATCGCAGCAATTAAAAACGCGCCTTAACGTTAATAGCAGTCCGTGGTAGCAGCGATTCCTCGGCAAGAGAAAAGTAACGCGACACGAAGTAACGAGACGAAGAAAAGGTCGCCGCAGTGAGTAAATGTCATAGCCTGTTTCTAGTACCGTTTCGCGCCGTCGACGGACCTCCTACGAGTGGCGCTGCTCTTCTTTTTTTTCCAGAGAGGCAAACCGCGCGCTTAAAACTCGACCTGAATGCAACTGCTCGCTACTGAAAGTATACAGTATTTTTTTCTTTTCCTTTTTTTTTAATAACTTCTCGGTTCTCTTCCGTCATTGCACTTTTTTCCCCTCCGTCCCCGCCACTCGTTTTCTTTGTTGCGATACACCGGCCAACTACGTAACTAACTAACCTAACACTTGAAAGCCCTTGGTTGGGTGTTAATGACGAGGGTTGACGCGTGTCGTTACTTGTGCACGCGCCCGTCTAAATACTGTATACCCATTCACATCGAGTACTGCAAAAGTCACTAGGGAATAGGTTAACGCAGTAGGCAGTGAGCTGTTGTGCATAGGAGTGTATAGAGAAAAGTCACAGGTAAATTAGGAATGAAAAGTGGATGGTTGTAATTATTTTTTTTTTTTCACGTATTAAATAAACGCCATACATATGTTTCTAGGAATTGCATTCGAGTCAGTGAGTTTGCATTGAATGCGAGCCTCACGTGAGTGCAGCTAACAGGAAGCTTCGTAGGGGGGTTGGTGGTGGTGGTTGTGGTGGTGGTGGTGGTGGTGGTGTATGATTGTATATAGGTATACATACGAGGGAATGCTTCGGTACAGGCGTCATAGCGTGGGCACAGTGTACAGCTCTGGATACCGTTAATAACCTGTGTACGCGCCATAACGTCGTGTTTCTATAACAGCCCTCAATGCTCGTTGTGAACGGTCCTTTATGATACGGCTCTACGCCAAAGATTCACCACTTCTCTTGAGGTTCGCTCGGGTGTCAAGCACCAGCTAGATTAATTGCGTCATCGTACCAACGTTGCTATATCTTTTTTTTTTCTTTGTTTTTCTTTTGCTTCTTATTTCTGTCCTAACCTTTCTCTCTCCCTATCTTTTATCTTTTGAAAAACAAAATCCTTTACTCAAATTAACCCTCTCGTCGGAGTGGCTCCGTTCACTGCCTGCTAATGCGAGTTAAGCTGCTGCGCACACTAGTGCCAACTGTGTATTGGGGATTTTATAGTTACTTGTCTTTTGCAATTACACTGAACTCGCACGGTTACCAACTTTGTATCTGTACTGTAGGTACTTATTCGCTACAGTGATCCTTTCTCCTTTCAGCGGATTTGTTGCGCGTGTAACCGGTTTTTCTAGTGTTTCCATGATTTCAGTATGGATTCGAGCGAGAATGGGTTTTTTATCTTTTTTGGAATTTAGTTTTTTTTGGGAGATTTTGAAAAAGAGATTAAAATCTCGTTAGGTAGCTCAGGGGACTTTTTAATTAAGCAGCGCGGAAGTGACTTTTTGTTGTGCTTTAGATAGGTCAAGAATTTTTTTCAGCTTTTAGGTAATTTTATAATTATATATATTTTTTTAATATCCGTCATTACTTGGTTATTTGTGGTATATTCATGGCTGACATCTTTGCGGTGGAGTCGTTGCGTTGAAAACTGAATAGTTTTTCACTCGTGGGACGCGCAATTATCTGGGCCTATTTTCGACGCCGGGCGTCGTTGGTGTCTTTCGTTTCTCTAAGACGCTTCCTCTCGAGGATCTATACGAGACGTTGAAGAGGAAGTCGGAGTGGAAAAAAAATAAAGAAAAAATTTTAGAGAGAGAGAGAGATTTAGGATGAAACAAAAAATGGCAAAGTGCCATTATGACTTTTTTTGTTATCGCAGCGAACAAACGACGCTCTACAGCAAAGAGCCCAGTGCCAGGCGTCGGCGTCCCCCACGATAGACACGGACCTGCCCATTAACCTCGGATCGCCGTACGTAATTATTTTCTTAATCGCGCGATCGTTAAACTCACTAGCACCATTTTCTTTTTTCCTCTCTTGTTTCTCTTGATTGCTGTTTCTCTTGCGTCGAAAATTATTATTTCTATAGTCGCAGCTAATAGCGTCCGATATTTAACGACTCTCCCATCGCGATAATGCACGACGTCGTTTGACTATCCTTTCACCATTTTTTTATCAGATTTTTTTTATAATTCACCAAAAAAATCTTCAGAAAAATTCATTTGACGTCCGTTAATACACAAACTCGTGTAACGAGCCAAATATAATCACGCAATCTCAATTTGTAAAATTTTCAAAATTCACCGATAACGAGTTATTCCAAAACAAATTATCTCTCCTTATCACTAATTAATAACCGTGCGAACGATTTCAAATATTCTGTATGCATAATTAAATCCAAATTTGCAAAAAAAAAACAATTACCCCATAAAAATATACCGACAACCCAAAACTCCATCGATTTTTATATTGACGAAATAAAAAAATAATAGATATCGATTCTATCGATCAAAATAATTTCTGTCCATTTAAACCATCCTCTCGATCCTCGTTAGACGCACACACTGTACATACACGACTATAGAAAATACTTTCGCTTTCTCTTCTCCCTCTCTCTCTCTCTCTCTTATATACGACTATATTTAACCATACCAAAATGACCTCGAGTTTCCAGCAGCAATCTCCACTCACTCGTTAATACATACAGTAATAGTAAAACGAACGTTAATACCCACCGGTGACCATTACCAATATACAATATTATAATCGACTCTAGATTTACTCCAAATAAAAAAGATACACACTGCTACCAACAGCATTAGTAGCAATAGTAGCAACGGTCGCAGCACTTCCACGTACACTCCGTCCAACAAGTATACAATTAAAAAGCAATTTGTCTCGAGCAATTTATAGGGACAGCCCATTACAAGGGACTGTAACTCTTGCGTCACGACTGAATAGTCTAGCTGTTCTATTTATAGGATATCAAGGTCTCATTTCCTTTATTTCATTGCCATCAACCCATAGGACCGTATATGTATACGGTGACTTTTTATCAATAAATTTTTTTTTTTTCTTTTTCAACAACCCTTAATATTCCTACCCCCTTTTTCATCCCTCTATGAACTCTCCTATGCGATTTGGCACGTGTTGTGTATGCTCGTTTTAACGGGGAGGAGTCGAATTTTTTTTTTTTTCTCTATACAGTACACGTACCTTTCAGCACTGTGTGTACCTCTAGCTACGAACTGCCTACCGGTACGGTACGAAACGGTACGAAACGGTACGCTCGGTACGTACAGGCAGACCAGGGACAAGAGCGGCGATATATAATGTTCCACGATATTAAACGGGACGCATTCCAGCGTAGCCACCCTCTGGTTCATGGCATGAATGCTTCTATGGATCCGCAACCCCTAGTCCTATCCTACGCCCCCTGGACGGGAGCAGCCCTCTTCCTGGTCCAATCGTTATATACCAAATTTACAGCTCGGATGCTGGTGGCTCGGATATCCCTCCTCATCCCCCGCGTATAGATTCTGTGTTCGTTTGTACACGATCGTGACTAGGCTTTTTTTTCCCCCTAGGATTTATAATTTTTTTTTTTCGTACTTGCGACTTTTTTATGTCTCATCCGGGTCAATTTCTGAGCTTGAAATTACCATCTCTGTCGTATTGGATTTTACGGCTGTCTTTTTTTTTTACTTGGATTTCTAATGGCGTTTGGATTTTCTTGTCAGTCTGCCTTTTAAGGCTAATTTTAATGTATCTTTTCCAGCCGCGATTTTTCTTCATGAAATTATAGCTCGAGCGAGGTTAAGGTACTCGTACCTGGTTCTTATACCAAACGGTAATCTGTTTCTTGCAGTAACATTTATATATATATATGTATATATATATTTTTTCTTTAGTAATGTAGACTTCAGTGAATGCCATCCCTGTTAAGAGTGTCACTAGTTATTTTTTCCTCTCCCAGTAACATCGGCCAGGCACATCTGTAACGACCCGATAAATATATCACATGCACCTCTGTATAAGCGATATATAATTATAATAATTTTCACACAAAAATTCCTATAGCCCATCCACACTGTTGGGGGGGGGGGGGGTGTCCTTTATTATTAAACGAAAGTACTTTCTCATTCCCTCCCACAGTACAATCCAACTGCCGGAAATCCAATTGGCAAATAACTCCAGATACCAGATTACCCAATGGACCAGATTGATCCGGTCGGATGCTGAATTTTCAAAATACTCCAAGTTGTACCGCTCGGTTGTTTAAGGGATGACGAGGCTGATACGGAATGAGGGGAAGTGAATTTTGGCCGCGGGGGGAGGGGGGCGGGGCGGGGGCTTGCCTAACGCCGCACATTATTCCGTATAATGAACGGCAGTCCGTATTCCGCACGGACCGTACGGTTAGACGGCTGCGGTCTTGCCTTGCATTCCAAAACGTCCCGTTCCAGCCCTATCATCGCTATCCCGGCCATTCCCTATCCTTCATCCGCACATTTCCAACCCTCCTCGAACCGCCGAATGCAACCATGCGTCATCCGCCATGATCTATGCTTCCTGCTGGCATTGCGAGCAGCCGCGTGCATCCGCCACGCCGATGCATTTCCACACTGGCCATGCATCTCCTGCATATAGGGGGGCAAGGGGGTAAGGGGTTATAGGGGGCGCCCTCTATTCTCCCCCAATCATTCCCATCGAAATGCACGTGCCTGCCGGCTTAATTCCTCGTCTCTATTAACCACCGACCACCCCCTGAATATTTGGAATAATAAGTCCACTTAGAGCACCCTTCAATTCATTTTGCACCCTGGCTATAATCACTTGCGTGGTTACGTCACTCTAGATTCACCGCGTGTAATTTCAGCTACTGTGCCGGCTACCTGTGATAAGGGTGGTAAAATTATTTTTTACTTGGCAGGGTGGTTTTGGTTACTGGGAATTTTTTAAAGAATTTTCACGGTGGGAGCGGGGTGGGGGGGGGTTACTATTAATAAAATCAGCCGCAGTACACAGACTGTCGAATAATTGTCAGAAATGCTGATTTTATTTATTCGCGTCCACTGTGATTTCTACCCTCTGTACGTTTGTATAAGGGGTTGGTTCGAAATATCTGCGAATCCGCCACGTGATTCCTGGCGGAATAGAATTAGTCGGAAAGTGGTTCGTGACTGTTCCGGAGTTAAGTCCTGTGTTTCCTGTAAGGGGTTGGTTCCACGGGAGGGTTGAGAATCTCCCTTAACGTTCACTCCACCCTCGAGAGGCGGAGCTGCCGCCCACGGGCTACCCCTACCTCGCGCTACGGCACTGATACGCGATATCAGCAACCACTTGTTGCTCGCGGGCTGCACCCACGGTTACTTTTTAACGCGCCTGATTTTTCTACATCCACTCCCGACCCCCCGTCACGAATCTCCACCCTCTTTGCCTCCTACCGTGCCAAATCATTTAGTAGTACTCCTCGACTTTGGAGCTTAATCAGGTTTGTGCGAAATTGTGCCCCCCCCCCCCCTCTTTTTTTACTTAGCACGACGACCAATCGGAGACGAGTATACTCGTCGGTGATCGGAATTACTTGTAAATTAACCCTTCATTTGCCATTTGGCATGTGAAGGGTGAGGATCGTATTTTTCAAAAGTTCTTGACCTACCTTTTTTTTTATTTTACAATAGATGCATCCTACTATTCTTACGTGGTATTTTCATGGGCCATTTCTTTTAATATTTTTCTATTCCAATCTTGGATCATAATTATTAATCCACACACGTGTGTTTTTACACGAGTTATTTGACTTGGCACTATTAATTATTAATGTACACACGGTACGATAGGTATTTCAATCTTACGTCATCGACTGGATTCAGCGATACTTAAGAAACCTTGTATTTATTTCTCCATTATACACGTCTTCTGTACCTGTGACATTGACAGCTCAAACGTCTGTTCCTCTGACGCATGTGTCTTCTTGCTAGTCCAATAGACCGTGTGAGTCCGTTACGTAAGAATCATTGGGACCCGTACGTGTTTGACTATTTTATTATGGAACGGATGCCGTGTCAAATTGCAAGACTGGATTAAATAATTGAATTGCAAGTTTTTATATAACGCATTAATACATAGTTATGTTTATTCATTGACGACGTCACCGATGTAAATTAATAATATAATTGTTGTCCGATGAAAAGGTTCTTAATTTATCTTAATATATAATATTTTCTGTCTTTATTGTTCCAGGCAGTGCGGTGGCTGCAGCCGACACCATTTCCTCGCCGTGGACACCCGCGAGTTCCGGGCCGCCGCCCGACGCCAACGGCTCCGGCTCGGATACGAAAAACCTAGACGTTGGCGAAATCAGCGATGTGAGTTTACGTCTGATTGTGATATATCCCAGATAAATAGAATTTGATCAAATATTTATGAATTAAAAGAAAAAGTACTCTGACACAGTAACTGGTACAGTCGTAGACAACAAAATAAACATGTAAAATAAGCGTCACGTCACTTGTCACAAAATATTTACATATAAATTATTGTATCAAAGGACGAGAAGGACCTGTCGGCAGCGGATGCGGAAGGCGTATGGTCACCGGATATCGAGCAGAGCTTCCAGGAAGCTCTCACCATATATCCGCCATGCGGCAGACGCAAGATCATCCTCTCAGACGAAGGAAAGATGTACGGTGAGTGTTTAAAGATCGTATTGGACGCAATTAGTAGGGTGAGAGAAGACAAAAAATGGGTGCGACCTGATTAAGTCGGATGATCAGGTGGATGTTGGGACTGGGTTAGGTTAGTGCACTTTGACCGATTACCGTAGCAGTAGGAAACATCGAACGCATCGGGTGCGAGGCTACGGATCGATAAGCTGAAAAATTATTTCCAATCGATTTTCGTTCGCGATTACATGGAAACGCGTCACGTCGTCGTAATTTCACATCTCTGAGGTCAGTCCACGTGACCGATTCGATATTGCCTGATGCACCGTTGCACCAGAGTCCTATTGGTACTACTATCGCGATCAGCACTGGAACCATCAGGTCCCCCCATTCCCTTCTTCCCAGCATCCGTAGCGGTTACCCTCATTGACGTCCATGAACTCCTCTCATCTGGACCAGGATGCGAATAACGTGCTTTGCTCTTAGCTCCTAATCATCTTCCGGTCCAGTTTTTCTGGGAACTCGAAGCATCCTCGTCTCCGATGTTCCCTATTCGTACCGTTTGATTTGGCTTTTCCCCACGTAGAATCTTAAGATTCCGACGCGGGCTTTTCGAATTGGAACGTGATTAAGTCCTCTGTGTGAAATTCCAATTTTGCGGTGATTTTCGAAATAGGCAGATTCCTTGGATTGCGCTTGGATTCTAATACGACGTAATAAATCCCAGGGAATTTTGTATCAATTTTCATTTCCCATGCAGATTATATATACATATATATTTCTCTATGTCTACGACTGAATCACTACTGCGTTGCTGCCGGATGTAATCCATCCTTCTCTACCTACCTAGGAGCTTGTTACTTCCGCCGGATGTTTGAATCGATTCGTTAGAACACAATACCGTTTAATTTCCAAGTTCTAAGTGAAAACCAGTCGGCGTAATTGAATCGCCGTATAAAAAGCTTCTTGTTCGGATTGCTTAATTCGATTCTCGTGTCGTCGGATAAATGAAAACATTTACGTTCCCATTGCGTGTACTGGAAATATACGGGGTGACTTTTTTATCCTCAACCTCATCACTCGAAACAAACTGTCGTGTTTCGACTGCACTGTTGTGACGATTTATACTTTTTTTTTTTAAATAAATAAAATCCACCCCTTTTTCACTGATCACAGTATGCAGCATACGTCACGCGACGTTCGATAACTCTTTAAAGTCTCGGGTCAATAAAAACGTAAATTTGTAGAAGCTAATAAAAAGGCATGGAAGTCGAAACACGCGTCGTCGAAAAATGGGCCAAGGATTTTAAACTACCCTTAAAGACAAGGGATAACGAGGCGTGAAGATCGTTTAACGCGATTGCCCATCGATCCTCTTAAAACTTATTTCATCCCCAATCACCCAACTCTCTTTTTTACCCTTTCAGTTTGAAAGCTTCTAGAATTCAGCATCCCTCGTCTGTGGGATTGTCTCTCTCTCTCTCTCTCTCTCTCTCTCTCTCTCTCTCTCTCTCTCTGTCTCTCCCCCTCTCCCCCTTATCATCCCCCTCATGGCCTATCCGAAGCTAGGTTCGCGAACCAATAAAGCTTTAGTCTTTTCAGGATTAAATATATCAAGGCAATTTACTCTCTCCCTTATTCCTCCCCTATTTCTCATTGCCAGTAGAAACCCACCCCCTTGTCACGAGACCCCTTCTGTCGATTTTTCTTAAATCCTTGTCCCCTTCCCCTCTGCCCCCTCCCCATCCATTTTCTCTCACCTCCCCTCTCCTTCTCTCTTGTTTCAAACTCATCACCCTCTTTCGTTCTACCCTCCGTCGACATATGTATATGTATAGATTCGTCCCCTAACTCTTAGGCCTCTTACAGCCTATTCACAGTATATACCGCCAGATTAGTCTCGCGTTCTTCAGCCCTTTTTGGTCCTTTTCATGAAGTTTACGACGACTTAAGAAATTTTAAAATTTTACGTAATCCATCAAACGATCGGATAACGCTTATCGGTGATCTGCCTCCAGTTACGTCATTGTCGACGGAGCGACTTGGTGAATCCATTTAGACCGATGCGCAGCAGTAATGAAATTTAAGGTACCACAGGGGGTTCTTGTCCATTTTTTTTTGAATCGTAAAATTAGTTAACTAGCAGTAAAGCTGCGGAAATGAATCTGAGCTACTTTTTATTACACTTTAGAAACGCTTAGGGAAAATCGGGCGTTGGACGTTTCCAAAAAGCTTTGCTTATCAAAAGCATTACACCGTTATCCTACATAGAATCCGTAGCATATAATTTCATTGGTTCGTTGCATTTGATTGAATTATTTTATATATAATTTATTTTTCATTCATTTTCATTTACTCTCTCTCTCTCTCTCTCTCTCTCTCTCTAATTAGTCCTAGCTCTAGTCCTAGTTCTTAAGCTTACTCTAATCTGCGCTATCTATGTAATCCGCACAGTATTCTGTCTACTAGTTATGTTGTGCTTATAAGCAATGTCATCCGATCAACTACTTTCTGTACTGCCTGGTCCTTAGGGAATTTTTCCAGGACCAATAAATCGCTCCATCTATCTATCTCTCTTTTTTGTGTATCTTGTTTTATTTACCACAGGAAATTCACTCTCGACTATTTCCATTGGCAGTATGGCAGAGCATGATAAGCTAGAAAGAGACAGAGAGAGCCCGGCTATCCCATAAGTTCCGGATGCACTTGGCGTCCAATAAAACTTCATGAAAAATAGATTAAAGGAGAAAGATAGACACGAAGGAATTGAAGGTAAAAGAAAAAGAGAAGCGAAACAACGCTCGGTGCTTCGCGAAGCGCGAAGAACGCTTACAGAAGTGTTTAGGCTTCTACCGTGAGACCCTATATACCGGGTGTAAAATTTATACCGATAAAAAATTGGTTAATCTAGCAATATCAATAAACTAACGATTCGCGATAACGGGTGACCCAAACGCACGTCTATAATTGAAAAACTTCATCGCTCTCTTCACATTAATCCATAAGTTTTGAAAATTCGTGAATTCGCTTCTCCTCCCTATATGTATATCACCAAAAATACTCTACTCATTTTTCCATCCCATAACGTACATAGGGTCGTTAAATCGTAAAACAAGCTAAAGTATGATCTACAAATTAATAACTCTCCTCTCCACCCTAACAACGACCTACCCTATAGATAACCTAGCAGGTATTCCTTAAACCTCCCAACACCGGATATTCGCTTTAATGCAGTGCGCAAATTGCGTCGGTCGCGGCCATTGCAGACGTCCTGAGACTCCTCGGATATTACGGGGGGGGTTCCGGACTATTGGGTATCCTGCAAACCAAGAAAATGTTTATCCACCAGTACCACCAAGTATATACACGGTAGACAAAGATCAAAACGGATATTACCTCAAGTTAGCTTCTTCGTTTGATTCCTACAGTAGCAGCAGCAGCAGCAGCATATTCAGATCATACCGAATAAACCATCTGTATAACTATATATACCGTTACCATCCGATTCGTCCATTGCTTTGGCATTGATATTTCGAAGCTAAAGTGTCACCCGATACTCCCTATACTCTGCTCTAACGAAATACATTAGAGAGTCTGCATTTGGAAATTGAACTCCTTATGTATATAACATCGGATTAGGCCTTTACACACACACACACACACACACACACACACAACTCTATAAGACAGCCGTGCAAGGATCGTGCGGTCTGGTGTATCCTGGATACAGGAAATTCCGTTCTGGCAAACTACAGGTAGCTCTATTGAGAGATACTAACGTGTAGACTACCTCAGGGACGGCGGGAATATATCATGGAGTCTGGCAAACTCGAGGCTTACTCCTCCTCGCTTTGGTAGGTCGGTCGGTTGAGTAGGCAGAGTAGGTTGGTACCACCTAACGTTTACGTACATACCCAGAGTATAGAAGTGGAACGCGCGAGCTCTAGCATAGCCGCCCTTTATCTGATCTCAGAACCTAGTCGAGAACCAGCCGTCTGTTACGATCATTGTGCTTCAGGTGGGTATATATTGGGGCGGGGCGGGGGGGGGGGGGGGGTTGTCTACTGGGAAACAGGTCCCGAAGCCTCGTCAGCTAAAAATCACTATGACGTATTTTGGTTTGTAGGTTGGCAATAGACTTTTTTTTACATAATTTGAAATAAATCTCCCCCCCCCCCTTGCCCCCACTTTCACACTACATACACTTTCCCACGACAATTTATCGGAATCTTTTTCACTCAGGGGTTGATTTTCTACAGGGCTTGTACGCTAGGCTGGGAATATTTCTCTGAAACAGGAGTTTAGTATTTGCATGTAGTCACTTCACACTCTCGTCCATACACACGTACGTGAAAGTATTCTGGTAGTTGCAGGGATCGCATACGAACGTGGGACACGCAGTCTTGAGGGACTGGGAGGTGTCCTTGGAAGAGGGGGGGGGGGGGTGTCAGAAGGTTGGGGGTCAGAGGTATAGGCAAGGGGGGGCTGTCCAGTGTCCTGTTATTGACCGGCGAAAAGGAGGGTTGGACATCGTCTCAGGGTTTCCGGAAAACGGTCGTCGCTTCGCGCCCGAAGCCGTCGCGTTTTCTGGGCTCCCGTGTATAGTATAGCAGTGGCATCAGGCTTTTCTTACAGCGTATATCCGCTTCCCATTTTAAGCAGTCGACACGTTTACGAAACCTGCCCCGGAGAATCTAATTTAAGAGTGTAATTCCGAGCGATGTATGAAAGCTTGAAAAGGTATCTTTCGTGCCTGAGACTATATCTGCGTTTTTTGAGAAGATTTTTTACAGTTTTGTCGGAATTATGTGTATGAATTTTCGATCGCGCAAAATGATTACCCCAAGTCACTGAAAGTCTGTAGGGACTGGGTGGGTATATACGGGAATTCGAATTATTCTCCCGAGACAAATCAGTTGGCCGGGTTCAGACTGCGTAGGAAAATTTCCGTCATGAGTCTCAGAGTTCGGAAGTGCTACGTATCGATCGCTTTTGTCATCTTGTATCTCAGCCTCCCGTTGTATCCCACGAGATCCCGCGGTACGCGATATATAAAAATCAACCCTCGAAAGTGGATTCTACATACTTGATGGGGGGAGAAAAAGGAACTTTGCGACGATTTTCCAAACTTTCGCTCGCGCAATATTCCATCCAATAAATTCACTGGCGAGACGTCGCTCGGGCCTAATATTATGAGGAACTATGCCCGCGATACGGTATTAGTGTATCGCTATACCATTTTATCCTTACAGCATCCCTCTGGATAAATCTCAAATATGATGGACCATGTGGTACAGTGGTTGGGTACAGATCCTCTGGGATGTCCTTGTATTTCGTAAATGCAGAACCTACAGACTGGACCGGATTGTAGGGCGGTTGCTGTGGACCCTCTGGAACGGGTCCATGGATACACGACGATGCTGCGCTCCGCGAAATTGCCAGGACAAATGAGCCCATTAATTAGATCTCCCGCGAAATTATTTCACGCGTTTTGCCTCGGACTTTATGAACTGACCGCCGTCTCTCTTTACCCCTCTTCTCCCCTTGCCCTCTCTCTTTCGATATATATCGCACCCACACTCTCTCTCTCTCTCTCTCTCTCTATCTCTCTGTCTCGCACGCACGTACGCACGCACGCACGCACGCACGCACGCACGCACGCGCGCGCACACAAACACAGACACACACAAAATTCATCCCCTCACTCGTCTATACGCTTTCTCGATGATGGCGCCTGTTGCAGAGACCGTAACCCCCTCCCTCTCCCCTCTACCTGCCCACCGCTCTTTCATCTCTTATCAGTCCAACCAGTCCCACTGTGAAGAAAAAAGCTTGCCAGAGTGGCTGCTAAAGTATATCATCGTTTGATCTCAAAAGAAGAAATATATATATATATACGGCAAAAATAGTGCAAAAGTTATTTCCCGTATCCATAACAAAATTATGTAAATAACGTAAAATCGAAGTTACAACAAGATCGCGTCCTATCCCAAAGTCAAGGAGTGACTACTGTATGTACAATCGGCGTCTGTCCTTTACTTCTCTCCGTCCACGTCGGACGTGAAAATGTCTAAAGGAAATCGAGGCGACTCCCGTTGACAAAGGGATGGTCCGAGCTCCCCGTGTCTAGTCGGGTCGAGCTAGAACGACGGCAGGATGTAATAATCTGCGTCCGCATTGTCCGTCTTGCCGGGATGGCAAGTCCTTTGACATCTCGCGGAGTTTAATTAAACTCGAACGTAATAGGCGGCAAGATGGGTCGCCAAGCCGTCGGCTTTTACCGTCCTCAATGCTCTCCGCTTTCCTCCAGTCCTTTGCTTTCTCCTTCCTTCCTTCGTAGCTGCCCATCTCTCTCTTTCTCTCTCTCTCTCTCTCTCTCTCTGTCTCTCTCTCGCTCGTTGACTACGATCCTATGCCCTGCTCCTTCTCTTCCCACAGCTTCGCCACGACCTTACGACTTAAACTCTACGGGGCTATTTGGTATTCCGTAGAGCCCGAGGGGTCAGCAAATTTATTTCCCTCGTTTTGCCGACGCCAGGCGTCAAAGAGTCCGTCTTGGACTTGGGAGGAGGTCGTCGCCACTTGTATTATTACCTACGAGCACTGTCTCCGTATGAGACAGCTGTAACGGGTGAAAATGGGTGAAAGCTACAAAAAGTGATATACGGAAATTTTAGTAATTTCTGTTTTTTTTTACCATGAACTTTTGAATTAGATTCCGCGCCTTTGGTCGGAATGACGGAGATAAAAATCTTAGCCGGACGTGAAAAATTCCTTCCGGTTGGAAAGTCCAGTCGACTCGGTTAAAACTAATATTGCGCCGCGCAGTGCCTGGTTCGTTGGGCTGTGCCTTTATTCAAGAAGCATCCAGGTATTTTAATTAGCGCAACTACCGCCACGCGTTGTTTCATATTTATATAAGCAACCAGACGCTTTGTGTCTGACGTAATGAATATTAATTCACGGTCTTACGTCATATCCAGCACAACATTCACTGGGCCGCGGTTGTGGTATAGTTTCTTTGCCTCTCCCCTTATTATACAGTCCCCTGCCTTCCCCGCACGTCATATCTATTCCTTTGAATATCTTGACTCGTTTAGATTCTAACAGTCACATCGAATTCCTTACGTCTTGTACATATTCAACATTTCGTCCAGCGTTGATAAAAACGAGCAAGAGGCTAGAATTTTCGTTGTCGTAACGATTGCATATTTACTCGGTCTCTACGAATATTTCATACGCTCGGCCATTGCTTTTTTATTGGTGTGTGACTGAGTCGTATGGAAAAAAATTGCACAATAAAATTTACCCCTTGGAATTAACAGTAAGACATCGTAACAATATCCGTTTACCAAAGTCGCATTTACGCGTAGGGGAGAAAAGAGGTTAGGTAACGAGAGAGTACGGGTAGAAGAAAAGAGGGGGGAGGTTTGGAGAGCTCGAGGGCAAGACGTTACGTACAATGTATATGTATACATATACATAACAAAGGACGATCCAAGGGAGCTAGTGAGTTAACCGAAAGGAGGATCAAGAAGGGTTGTGAGGACGGGGTGGCTGAGGGGGAGGGCGTCTGCAGAGTGACTAAGGGATGATGGGTCTTGGTTGGAACGGCTAGGAGAAAGGGAGACAGAAAAGTGTAGCGTTCACGTAGGTAAAGAGAGAGAGGGGTAGGTAGGTTTAGCAGGAGAAGAAGAAAAGTAGAGTGAGGAGTTTATGGGGGGGGGGGGGGGGTAGAACGAGGGCAACCCTGAGGGTAGTCAGGGCCACATAGGATGGAGACCCGGGTCCTGCTTGGCTATAGAGTCCTAGAGGCTGAGGAAGCCTCGGGGGAATGGTGGTGGCGGGGCGAAGGTTCGGGGGGGGGGGGCGGTTGCCTACAAGCTGGTTGTTGGGGGGTGGGTTTAGGGTGGCGAAGGCAGAGGAGGGTAGCGGCGAAACTATGCGAAGAATGTGCAATTAGTGAACAGAGCGCGGAGAGTGCGCGGCTTGGCGCAGGGAGAGACTCCAGGGACTTTAGAGGGATGAGGGTACAACGGGGTGGGTGAGGTGGACGGGTGGTGTTCAGGGTTGGGTATAGAGGGTGGCTCGAAGGGCCGTGACGGAGGGTCTAGGATGAGAGAGGTGGGTTCTGGGTGAATTGGCGGTGAGAAGGGAGGAGACAGGGTCCATCCACCCTCATCCCCTTTCTCTGCTCTTCCGAAGAAAATGGAAAGAAAGGAAGATGGATGGAATGGCGCTAGGGGATGATAAGGCGGATCGCAACCCCTGGAGGATATGGAAGTGAGTGGTGGTGGTGGTGGTGCTGTTGTTGCTGTTCGTGTAGGGAGTCACCGTGTCAGGATGCGATCCTTGCTGGCACAAGGACACTTGCCACCTTATAGCCATCGACCTACCATTACCTCTCTTCCAGTACTTCTCTTAGATACTAGCCTTATATCCTGTATGGACTCTGCTAGGAACTCTCTATGTGGCTCAAAATGAAATTACTTTATTTTTTTTCTTTTCATTATCTCTGACTATTCTCTACAAAAAATCTTGCTACCGAGGAGATTCTTTCTTGGATGTAGCAGATTTGAGATTTTAATAAATTGTCTTGGATTTCTATGGGCCTCGGATCATCATGTAACAGCTCGGGGATTCAGTGCTCTGTAGTCGCTGGTACCGATTCTCCTTGAGTATCTCGGCTCTCTCGCTGCCTGATTGATGATTACTAATCGGCTAGATGAGCTTAACCGCACTCCGAAGTCGAGGACTGGTACGAGTACTGTTTGTGAAGCATTCATTACCACGGTGCTTGGATGCGAAGTCGATGCATGCCGAACAAGAAGAGGGAGGGAGGTTGAGGATTTCCTGGCTGCTCCTGTAAATCGGATCTCCTTGGAATTACTGTGCTCGCTTAGACGGCGTCGCCAGTGTTTTAAATTGCCCTTTGGACGCCCACGAAGTTAATGAAAGGTTTATGGAGCTTGTAAAAGAAAAAAATAATCAATTACGCAACGTTAAACTCGCGTGTTAACGACTGCGAATGAGCTTTTGTTCTTTACCTGGTTATGAAGAATTATGCAGCATTTAACGTTCCTGGTAGATATTATTTTAGTAGCCACTGTTACTCGTGCTTTTGTCATAAGTGGCGAATCACTTCACAAACGGTCGTTGTTCGAGTCCGTGATCACACAGTAGCCCTTGTTAAATTGAGCATCAGCCAAGTGATTCACGTTGATTACCCGTTGAATGGCGTCGCGACGCATCTAAGTTTTCTTATTGAAAGCAACGTGTCCTGATATGTCAATGATTAGATGCAGTGATATAGAAGGACAAAAAAATATAAAGAAATAACCTGGAACATTGTTAATACTTCATCCCTTTGTCAAGGAAGGTTGGAAACAGCAGTGTTAGTCATTGTCGTAGACGGTCTAAAAGGACGCTCCGAGTATATACCGCACAGGCGGGCATAACTAACCCCTCGAAGAATGTTCGGCCTTCAAAAACAGAGGAGGAACGCAGGGCGAGGTTCATGGCGAGCCATTTAACGGTCTTTGCGAAATTGAGTCATCACGCGGTTCCCCTGGAATCTCGGATATTTTCCTCCCGATGCTCGAGCTCGCCAGCCCTCGGTAGCTTCGTCCTGGTTCACTGCTGCCCGCCGCCTCTGTTGCTTTACCACCAGGCAAAAGACCTCAAGACCATCTACATTGCTGTACCTTGATTCAAGGTATATCCAGTGATTGCAAGATAAATCTTATCCACATTAGCTAACTGTCGCACTTTAAGTATATATTTCACGCGAATACTTTCTATTGTTCTTCTCGCTTTATACGTCGTCGATTTGAATCCGTCTTGCGTCGTTTGATTATGTAGTTCTCCGGCGTCCCGAGGAGCGTCGCCACTGTCGACGTACGCACAGACTACGCGCGCTGCTCTCACGACTTATAATATTTATTAAAGCGATAAGTACAAATTAACCTCGGGTCACCCGGACGAAACAATCGTGCTGTGTAGTGTCTGCCTTTATCGCCAAAACGACGTGATGCTGTCAGGTTAGTACTGGAGAAAAGTCTGACATAAGAAATCCACTTGTGGCATTACGATAATGCCTTGTACTTGGGATTCCTTTAGGCTATGTTATGCGCTCTTACCTTTCTTCTTATCCTTGTCGACTGTTGCCTGCGTTACTTCAGTTAAGTGGATCTGGAGGATACCCATCGATTCGACTAGCTTTATGGATAGACAAGTCGTGAGTACTTTTTGAACAAGGCTTATGACCAGTTGTGAATTATTAAATTGCAGCCATGAAATTGCATCCTTCGTACAGAAGATGTACATAGAAGGGACGCTTATCGTCGTCTGGATATATATACGTCAGGTAATTCGACTGGAAACTTCTACGTTCATACGAAATAAGTTATTCAGTACGATTTCCCGACAGTTTCGTCACGAAATGTCATCCAAACTTTCAACCTCGTCGTTCCTTGTTTTATATAGATTACTAGCTGATCCGGCAAACGTTGTTCTGCCATATAAATTATTTCGAAAATTCGAGTTATAGGTATTTCTTGATGCCAAATCAACAAAAAATACTAAAAAAGAATGTTTGTCAAAAAAATACAAAAAATTTTTCTGGATTGGGACACCCTAATCACCTAGCGATATGAAATATACTTTACGACCTATTCTCATACCTACCAAATATACATGAAAAATTTCATAAAAATCGGTCGAGCCGTTTCGGAGGCGCGCGACCACAAACACCGTGACACGAGATTTTAATATATATAGAGATTATTATATATACCTGCATATACTTTCTTCAAAATCAGGTATATCGTACGTTGCTTTATTGAACTGAATCGTATGTCAAAGTCATCTCCTCTATCGTATTAACAAGCAGTAGCAGTTGAATAAAATTATCAATAATCATATGATCATAAAATATCGTTAATTTTAATAGAAATAATGGAGAATCGGTGCTTTTTCTTTTTTTTTCTTTTCTTTTTAGTTACATATTCGAAATGACAATCGATGCTTCCTGAATTCTCAAAAATTTATCTCGTCACGTACTCTTTCACAGCCTCCATCATATCGCCGCGTTCCCAACGTCGCGCTTCGTTAGAAATTCCTCGGGGAAAAGAAAAGTTTTACTAGGACAGAGTCTGGGCCGCCTGGAGACACGTTTGACTTTACCTCTCTGTCCCCCCGTCCCTCTTTGCAAAATGTGCACCTCGTTATTAAAAGCTATCCGGCCACTCTCTGGCGTGTTTATAGCCGACAACTTGAACATTGTTAAAAAATTTTGATATATTATCGATTTAACATTCCTCGTCGAGTCTCCAGTCTCTCCAATCGCTAGTCCCTTTCTTTCCCTCCATTCAACTTATCGCACCCAAGGATTTACATATACAGAAGAAACTTGAAGAAAATGAAAAATCTGAAAAGTCGTTATAAGCCACGTACATTGCTTTATTAATTTTGTTTAAATCGGTTTCCCCGTATGAATTTAAAAAAAACTATATATAGTGTACCTCTATGATATACCCATTCTTCCTTCTTCAATATCGACCAGCAACATGCAGCCGTCTTATCAACGTAGTGGGCGAGTGTCAATGGCGCGTCTTTTGAAAGATTCAAAAAAAGAAGGCGTATTCTCATTGTACGTTAATTTCGAGCGTCGACGAATGGACTCATCACATGTGCAATTTCATGTATCCTGACGTCACGTGATGGTCGATTCGTAACCGCTATCGACTGCGGGCGTAACTTTAATTACGTCACATTTGATGCAGCGCACCGGCGCCCGGGTTTACGGCGTTGCCGACCGTAAACCTTAACAGCTGTGAAGTCTAGGCTGATAAGGGTACCATGTAGAATGTTGTTTATATGCCTGCATACGTTCTAGGTATATATACAATGTATATGGACGTACATAAATGGCGACCGATTCATTGGCATAGTTACAGCTCGATAAACCCGGACATTGTGCAAGTCGTGTATTTATGTTCACTTTGAAAATTATTTTTCATTGTTACACAATTGACAGTGTGTTTTCGCGAAACACGCGTCACAGTCGTTCCCGCCTTTTTTTTTTAAATTCTTGCAATATTAAGATTATACAAAGCTTGGTAGATCTATAGAAGGATCGAGGGAAATTGACTGATCGTAAATGATTTACGAATACGACAAGAGGCTCGATCTTGTATAATTGAAAATACTTGAAGGGGACTTTGCCAGAAAAAATATCCAACCTTGTCAAAGTTATTTCTCAATTTATTTATTTTCGTAATAAATAATTTGTCTGTATCTGATGGAAAAATCTGTATATACGTATTTGGCAGGGAATCTTGTTTACAGTGCTATCCCAATCTCGGACCGAGTTTTACGAACACTTAAAAAGCACTTAATCACTGAAGGATTTCACAGTGGATTTCGGAACCCTGAAGAAACAATATTAAGAGCGTCTCACAGTGACGAAGCCTGTCGCCTGATCCCCTAAAGGATATAAAGTCAACGTGTACAAGAAGAAGAAGAAGCACCAGCAGCAGCAGCAGCAGCAGCAATAAAGACGAAACATAGACGTAGAATCGTATATTTATTTAACGGTATTTTTAAGTGCACGAAACCGCGCGTCTGTTTAACGTCAACGAGATCTTCGGTTGGCATCGTTGTTTCTTGATTCTTGTAAAAACCCAACCTAGCCGCGTACCTGGTAAGACGATCATATCTCGTATACATCGGTTGTTACACGTGTAGCACCAAGAGCATCGACTTGCCAGACACTTTAACTATTTATTTTTTAATTCCACGGGAAGCCACCGGCGCGCTGGGGTGCCAAATACGTCGCTGGACGTAATTTATATCGTTGCCGACGTCCTAAATAAATAAATAAGCACTTAACACGCGATACGACTTACCTAACTCTGTCAATTCGACTAGCTACGTTTCCTAGCCTAACGGTGGCTGGAACGTTTCCAAATCAGGATCCGGAGCACAGAAAATTAACAGCCCAAGGGTTTTACATTTTCTTTCCTGCGTATCGTACGTTAAAATCATAACCTCAAAATATACTTGTGGATATTGTTTTTTAGGGAATTTAAAAGATACTCGTTACACTTCCTTGTTGTTTACTCTTATCTGGTGCCTTGCGTGATTTATGGTCCAGTCAAAACAGACTGAAACCTGATTACGAGATTAAATCCATTTCGTTCATACGACCATCGATTTCTATGAGCGTAAAATTTTCCAACGTCAAAATATTGTCTTCTTTTTTTACCCGTTAATATTTTCGACATTAGTCGACGATTTTCGTGATCCTTAAAATCTGTCTGGATCATTCGATCACTAAGTATATGAATTGTGTGTCGAGTCGTGTTAGCCTTTTCATCTTACATATGCCCGTTTGACATTTTTCAGGTCGCAACGAGCTGATCGCACGTTACATCAAACTGAGGACCGGTAAGACGAGAACGCGAAAGCAGGTCTCCTCTCACATACAGGTCCTGGCGAGGAGAAAATTGCGGGAAATTCAAGCAAAATTGAAAGTGGTAAGTAAAATGAAATATTTGGCCCAGAAACGAGACACTCGATAATAATGAGAAACTAGTTGAATGATTTTTTTGGTCAATTTAATATTTTTTTTTCTTGTTACCACGCACATGATTTTTCCTCTCTTTCTTCTATCAGCCCCGTAACCCCTACTTTTCGTTACTACCGGAAAACTGGTCATATACGAAAACTACGGGTTCAAATGCCACGAAACTCTCTTATGTCCAATCTTTGTTTTTTGAGCTACCTCGTGGAATCTCTCGTACGATTATAATTTCTCTTTATTTCTATTTCTATTTTTTTTTCTCGCCGCCAATCTACTACGGAATTCCAATAACCATGCGAAACTTGGAGGAACCAATCGTTCGGAATGCTTGTGGATAAATCACACGTAAAAATGAACTCTGCCGTGTTTAATCAACAGCTCAATTATTAAAGCAATTCGCAGACGATTTTCCTTCAGTTAATAAATCACAGCGTGCAGTTTCGTTCGGTGGTTTCGCCGTTTGCTCTTTGTATGTATAGAATGGGTGATTGGGACTGTTGCGTAATACCCATGTATACATATGGATACCCAGTACGCCATATACTTTTGGATATGTAGTACAGATAATATGCATATAGATGTATGCACATACGCATACGTATGTGTATATATTACATATGAGATTCGTACGTGAAAAGAGGATGGGGATGTTTTGCGTGTATTTTACTGTGTTAAACCGCCGCTACTGCAGTCGCGCATCCCACGGACATTATTCACTAAACCAGTTCGCATTCGAGTCGGATCCGGTGAGACGTAACTTTTTGGGTTCGGCTTCCGGATAAAGCCGCATCGCCAAATGCACGCGATTTTCGACCGCTGATCATAATAAAGAAAACCATGTTTTTTTTGCTAATCGACTTTTTTCTTTTATCATTAATCAGTATCGTATTTCATTCGTGTTCAATTGGACAAAACGAATAACGATTTTTTTCTCATAAAAATAGGTTAGTCTTTACAATTGGACGTAACCGGGACTAGTGAAATTCGAATAAATCGGCATTTATACTACGAGTCCTTTTTGATATAGCAATTTATTCGCGATATGCGGATAATTTGCAAAATGTGATATTTCGTAAGGTCATACATTATTTTTTCCTTTTATTATAATTTTTCCCCTAGTGTTTGGCTATTTTTCACTTTTTTTTTTGCGCAGCAATCAGAATCGAATCATTCGTATGACTATTGGTATTTTTTTATTTTTCACTACCGGTACGCTTTTTTTCAACTTTACGCCATTCCTGAACCCACTAGGAACGTCGATCGATATACCGATTATATTTGCGAAAATATTATGCCAACCGCGCGTAAATGAAAGCCCGCGTGCCTTTATCGTGCGATACTCGCGTTTACGAGAGTTCGCCGGCTCGAACGGGTGAGCGATAATACGCGAGGAAAATATTAACGTCATTTAAACAGGTATTTGCGAATTATATTTCACGTACAGGGAGGTCAAATTTTGCAGGCATGGGTCAATTGGATTAATCAAGTGAAAAAGCGTTCGGGAACGGCTGGCGTGTAGATTGAATGTAGTAAAATATTATGTCAAACGCAGTATAGGACGTATGAACTTTTTGAACCTTTCATCAAAAGAAAATTCAGGTGCAGCTTCAGTCAGTTAATCCATTATGAATACTCGAAATTTATTCGATACCTCTAAACCCATACTTGTCGAAGGTAATTGAAACATTTATTTTTCAATTATTTTTATTTTTATTCATTCAACAAAATCTATTCGCAACTACTGATATATAAGTATATAGATCTCGACTATGCAAACTCTGTACATTTTCGAAAAAAAAAATACCCACAAAATTCCAAAATGTACGCACGAATGAGTCACGTAAATCGTTCGACAGAGTAATTCGTTACACCCTGACAGTTTAAATCGCAACGCTGGGTATAACGTTGGCTGCTTCCGTCAGCGATTTCCGGTCGACGCGAGCTTCCCTCGAAAATGGGACTTTGCTGACACTCGACTCTAGGTCGTTTCCACAAATTTAATTGACAGTCTTGAAATTCGATTTTACGCTCCGATGCCAGGAGCCAATGTATTAAATACAATTTAAACCGTATGGCAATGGCCAGTATGTCGAACGTACCATACAATTCTTGAATTCGACCAACGTGCGAATCTTAGCACGCAAAGTATTGTACTGCTAAATTGTTTTATAGATAAAAAAATTTGTTCTCTTGAAGTTTTTGTAGAAAAAAAAGAGAGACACGATCCAAATTTTCTACTGGGTAATCGGCTATTGAAAATTTGTTAGGATCATGCCGCGAAGGAGAAGGCCCTGCAGACAATGTCGAGCATGTCCAGTGCCCAGATAGTATCTGCTGGGACTGCGATACACAACAAGATGCCCCCAGCTATCGTGGGGCCCTTAGCCCTTCATGCTTCCAACCCCGTCTCCTATCCTGGAGCGGTAAGTCCCAAACACCGGCGGAACCCTTGAATGACACTGCCAAAAAAAAAGAATTGGAGCTTCGCATCCCAATAATAAAAAAAATTATAAAAAAAGATAATGAGATACGTTTGCCGTTACATTGATAAGCCAATCGAATGACCTATGGATAATATATTTTTCATTATATATAGTATATGTATATATAAATTATAAAGAACACGGCTTGTCCTTATCTCGAGACACTTTAAACTGTTCCGACTCGCAATCACGTATCTCATCCTCTTGCGGAGTCAATGATTAGTTTTTCATTGGGAAACTATTAAGATTGTCTGATGCCTTTATTATTGTTGTTATCATTATTATTATATTCGTGTCAGATTCCCATAAAACGCTTTGCAATAATCCATGCACTATTCGCGCGAATCGCTCATATCTTTTTTCCTTTCTTTTTTCTTTCCAAAGTTCATCCTCTTGCAGCTTTCACGAATTTTATGCATCCAACAGGTCCTCAAGGAGGTCCTCTCCTCGTTCCTCTCATTACGACCTTTGACCCATCTTCATCTTCGGTGAAAATAAAATTGTAAATCTTTTTTAAAATTTAATAATAATAATAACAATAATAATTAATGCGACTGTGACCGTAACAAGGAAAAAGGAAGCTGTGACTGTTTCACTGATTAACGGTACCTCAGGAGATTCATTTATCTCCCTTGAACCCCCTCCCGCCCACCCCTTTGTCCCTTTCATCAAACTTCCATTGAAGTGGATCTTTCACAATGACTCTCTTGGATGTGTTTTTAGGAGTAGCTTTGAAAAATTGTGCTTTTATAACGCGCGAGCGACTAACTGCGTCATGGAGGAATGACGGTCCCAGCTGGCTAAGGCCCCTGGGGGGCCCTTGTTGTGTATTGTCAAATTGTCCATTTACTTGGCCGTGATATCGTCGATGTTGCTTAAAATTTTCATTTTGTTTTATCTTGTACTTTCTTTTTTTTCTTCATACGTAACTTTTTACTTTCTATTTGTGTTCGTTTACTACTTCATCTTTCATGGACCATTTATACGTTCGTACGATGGTTTCTCTTTCTTTCTGTTAATTTACTTAACTCAAGAAAATAGTAACGAGGGTGCGACAAGCGAAATCCTGACTACAGATTTTCGGACAGCCGGTATAGTGAATTAATTGAAGAAAATTGGTAAAATCTCTCTTTCATGCAGTTTCGCATACTTATATTGAAGTATGTGCTTGCCCTGAAACGTAATCCAGTATTTGAGCGAATCGCACCTTTGATAAGCTTAGTGCTTTTTATAATTGAAAAAAATTGAAGTTTATTTTATCTGTTGACAGCAATTTTGGCAGCCTGGTTTGCAGCCGGGCACATCGCAAGATGTCAAACCGTTCCCACAACCGACCTACACTGGAAAACCAGCAACAGCTGTGTCGAGCGGTGACATGGTCCAGGCACCTCCACCACCACCCTGGGAAGGACGTGCCATAGCCACGCACAAGCTCAGGCTCGTGGAGTTCTCTGGATACATGGAACAACAAAGAGATCAAGACATTGTGAGTGATTAGATATTTCGATGAAACTCAAAGAATCCTATGAAATCCTATTTCAACGTCAGACACTATAACAGAATGTACCACAGAGAACATAACCTAAAGCATGAAGTCTCCTCCAGACATTGACGTTCTTTGCGCTCAGTCTTGAAAGATGTAAAGTGTAAGAAGAAAAAAAGAAAAGCGAAGCATTTTCAATAAAACGTACTCTTTATATTTCAGTACCACAAACACTTATTCGTCCACATAGGAGGCTCTGCGACCTACGCCGATCCCCTCCTGGAGGCCGTGGACGTAAGGCAAATATACGACAAGTTCCCAGAGAAGAAAGGCGGCCTCAAGGAGCTCTACGACAAGGGTCCTCAGGCTGCCTTCTTCCTCGTTAAGTTCTGGGCAGACCTTAACACTAACATTCAGGATGAAGCTGGTGCTTTCTATGGCGTTACAAGCCAGTAAGTGTTTATCAAACTCACAATCAGTCAGATAATACATACATAGTCTCCATTTATATTTTTCATTTCATATCCGGTAGTCCCTAACAAGTCAATTTCACTTCTGTGAGAAAAAGAATTAAAAAAAACTCTCACCCACGATAATTAAATATCCTTCGCTTCATTGTACAGATACGAGAGCAACGAGAACATGACGATAACGTGTTCGACGAAGGTATGCTCGTTCGGCAAGCAGGTGGTGGAGAAGGTGGAAACCGAATACGCAAGGTTTGAAAATGGGAGGTTCGTCTATCGCATCAGTCGTTCACCAATGTGCGAGTACATGATAAACTTCATTCACAAGCTTAAGCACCTCCCAGAGAAGTACATGATGAACAGCGTTTTAGAAAACTTCACCATTCTCCAGGTATCCAACGATTCAATCTCGTAATTTTTATATACAAAGAATGCGATTGAGCTTTTAGGATACCACTCAGGGCATTCTCATTCGTATTTCTTCATCGATCGACTTCTTTACTCTATTTTCTCTTTACTTTCCAGGTTGTCACGAATAGGGATACGCAGGAGACGTTATTGTGTACGGCGTATGTGTTTGAAGTTTCGACGTCCGAACACGGGGCGCAGCATCACATATACAGACTGGTCAAGGACTAGCCTGCTTAACCTGCTCGCCATGCAGCCATCCACCCCCATCAGTGCCTACCACACGACTCATCCATACATGAATATATTCACATATATATTATATTATATATATATATATATATATTTACACACAAACACATAAACACACAAACACACATAGATACACTCAAGTACACTAGCGAAGATGCTACAAGATATACACGTTTTATGTACACTATTTCTAGGGATTCTCTATGGATGATGTTCCCATTTGCTTCCACATCGAAAGTGAAAGTGGGCCAGGCTTGATTTTTATTCTTTAATATTTAGCCTGATGCGAGTTCTGTTGTAAAACTTCAAATTCGTATTGGATATTTTTACGAAATTTCTTTTTTTTTTTTAAGAGAAAAGCGGATAAATTCGTATTTTTTCCATTTTTTACACTGGATAATTTATATTACAGATCCGAGGGTTAATCGTGATACAATTCTATTTTTTTAAAAATAGTTTCTTGTATAATATTAATATTGACGAAAATAGCTTGTTCGTCATGTGTGGTGTTATATGGGAAGTTTTATGAAATAATTGATCGACAAGTCTTAATAGGAACATTCTCTATAGGGTCTCCATACGTCGAAGATACATATATGGAACACACAAGATGCGTACTAGCCAGCCCGAGCTCTCGAGTTTGATTAAAAAATTCAAACTCTGCAGCAAGTCGTTGGTACTCTAATATCTCTTTGTTTTTTTTTTTTTATCATTTATTTGAGATAAATGATTAATGGTCGAACTTTGGCGAAAACGAGGGCATGCATTAAATGTAAACGTCACGCCATGTTTGCTCGCTATCGTTCTTGACGATCTCATAATGATTCTGCAGGAAAATCAAGTGTCGAATTGAACCAATCACCGGGGCAAAACTTTTGCTCGTATACAAAATTTTAAGGACACGCGTTACATTTATGGTACACGATGATAACGATTGACAATAAGATTGGCGTTCGACGCGTCTCATGCTAGATTTAGAGAAGGAGGAAGGTGGAGGAGGAGAATATAATGAGGGGAGGAAAAAAATATATTAACAGGAGTACCAAATGTTTTTAACGACGCTGAACAAACTGCGACCTCGGTGCAGTGCTGTACTCTAACATAAACTTAGTATTATAGTTTTATTATTAAACTAGACGATAGATCAGACAAGACATCCACACAACAGATATACATATATTACGTATAAGAGTATATGTTAAATATTAACGCAATGATTACGATTTACATTGTTATAAATGATCGTGTATAAAGCTATATAAGTGATCTTAAGTTTTAATCGAGCGCGAGAGATAAAGGAAAGAGGGATGCCATTACACGTTTTTACAAATCTCTTCATTTTTTTTAATCAACTTTTCATGTTTTACTTTTTTCTCTTTTCTTTTTTCATTGCTGAAGGGCACATATGAGGTAAATCGTATAAGGCGATAACGAGTGTAAGGCAGACAGAAGAATCGTTCGAAATTGAATTCGTCCTTTTTCTAAAAAAAAAAATACCGTTTATTGTATTTGTCTCTTAATATTTTTTACTCTCTGCCTTTCATTTTGCTCTTTTTTTTTTCTTCGTCCATTTCCTGGTCTTTTTTGAGACCCAATGGGACTTTCTGTATAAAAATATTTTACGTGCTATCCCACCCCCGTCGTCGATTCGCCATTCTCATTAAACGGAAATTGCATAGGATAGTCAAAGAGAGAGAAAAGAAGTGCGCATGCGCGAAAGATTGAGAGAATGACATGTTTGTACTTCATATAATCACCGAACTTTATACCGTAATAAGTATCTTCTGTATTTTACTTTCTGTAGATCATGCCGCAAATGACTTTTTTCTTTTTCATACTCTAGAGTATCGTTGTGTTTTTAATCTTTCTTAATGAGTTTCCTCAGCGCGCAATATTCTTACAGGTCATTGAAACCGTTTGCCTAGTTTAAAACCTGTTCTGTACGTCTTGTCTATCAGTCTGTCAGTCTGATGTCTGTCCTTGCCTAAAACGACAGACCATTCAATGATCATCAGTCTTTCTCTTCGTTCAGTTTACTTTGTAAGTTAAGAAATTTTTCAAATTTTTTTTTTTCAATACACCGTGCACACTGTTAAGAGGGTCAACATCATTCTTCATTTTTTTTTTTGAATTTTAATACACCGTCACACGTATTCGCATAGCGAATAATGAAGAACTGCACCTGTGTTCGCAAACTTTCGTACTTAATGGAATCCACAATGTTTTCGTAAATACTTTTTTTCTTGTACGCTCGACAAAAGGGACCATCAAGATCAATCGAAGAAAATTTATTTGTTCTTTTTCTTAGGATGATTAGTCTCTTTTTTTGGGAGGGGATGAGTCCTCTCGTAAACTCTTCTCAACGCCACTGAACCCGCCGTCGCAATTTTACATTGACAACACGCCCCCCCCCCCCCCCTCGCCCCCTCTCCCCACCGGTTCACTTGGTTTTATTCTATTGTTTTCCTCGTAAATGCAAAGTATTTTAATGAAACGATTGGGTTTTTTATATCGCCAAATGACAGTGACGGTGTGACGCGTAGGGCGAAAGGGTTTTAATGGAAATTTTGTGTGAAAGTGGAACGTCGTATTTTCTGTTCCCCTTCCACCTTGTTTTTTTAATTTTTTTTTAAGTATTTCATTGCTTGTCCTTTATTCAGATTGTATGTACGCTTTCGAGCGGAGCTTGCCTACCGAGCAGTAAACAATAATTGTAATCACCGGAATACTTATACTTTAAGAATAGATTAATATTAATTTACCGTATTGTTACTTTAATTAACTCTTAACGAAACAAGTGGCAATGTATTTTGATCTCTCTTTTAGTCAGAAATATATCCTTTTTTTGTCGTTCGTTTTGGGTGAGAAAGAAATTCGCTTAAGTGGGATTAAGTCGATCGGATTTGAGGAAACGAAGGAATTTGATTATATGTATTTGACAGTAGCGTGTATGGTATAATAATTTCTATTTGCAAATTGGCAGCTTCTGTACTTCGTAGTTATTGTTACTTTTTATAATTGTATATCGCAATGCCCGCGCGGTACCACCTGCGTTTCCTGTTTTATTATTTTTTATTACTTCTCTTATTTTTTTTCTCTATATTTTAAACGCAATAAGAATAACGGTGTGACATCCACGAGAAAACAGTGGATGTTGGTGTATATCGATTTGAATCACAGAAATGCTGTTACGCCTGGGTAGTTGGACAATTTTTATGAAAATTTTGAAAAATTTTACGAGAAGATTGATTTTTCACTCAACTGCATTAGTCACGCGAATTTTGAGTTGGATATGTGTATTTTTAATCTATTCAAACTGGAGACTGAAAATTGTTTCTTTTTGTACTTTCATACTCGGGCATTGATTTTTTTGTCTGGAAAAAAAAAGAAAATAGCATCCTGCGATAAGCATCGATATTCACGTAGAACGAATTGCGAGAGCGTTTGTCCTTTTCGTACACAGGCAATATTTTAAAGACAAATTTTCGAATAAATTTATTTTAATAACGTGTATTATTATTCGTACGGACACGAGAACAAGCGAGACGACAGCAACAGCAACAACAAAACAATACTGTGAATTGTGAATTTGAGGGAAACGGGGAAAAAGAAAGGAGGACCGACACTAATATTATTAACATTAACGATTAATGATTTTAAAGTAAGCGAATTACATTTATAAGAAAAGATTATGAAAATATATATTTATCTATGTCTTCTGTGAAGATAGAAAATAGTACTCTCTCACGCTATATTGATGATATCGGAAACCGAGAAACGAGAAAGAAAAAAAATACAAAACGGCAGAGGTAGTTTAAGGCGAGAAGAAAAATAAAAGAACGGCAGACCCACGCATAGATATACATCATATAGACACACTGCAGAAAAAGAAAAACAAAAAAAGAGAAAGACATAAAGCAGCTCGCATTGTTCACAATACACGATACAATCTATAGCACATTCAGATTTGTTAAATATCTTTGTACATATTTACATAAAGACCATCATCGAGGAAAAGAAAAAGAGAGAAATAAGAAAAAGAATACGAACAAGATATCTCAAGTTCCAGCAACAATTTTATTTCTTTCGCATTTTTTTTTTAACTTTTCTTCTTTTTCTTTTACAACTTCTTTCACGCGCACTTACGTGTTCACAAGATTGTAGAATATCAGTTCAAAAATGAAAACGAAAAATAGTTTGCGCTTCGTTCGTTAGAACGCCTTTTCTATTTTTTTTAATTAGTATCAAAGTCGAAAATGCGCCAGAACAAGTACTGGTAGTAAATGCCCAGTGTATCGGGTGAACAATCGTTTGCGTTTTAATCGCCAAATCAAAAATCAATAGGTTTTCTTTTCTTTTTTTCTTTTTTCCTTTTTTTTTAACTATTAACCTTGTAACGCCTTATTTAAGTTTAACCGGAAACTCATTTATTGTTGAGCTTGCTTGTCGATGAACGTTTACGCGTAGATTATGTTCATGGGCTTTCAGTTTTTGGGATTGACGTTAAATCAATTGCTACTGATTAATGAAATAATTGGCTGAATTTATCAAAGACAAATCTTTCTCGTGCAAAAATTAATTTTTGGGAATTACAATCGTCTCCTCCCCGAAAACCAATGAAAATTCGTTTTTGTCCATATCCTGGAACTGCCATATCAAAGAATTGAGCTTGATCATAAATAAAAAAGAGAAACACGATTAAACATATTGAACGGAGGAAATATAAAAAGAAAAAGCGAGGAAACCTACCTGTATATTAATATTATCATAAATGAAACGAAATGAGGATCAAAGTAGTTGATTTAACGAGTAAATGAGAATAAATGAAAAAAATGATATATCATTAAATTAGAGGTTTAAAATATAATAGAACTCAGTATATGTACAGTATTTGAAAAACATGTTTATAATTTGTATGGAAAAATAAATAATTGATATAAAATGAGACGAAACTTTCTTTCGCTTCTTATTTGCTTTTGATCATTATAAATATTTTTTCGCTTTGCTAGATCTTTTCCATCATTTAAAAAATTTCTCCAACCCGTGTACCTTCTAGTGATTTTTTTGCAATCATTACTACGTGGTAATGCTATTCCTTATTAACTTCATTAGGCAACAATAACTGTTGGCGCTACTAAAATTAAATGTCCAACTTCAATTCAAAAATTTATGACCAGAAGGTGCGCGTTGGAGACTAAAAATTTTATATCGCTGCCACTGCCACCGATTAGGTGTGAGCAGCTTAAGGAGGGGGAAATGTCCTCATTGGTTAGTTAGCCCGTGGGCAATTGGAGAAGGAAAGCATAACAGTGGCGTCAGCAGTAGATTTAGTATATGGCCAATCGTTCATGACAAGTGTTTAGATTCTGTTATCAGGTGTTATCAGATTTGTGTATATATGTCGTGTAAACTGACAAAGGTGTCAGACGAACATTATAGCAGGTGCCGGTTAATTACATCTAAGTACTTTGTAAGTAATAATTTGCACATTTTTCTAGTTATACGTTGCGTAGGTAATTTAATATTTTGTACATTCTAACAGATTACGGTATTCCACTAAACATTATTGATGATCATTGAATTGCGAATCTCTTAAGTGCATGTTCCGAAATTTTCATTAATACTACTGTTTTAAGGGCTGAAGATTAATGTATTTTCTTAATGTTTTATATGGATAATACTGATGTATCTCATGTTTCACCATTTGTACTTCTTCAATATGCATTCTTGCCACGTCAAACGTTTATACTTTCTCTTTAATTATATGTTATTCTAAGTGATGTTTTTTCAGGAGAGAATGCACTCAGGGCATACCACATTATAATTGCTGGTTTTTATACATTCCTAAAAGTGGCCCTTCCTTTATATGATGAATAAGAAGCAACGTAAGGTTCCTAATGTTATAAATATTAAATTGTTATGATAGAGAATATAGTGATTATAAAAAAATGGACTTTAATAATTTTCTATTTTCAGAAAATGTGCAATTGCTGAAATACGTGAGCTTAGTAACCCTCACTCTTCAAAATGCTATGCTGGGACTTAGCATGCGCTATGCCCGTACCAGATCAGGAGATATGTTTTTATCTTCAACCGGTGAGTGTTACAAGTCTCAAATAAATTTAAAAACCTTATTACAGTTATTTAATTTTTGTCGTAGCTGTGGTAATGGCTGAGCTTGCTAAGCTTATAACGTGTTTGGTGCTTGTTTTCCTAGAAGAACGTACACTGAAAAAATTTATATATGTTCTCAAAGTAACAATTTTGGATGAACCAATGGATACTCTAAAAGTCTGTGTACCATCTCTAGTGTATATTGTACAAAATAATCTATTATACGTATCTGCGTCTCATCTTGATGCAGCGACGTACCAGGTAAATTATTATCAAATGGCTAGAACAAACAAAAATGCTCCTAAGCTGTTAATAAGTAATGGTAAAAATTACTTTCAGGTGACTTATCAACTAAAAATCCTAACAACAGCCTTTTTCGCGGTAACTATACTCCGTAGGAGTTTAAGAACAGTTCAGTGGGGCGCGCTGGTACTTTTACTCCTAGGGGTAGTTATGGTGCAATTAGCACAATCTGGTCCTCAAGTAGTATCATCTGGCGTAGAACAAAATCGTTTAATTGGTTTTTCAGCCGCATTAATTGCATGTTTTTTGTCTGGATTTGCCGGTATTTATTTTGAAAAAATCCTCAAGGGTTCAGACATATCAGTGTGGATGCGTAATGTTCAACTAAGTTTTTTGTCTCTTCCCTTTGGTCTGTTCACATGCTTCTTAAATGATAGCGCTACAATACATGAGCATGGTTTCTTCTTTGGATATGATTGGTTCGTGTACTATTTGATTTTATTACAAGCTGGTGGAGGACTGATTGTTGCAATGGTCGTAAAACACGCTGATAACATTCTGAAAGGTTTTGCCACATCGTTGGCTATTGTTATTTCTTGCGTTGCTTCAATTTATTTGTTTGATTTTAGACTTACCTTTCAATTTGCATTAGGAGCCACTTTGGTCATATGCTCCATCTTTATGTATAGTCATGAGCCTAAAGTTATTCAATACCCGAATAAGCACACAATAGCTAATAAGGTATGAGCAGAGTGAATCTAGGTACCTTTTTCAAATTTAGGAACGAACCTCTTGGTTCTGTAAATAATAATAACTCATAACAGTTATCTATGATTGTTGGTAAAATAATATATCGGACACGCGAATAATTGGGATTTAGGTAAGAAGTGATTATTTAATTAATCTATGAGAATAAATTAAGTTTACCGAATTAATACTAATGTCCCGAAGTAATTCGCGCTTGCTTGAAATTGAAAAAGTCAAAGACTCTTATTTGTAGTTTCGTTTTGATTTATATTTCTTTGTATATTTTGAGTTATTCACAAAGTAGAAAATCGACTTATGTTTTTCGTGACTACAGCGCTTGTCACGTCATTTTGTTCCTATTGCCGATAATCATTTGATGAAAATGTTCATTATATCAATTCATTTGTATTTTTCTCTCGTTGCTTCAAATCATCATTCTTACTGATTTTCATATATCAGCAAAAGAAAGAGTTGAACATTGTCATTATATTCAAAATTAAATACATCCTAAAATATAATCAAGATTTAATGCCGCTTATTTTAGCGGAGTGCGGATCGGAACGGTTTTGGCAAAGAGATAGTTATTATACAAACACATTGGAAGATTTTTATTTCTATAACTATTTTTTATAATTAGTCACGTAAATATTTTTATACGACGTTAACGGTATTAACAATACTTGTACATAATTCGAATTTTAACGAATACACTATTTGTATGAACTATATTATAAACTAAATGATTTATTAAATAATAAGGTAATAATATGAAATTTATATCTGTACTTTATTGTAATAGGAAATGCACTTTAGTGCAAAAAGCGATAAGAATTATTACTATACCAAACCGACTTTAATGTTTAAACAAGATCAATCAAAGCATTTTATTCGCTACAAATATTCACCACTTTGAATCTAGTTATAACACGAAATTCACTATAATACCAACAATGCTTAACAACTTGAAGTAGAATTAAATTAGAAACAGTCTCGAGCCACGATTATAGTTTTTAAATCAAGTATAAATATATATTCTTATAATAAATTGATCCTTTATTATTCTATAAAGCATTTAACATACCATTGTTTGGCGGCATTCATTTCCTAGTAAAATAAAATAAACCCCGATAGTAATGTTGGCCAAACTGCAAGCAGTAAGAAACTACTGATAAGCTGTTCGTGTCGTGACCATTTGCTTCTCCCGCGTATAAATAAAATTGAAGAAGAATGACCGAGCCGCAGTGTAAGAAAGTCAAGATGCCGAGCTCCTTGGAACAACTGAAAACCGTGACAACGGTGGTCGCAGACACCGGCGACTTCGAGGGTAAGTTATTTGTTTGAAACATATACGGCCACGGGATATCGAGTGCTAATCGCAAGTTTTTTTGATAATAATCAGGTCACCGGCGAAGGTGATTGTCATTATTGAACCATGGTGGGGAAAGATATAACTCAGCATAGTAAGAGAAACTTCAATGACTATTGCTCGAACATTAATTACCAAAAAAGTTCTCTAAGTTCTTTTCATCAGGAATTTACAAGTTTATTCATAAAATTTCGCGCACCTTGATGGACCCGCGGGCTCACGTGGAACAAACTCCAATCTATAATTTATTCAAATTCAAATTATCTCCGATAATACTAAAACTAATGAATGTTTGACTCTCTACAAATGAGATTTAATAACCTAGGAGAATTATTTGCTTATTGTGTATCATAATTACTATTTACGATTGCTACCGTGGTATAAATTTTCATATGCGAATTAGGCAATATACGATAACGTATTTTCAAGGTGGCAGCACATAGGTGGTCGATTTTGAAAAACGTAACTGCAACAAGTTGCCTGTATCACTAATAGTATTTTTATCTTAGGATTCCTGTGTTACAATTATATTGCTATATCGGCACACCTCATTTTTCCTTATTACATCGACGTAATTTGTTAATACTATGTAATTCATCTGTTGGCGACGTAACATATGATCGCAGTGACCTTTCAATGACTGTGGAAGCTTGACCTTTTGACACCTAATTCAACACGCGACTGTCGTTTGATATCAAGCAGATTGTGAAAACATTTTTTTAGGTTCTTCGATTCAGATCGTGAATGAGATTATTATGTGAAATAACACATGTTACAGTGTTATGTTTGTAATATAATTATTTAAATTTATCTGTATCATTTTCATTACACACCTATTTATTTAATTTTATGATTAAAATAATTTATTTGTTTCTTTTTTTCAATACCTATCAATTGTTAAGAATCGTTTTATTCTCACAGCTATGGAAAAATTCAAGCCTACTGATGCTACTACCAATCCTTCTCTGATACTAGCAGCTGCCAATCAAAAGAAGTATGTTCAATTACTAGATAAAGCTGTTCAATATGGCAAGAAAGTTGGATCGTAAGTAATTGTATAAATTTTGCTTTATTAGAATAAGTTCATTGTCCATTAAAAATGTGAATCACATGTTTAAATACTTTTACAGCACCCTGGCTGAGCAAACTGAAGCAGCTATTGATATGACTTGCGTCCTCTTTGGTTTGGAGATTCTTAAAATTATACCTGGTCGCGTTTCCACTGAAGTTGATGCTAGATTATCTTTTGATAAGGAAGCTAGTATTGAGAAGGCAAAAAAGCTTATTGCTCTCTATGAGGAAGCAGGAATTAGCAAAGAACGTGTGCTGATTAAGCTAGCCTCCACCTGGGAAGGAATACAAGCAGCTAAGTAAGAGAATATTTTAAAATAATTTTGTACAATTACATTTTGAAGAAACAGCGATGAGGTGAACATTTTTTCTTATATTTTCAGGGAGCTAGAAGAAAAATATGGAATACATTGTAACTTGACTCTATTGTTCTCTTTTGCGCAAGCTGTCGCTTGTGCTGAAGCTGGCGTTACACTTATTTCGCCTTTCGTTGGCAGAATATTGGACTGGTAAGTTTTGAACATTTTTTTTTTTTTTGTAAAACTTCATTAAATATTGAATATATCTTTGTCCAGAATAGTATTATTTTTCTACTCAGGTAAAGCAGCAGTAAAATATATATTGTGATACTTTTATTTAGGTACGTTGCAAACACTGACCAGAAATCATTCGATGCCAAGGAGGATCCTGGTGTCATATCTGTAACTAAAATTTACAATTATTACAAAAAGTTTGATTACAAGACCGTTGTGATGGGAGCATCATTCCGTAATATTGGTAAGACTTGTAAGAAATTTATTGAGATATAGATTACTCTATTTATAAAAATATATCTTCTGTATAATTTAGGAGAAATTCGAGAGTTGGCCGGGTGCGATCTTCTGACCATCAGCCCAAAACTTTTGGAGGAATTGGAAAAGAGCAACGAACCTATTCAAAGCATTCTCAACCTTGCAGCAGCTAAGAAGTCAGATCTTAAGCAGATCAACCTTGATGAGGCAAATTTCCGGTGGCTTCTTAATGAAGACCAAATGGCTACGGATAAGCTATCCGACGGTATTCGTAAATTTGCTGTGGATATGCGAAAGTTGGAGAAACTTCTCCAGGAGAAAATTCAAGGATAAATACTTTCTTTGATGTTAATTGTTCGATATATTGTAAATAAGCGACGTCAGAGCAGATTTCATGGTATTTTTTTTAAAAGAAGCATTTTTATGAATAACATTCCATTATGGTGTCCATAGATTGTCATGTTGATAATTACAGTATATATGGTTTTATTGATGAAACAATAAAATGAAGATACACTGTATATGATTTGTCTTTAGTTTTGTCTTGTAACAAGAAGTGATCAATTCTATTGGTTTTTAAAACTACTTAATATTGTACCTCTGGGATGTTGTATCTCAGAAACGAATTGGAAGGATGGTTTAATGTATAATAAATGAAACATTCCGGATAGCAGACTTTTCACGGTAGAAAAGTCCAGTGAAGAGATTGATATAATAAAATGGTAATTATTAAACAAATACTTTTATCCGAAATATCCTGTATATGAGTAACTATGGGGAAGTTCATAATGCACGCAAATTACTGCAACAATCTACTACAATTTGCTTGTCCAAATATACGGCAGTTCTTGCCGGGAAGGGAGAGGGAGGATATGTATAAGAAGCTGCACAACGTTCGGAGCTATCATTCTTCCGTGACATGGTTTCCTTTCATGGTGTTTTGAATCTCCCTGTCCTATCCTATTCACTTTTTCCATCCGTCTATTTTGTCTTTTTTTTTCTTCCTTTCATGATAACCTTTCTTTACTCTTTAATTAATTAATTCCTCTTTTCTTTCCATTCTTACTTCCCTTACTATTCTTTACTGTGCTACTTTTTTTTCCATTCATTCCTTATATTCTTAAGGTACTATTTCATACATGCAACTGCGACAAAATCACGCCGATTGGTTAAAAATTGACTAGAAGTACTTTCTATCGCACGAAAGTAGATCCGAGATGAACTTTCGTGCGACAACATTCTATCTTGTATGCGACTATATGCGACGAGGCCTGCAAACTGCGGAAAACAAGACGCACGTGGAGGAGGTTAATAGATTTTTATTAGATTTCTCATATAAATTTTCAATCCTATCAAGCTAATGGAAATAACTAATATAATTATGATTATCCTGCGACTCATACGACAACTCACAGAGCGTCGCCATATTTCATAGACGCGACGAAATTCTTTACGTCAGCGTGATTTTGTCGCAGTCGCATGCATGAAATAATACCTTTAGTTCATTGATTTTTTGTTCCTGTCCTTCTATTCTTATTTATTTTCACTCCTCATTTACTAATTCCTTTTTCAAAATAATCCATTTATTTTTAACTATCCTTCGTTTCCTCCCTCTATTCTTGTCTCATCATCAGTCATGTTATTCTCTCTTTCAACCCCTTTTGTTCGTGCAATCGTTCCTATTTCTTTATTTGTGTTGAACATATTTAATTTGCAATTTTTAAAGCAGCATTTTTTGTTAGTTCAGAATAATTTCGGCAGATAGCGCTGTTAAATGCCTGCGAAGTTCCCGCAAATTTCCACTAGGGGGCGTGGAATAAAAATTACCTCCAAAAATTGCATTTTCGTGGGGAGCATTTTTGTTAGTTTTGGGAAATTCTGCTAGGTGACCTGTTTAATTATCAGGTGTTTCAACACCTGACAAATTTTCACGAGGATCACTTTTCGTTAGTTTCCCCATAATCCTGCCAGAGACAGAGAAGATCTTGTCGCGGCCACGTCTGGGGCTCGACCCACGAAGAAAGCTCCTAATAGGAAATAAAGCCGAGTATCTGGAAGAAATAGATAAAATCTATTCGACTAAGGGTATATTTCGTAATTGAATCACAGTTGCGGTTATTATATTTCAGCAATGACATCGATTGATTTTTGTCAGCAGTCGAAATTTAATAACCGCAACCGTGGTTCAATTACGGAATATGCCCTAAATATGCTCAACTCGACCAAAGAAACAGGAGCGATGAAACAAACACAAACGGGAGGGATGAAGTGATAAAGGAACGAAATCAAAAAAGAGGAAAGAAAGAATTAAATAAATAAGAAAAGGAAAAATGAACTAATGGTGTAAATGAATAAAGTAAGTAAGAACGAAAGGATAAATAGAAAGAAAACTAAAAATAGGAAATTTCTCGATAAACAATACAATGGAATATTAACATTTTACGACATAAACGTTCAATGATATCTCAGGTATATCCCAAAATACATGTACACAAGATTTATCGGTTACTAGTTTATTTCTTTATGTTTTTATTTATCCTATGCACTTTGCAACGGTGAATCATCTGGCTCGGATAGGAAATATTCAGCCTTTTTTTGTACAGATGGCGTTGGTTTACTGATACCTTTTAAGGTATCGCACTTTAGTGCGTATACAAACAAAGAGAGACATTCTGTAATTTTCAAGTGACGTTTAAATTAATAAATAAAGAAAGAATGGCTGGAGGAAGAGGAATTTTAAGTTTAAGATTTAATCAAGATCAAGGTATTAAGAGTTCTTTAATTAGAATGTAAACATTTCTAAAATATTTACTATAACCTATGCTATTTCTGAATATCTGCAGGATGTTTTACATGCTGCATGGAGTCTGGACTTCGAATATATAATATAGAGCCTCTGGTAGAAAAAGCACATTTTGAAAGTGAACTAATGGGTAGTATTGCCATAGGAGAAATGCTCTGGCGGACAAATATTATTGCTGTTGTTGGTGGTGGTACAAGACCAAAATTTGCAGATAATACAGTTTTAATCTATGATGATGTCTCCAAGAAGTTTGTAATGGAAATCACATTCACAAGTCCTATTAAAGCTGTAAGATTACGTAGGGACAAGTAAGATTTATTTATATAATACTAATCTTGTACCAGACTAGCTCAAAATTGTATTACAATCCTATTTTTCTATTTAGATTAATTGTTGCACTGCAAAGAGAAATTCACGTCTTTTCGTTTCCACTGCCAACACGTAGACTTCTTACCTTGGAAACAAGAGACAACCCAAAGGGCTTGGTAGAAGTTGCAACACTTGCAACAGCGCATAAACAATTGCTTGCATTCCCAGGGCACAAGCGTGGAAGTGTACAGTTAGTTGATTTAGCTGCAACGGAAGCGGGTAGTTCCAGTGCACCAGCAACACTCACAGCACATCAGGTTTTATTCCATCTGAAAATTATATAAAAAGTTAATCATATTTTAATTAATGTATTATTAATCAGGGAGCATTAGCTTGCCTTGCAGTTAATGCCAGTGGAACGATGGTAGCTACGGCTTCTACTCAGGGAACTCTCGTTCGAGTATGGGACAGTCTGCGCAGACATTTACTTGTTGAATTAAGAAGAGGTGCAGATCCAGCAACACTTTACTGGTATGCAGTCGCCTCATTGTTATGCATAATATTTATTATTCAGTTTCCGTTCTGATATTTCAGCATAACGTTCAGCAGAGATTCCGAGTTTCTCTGCGCCTCCAGCGATAAGGGAACGGTTCATATATTTGCTTTAAAGGATACACATCTCAATCGTAGATCCACGTACGTTTCAAGCTAGACAGTTCTATATTACATGAAAACTAAATGTTTTTTGATCTTCGATAGTTTCTCCAAGATGGGTTTTCTGGGGAATTATGTAGAGAGTCAATGGGCTCTGGCAACATTTACTGTACCACCAGAATGCGCTTGTGTTTGCGCTTTTGGAGCAAGAAGTTCGGTCATTGGTATTAACTAGTTTAATAATCATTCGTACTTATGTGCAGTGCATGTTCTATTTTTAAAAATTACTGTTTCAGCGATATGCATGGATGGGACGTTCCACAAATATGTGTTCACAGCTGATGGTAATTGTAATCGCGAAGCCTTTGATGTCTTTTTGGATGTCTGTGATGACGATTTTTGAAATAAAACCACAAAAATTACTAGTAAAAATGAACTGTGTTATTAGCTCCTAGATCAAAATTAAGAAAACTTTTATTTTGTATCTACTGTTTTGTGATTTATTTAGAAATATATGTATCATTATTACATAATGAATAATACGATGATAATCGTTCTTCTGTGTACTCTCTTCATTCATACATCTGTATTCCGAGATTTTATTATATTCCTTTGTCGAAGCTCCTCTAAAAATTTATATTCAATATCATTTTTAATAATTCTAAGATGTAATATATGAGATAAATATGTATCAACATACTGTAAGGCTCTGGATTCAGCATCGGCTTAATGATAACAGGATAAAGTGCTAATCCCAGAATTCCAAGAAAACTCCCAAAAATCATTGTATATCCTGCACCCTTTAATTTACCCATTTAATCTTATAAGGTACCTATGAAGAAGTTCCAGATTACAATATAACCTTCAGAATACACGCTCCAAACGATAACCGACTTTGACATTTGATTTAAGATTTTTTGCAAAGAATTGTCCACATAGCATATACTATGTGAAGAATAATACCTTAGTCCACCAAATTTTGTAGAAGTTTAGTGATTTATACAGCTTTATGTATTTGCGAATTTATATTTTCTTATCCACGTCTATCCCCATTCGTATAGCACTGCAGTGCACGACAGGTGGTACGAGCTCTAAAAGTTATAATTACTTGCCAACATCTTCTTTTACAACGGACAAACTGTATGAGAAATCTAACATAATCTTTTTAGTCGTTGAGAAATATTGTTATCAATTATTATTAAGTATCAATTCCGCGGAAAAAATGAAAAGAGCAGCCCGCTGAGGTTAACAGAACTGAGTAAACATGATGAAGAAGCAGCTGTCGTATTTTGCTTTGGCTGGTGCTATTAGATTGTTCTTAATGACGTCTGACTATCAAACTGTGATCAGCGATCGGGTAGAAGTTTCGACTGCATTGAATTCTTGGAAAAAAGGTTTGTGCCTTTCAAAGGGATGCTTGCAACAGATTACTTATTTTTTTATTTTCTAGTTACCGAGGGAGTGTACTTGTACAATGCAGGAATTGATCCTTATAGCGGTGAATTATTTCATGAAAGTCCAATAGGGCTTCTTGCATTTTCCTTGATGCAGAAATACTTGTCAAACTTTGCACTGCATGTATTATTTATCATCACTGATTTGGCAACAGCTTGGATCCTTGCTTCAACAGCACAATTATATATGGTGGAGCTAGTAAGTTCTATCATAAGACAAGCATGCACAATTAATTTATGCTGACAATTAATATTTATATTGCAGATTGCTAGAGAGAAAGAAGAAAAATCACTATTGCCAGCTGAAAAGGCAAAAGACAATATATGTATATCAGTTGCAGACACCGCATCAGCTTCTATTCTATATGTGCCTGCATCTTACTTACTAAATCCTTTTATCATGCTCAATTGCGTCGGACTTACCACTACAGTATTTACTAACTTTCTGTTTGCATTAACTCTCTTCTCCATAATAAGGCGGTCTGTCTTCTGGAGTTGTCTGTCTATAGCATTGCTAACTCTTCAAGGACTATACCCTGTAACTCTGATGGTACCTGCCATAATTTACATTGCTGGTAAAGATTCACAATCGTGTAAGGTAGCTGTAGCAAAAATGATTCTCACTTTTCTTACGTTGCTAGTTACATTGCTATACGCTTCATATTATATCATGGGTAGCTGGTCTTTTCTTTGGAACACAATCGGATTCATTCTCATGGTTCCTGATTTGAGACCTAACATAGGCCTTTATTGGTACTTCTTCACTGAAATGTTTGAACACTTCAGATGGTTATTCGTTGCTTCATTCCAAATAAATGTAGGACTATTGTACATCATTCCCCTTGCATTAAGACTACGTCAGGATCCTATGCTCCTAGCATTTTCATACCTAGCTATTGCTACCATATTTAAGTCCTATCCTTGTCTGGGAGACGTTGGATTTTACATGGCTCTATTACCAATGTGGAAGCATTTGTTTCGCCGTAAGTCCAATCTTATTTTAAAAATTACTCAATAGCTATCAACACCCTTTTGACCTGTTACTTTTTCTATATAGATATGCAGCAAGGATTCATCGTAAGCTGTTTTCTACTGTTTTGCACAGTATTCGCACCCACTGTTTGGCATCAATGGATATATTCCAGATCGGCTAACGCCAATTTCTACTTTGGAGTCACATTGGCATTTGCTGTTGCCCAGATTTTCCTGTTAACTGACATTTTATTCGCAAGTGTCAAACGAGAATTTGCCCTTCGTTATGGTCTCTCTAGGGAAGTTAATGGAAATAAAGCTAAGTTGTTATTAGAGTAAATAAACGCAAGCATAGAATGTTACATTGCTCCGATGTCAACGATGCTACAGTAAATTACGAAGTGCATGAATAAAATAATAGTTTAAGGCTTTCCTGTAATTTTTGAAACAGTATGAATAAACGAAAATCTTTTAGTACAAATGCATAAATAAATTATTTCAATTGTATGGGGTCACCATTCACACTTTATGTGAATGTGATCTTTAAAAGGAAGATTCTGCTGTTTGACCGACAGTTGGTTGAGCGGAGCAAAGTCATCTGTTAATATTTATTACAAGAGCAAAAGGAGAACACTAAAACGGAGTTTCTGCGTTTATACAATTTGTTATTTCATTTACACGAATAAACTTAATCGAGAAGAAGTCGGTTTTTGTAAATCCTTTAAGCATAATCTTTTAATTGCTTCCAAATATCTTTCTAGTCAATTATCTCACATCTAAGAAAGTGTAGAGTATAAACGTGTGCTGACAAGGGTTATACTGACAATCATATTTAATCAGAATGGGACAAACATTGAGTGAACCAGTGACGACTAAAAAATCAGCTTGTTGTAAGGACTCTAAATACAGAGTAGGTAGTTCATGCATGCAGGGATGGCGTGTTGGGATGGAAGATTGCCATGTACATATTCTATCGCTACCTGATGATCCAGGAACACCCTTCTTTGCTGTTTACGATGGACATGGAGGTATATTAATATTACTACTCAATCAACAATGTCAGTATTGGCAGATGATAACATCATTTTTTGTTTGCCAGGTGCAGCAGTAGCACAGTATGCTGGTAGACACCTTCACGAGTATATAGTCAAACAGCAGGATTATAAGGATGGCAATATCGCTAGGGCAATGGAGTTAGCTTTTCTGAGATTGGATGAGGCCATGCAGTATGACCCTGTAATTATGGACGAACAAGCAGGAACAACTGTCATTGCACTGCTAATCAAGGATAATATACTTTACAGTGTAAGCTATTGTCCCATTTGTAACATTATATTGCTAGTAATTAACATTTTGTTTTACTACAAAAAATAATCTTGCAGGCTAATGCTGGAGATAGCAGAGCTGTAGCCAGTGTGGCAGGAAAAACAATACCATTAAGTAGAGATCACAAACCTACTCTGGATGGTGAGTGGCAACGAATAAAAGCTGCAGGTGGTACAGTGGAATTCAATAGAGTCAATGGGCACTTGGCACTTTCTCGTGCTCTTGGAGATTTCATGTTCAAAAGGAATGAGAGGAAATCAGCTGAAGAACAGATGGTTACAGGTAAAATATTCTAAATAAAAAAGTCCTGCAATCCAAACCAAATACAAATAATTTCCAAATCTATCTTTTGCATAGCTCTTCCAGAGGTAGAGGAACATGAGATCACCGATGACTGGGAGTTTGTAATATTGGCATGCGATGGAATTTGGGATGTGATGAGTAGTGAAGAGGTTGTGGAGTTTGTAAGGAGCCGGTTGGCTCACTCACAGAAAGATACACTAGGAACAGAGAAAGAAAGTGTAGTGGAGCCTGAAGAGATTTGTGAGGAATTAATGAGCTGTTGTCTAGCACCAGATGCAATAATGGGTACTGGATGTGATAACATGACAGTTGTACTTGTATGTTTTCTTCACGGTAAACCATATTCAGACCTGGTGAGAAGGTGTCAAAGACCTGCAGTACAAACAGATGCTGCACCCTAAGCACACCTAATGTAATTCACAAATATTTGGTACTGTCCTAAACCTAGGTTAGCTGTACGCGCATCATTACCTCGATACCAGACAACTCCTTGCTCTTATATTAATGAATGACAAAAGAGTTCTAGTGATTGATTAATGTCAAGTGTATAAAAACTAATAAATATTTTTATAGCCAAACTGGAGAATACTTACGAGTCTTGTAATTTTTCAAGAACTATCGACGAACACAAGCACGGTTGAATGATGACTGAATGATAGATAATGAAATATTAAAAGACTTAGCTGTTATTCCAATTGAAAAAAAAACTTAGCTGTCATTTCAAAAAAAATTGTCAGAGGTTGCACAGCACCTATTATACGTTAGAGGCTTTTATTTACAATCCCGTGTAAACACACGTAGGAAGAGAATGAATGCCTAATAACAACAATAGTAGGTTCAAATGAAGTTCCGTTTTCAATATCCATATCGGTCCTGAATGGAAGAGACAGCCGCATTAGCCAGAGAACTAAGTCTTCCAGCTACCTTGTTAACACCCTGACGTACACTCTCGCGGACGTCATCTAAATCAACACTTCCAGCTCCTCTCGAGCCACCAAGCGACATGGACATCGACGACGAAGATGAGGGTTGTGCTGAAGTTCCTGTACCGAAGTAATCAGCTGAGGAAATGCTAGATGATCCTTCGAATCGACGCAGATTGCTCTTACGTTCCCACTGTCAATAGTAGAATAAAAATGATAATTATATTCCTGTAACGTTTTACCTGATACAACCCTGATGATCATGATACTCACGGAATCGTCACCAATGGAATCACGGAAGTACTGATCAGAACTAATGGCCTTTGCGCTTCCAAATTTCTTTTGAGCTTCACCCTCAGCTGTTTTATTACTCTCGGCTTTGCTATTACTAGGACGTGATGCCGTTCGTCTTGGAACATCTGGTTCGGCCACGATAACGATTTCTTCAGCACGCGATGATTTGCTATTGGAATTACTGGAATATTGATTCGAGAAAGATGTATAAAACTCTTCGAATCCACCCATGACACAATCTGATTCAGCATAGATTTCCCTTGATTTGGGTTCAGCAGCAGTGATTGTCTTACTAGAAGATTCTTGAGTTATTGTACGCATGTCACCCAGTGCTGAATGGCTGGCAGCGCTATAACATGCAACGAAGCAATTAATTATAACTTTATCTATGTTTTTCTTTTGATCTATTGCGAATAAATAATTGCGTGTTTTACCTGCGAGCATTGAAACCCATTCCAAGACGTTCAGCTTGACTAGCTTTGGTCGGGTCTAGCTGCTTAGTTCGCTCTTCTACTTTCTTGGCTTGCAATGTTAGATTCTGCTCGTAACGATACGCCAGCCGAGTGTCAATAGCATCTTGCTCTTCCTGTGCTCTCTCTTGATCTTTCTCTCGAGATTCGCGACTCGCTTCAGTTACGCTTCTTTCCAACTCATCGAAGTTTGTTTTGACACGCTGAGCACCCAAGCCACTTCTATTTTTCCCACCCAACTGTTACAAAAACATATCGTTTAATAGCCACACATATATAATTATTTGCATCATTAGGATTAATCAAAACTCACCCCTGATCTTTTTGGTTGAACTTTCCTAATACCAATTGTAGGTTTTCTGTCTGACTGAGAACTTGCACTGCTGTCAAAGAGATTAACAGTCGGGCCTACTGTACTTGGAGCTTCCGAAGCATGTGATAAATTAATTCCAGCGATCTTTTCAGTACTTAGTATAGGATTCGATAAGGAAATCGGTTTTTCTACTGTAGGTGCTGTAGATTCGTGTGATGACAACTCGAAATTTTCATGCTCTTTAAAAAAGTCAACCTCAGGTGATTCAATGGTTTGTTCTTCTGCATCTTGTTCTAAATGTAACTGTTTAAATAGTAAAAGGTAACAGTTTAACAGCTGTGCATACGAAAATATCTCAAAAGCAATTAAAAAATCAAATTTCTGTTATGGAACTGCATAAGGAATTAACATTTTTAATGGATAGGCCTTCATTTTGGCAGAATAGTTATCGAAGTGCCAGATTATAGAAATATGTACAGCATTATTATGATTCAACATACATCGATAACTTCATAAACATTACATTTCTGTAAGGCATGACGAAGAAGATAAAGCATATAGGATAAAAATGTTCTTGGGATAGCTGCGAGCATCATATGATAGGGTTAAGTTAAGAGTACAAAGTAAATGAAGTTAAAGAAACAAAAGAGAACATAACATTAGTGATCAGTGAACAAATATTCACAGCTCACCAAAATTTTTTTCTCAGGTAAGGGAAGAAGAGCCTAGAATTATTATAGTGACAATTATGTACGCTGTAAAAAATATCATTATTATAATAAAGTAAGATTTTAAATGTTTTACCTTTGTTCCATATTTTCTCATTGCTTGGGCAGATGCCTGTGCCAATTTTTCCTTGTACAGCATAGCCGCTCGTGATTTATACTTTTGTTGTGCATCAGTTGAAGTGCAATTATGTTGCAAAAAGAATTTTCTCTGTAAATCATTTAATTAATGACATTACAATATAATTTCATAAAAATGCACAATGTATAAAATTACGTACGGCATTCGCATTTCCCCCAAGTTGCATATTTCTAAGTTGCAGCCAGGTCCAATTGGTATCTAGTTGTGTAGAGCGTACAAATGTTAAATGTACACCTAAGCTCCGGTGAACAGCTGAGCAATCGATGCAAAGGAATACTCCATAAGTAACACTTGACCATGGTGGATTTTTTGCATTGCAGTCAAAGCATGTCTGGAAAAAAAATCATACTTGAAAATTACATCAATGCATATTACTTGAAACTAATGGCATTTTTGCAAAAAAAAAAAGGAAAATCTCAATGTCAAACAATCTGTGATATAAGGAGAACAAGAAATGGCATTGATAATACATAAAAGCAGAATTATTTTATATTATAAAATGTTTCAATTTGTTAGATCGAAGATGTGTCATTCAAGGAAGAAAAGTTGTCTAACTGCAATGTTGGTTGAGCACAGACATAATTAAGGTCAGTAAGAGAGTTTGGTTAACTACAAGATTTGTACAATATACGCAGAAAATAATAATAAAAGTAATATAGGATTAGTATAGCAGACCTTATTCGTGGGAATAGCCCGTAATCTTTTAAAAATCTCCTCAATTTCAGCTCTGCTGGGTGCAGTATCTGCCATTTTTGACGTGTTGTCAATTACTACGTGTGGAATTGTGAGACACCTTAATGGCGAGGTCATCGTTGGCGCTAGTGACGCCACATAGTAATTCAAGAATAAAAAGTTATGCTTCGTTAAAAAACATCAAGTATAATTAAAAAGACCAAATTCTGTATTATTTTGAAAGGACTTCTTATAGAAAACAATTTATTGTACAGATTATAGTTATTACACACAAGATAAAAAATTATGACTTATTTTTTTTCTTATCAACTATAAATTCTGGTCGTTGTCCAGTATTTGGAGAATCACTCACATTCACTTCCTCTTCTTCGACTTCCAAACTATTTAATCTGTAACAAATAACGATGTTTATCTGCCAGATGATTCAATAAAAAATTATAAACTTACTCTTCTTGTTCTAAGCTATGTAGCATCTGAAAGCCAGCATCCAAACTTGGCGGAAATCCCATTTCAGGATCAAGAAGTTGTAGCGTGGGAACGTCACGATACATATTTCCAAATTCATCCAGTTCCTCAAACTTCAGTTTATTTGCTACTTCATCAAGATCAATTCTGAAAAATGCAATCAAACCTGAAGATTTTAAATTAAGAAACAATACAGTTATCAACTTATTCATACTTGGTGCTGTTAGCATTGAGCTCCAGCTGTCTTTGTTCCTCTAACATTCCTTTAACTTTATTTCTCATATTTTCCTCAACTTTCAAAACATTTTCTTGATAATAGTCATGCAACGCTACTACACCACCAACTCCAGCTTCCACCAGAACTCTCTCAACTGGATCAGGAAAACCATCCTCTTTCTGTTCCGATGCCACTTTTAATAATAATGCCATCCTTCTTAAAAAATGATCAGCCACATCTGTAAGTGTCTCTATGGCTATTTCCGATGAACTATGTAAGCCAGTATGGGCTAATAGAACTATAACTGCATGTCTTAGCAAGCTATGCGCTGTTGATGGCCTCAAATTTTTTACAGAGATATAATCCTTAAACTGTGGGCTAAGAAGACATGATTATTAAAGACACATGGTTCACAATTAGCATTTATATATTTTTTAATAACCTTACCCATCTGTACTTGGAGGTAAAAAATGAAATGGATTTTCAGCTTCTTTAGTATCTTTAGAATTCTCTGTGTCAATAGTTCCCAAGTTCCCTAACATCGTTCCATCTTCCTGTAAACAAAAATCATAATTAACACTAACAAAGAGTACATTAAAATCATACAAGTCGAACATTATATTTATCGTTACCATAGCTCTCATATGCTGGTGGAGATTTATAGTATTTAATACATGTAAATTACCCATTGGCAGCCTACATAAACATTTTAAATGTTACAGACAATTGAAAAAAATAATATTAATGTTATTTCTAAAATACTTACTAGTACAGGTACTGTTACCTGCTGCAGTACTTACTGTATAAATTCAGCCTGCTTATCAATTCTATAGTCACAATCAGTACCGTTATTGTCATCCATAACTTGTCTCCAAACATTTTCAATAATATCAGGAGTGATAACTTCTTGCTTATGAGTTTCCCTTGGAGGCAATTCACCCCACAAAGTGCAAGTAGCAGATCCCTTGCTGGATTTCATCCTAAACTTTCTTTTTATCTGAGTATTTTATACACAAGTTTATCGAATTACTATACAGTCGAGACTGAAAACCATCATACACACTTATGAAAGTACAGTCAATTTGCCGCCACAAGCGTCGCTGTGTAAAATCAAGATGTGACAATCCTCTTGAACTGTCCTGAACTTAAAAATATTTCGTAAGTTGTACACAGTCTTTAATAATGGCAAGCTATCCTTTTAAAAATGGAACATTTATGGAACGTCTTAACTGCTACAATTTTATTGTGAAAGTTTATATGTATAGCAATAAACGTTTGATCAGGTTAGAATCAAATGCAAAAGTATCAGACAAAAGTATTGCACATAGTTATAAGTGACATACGCGCCATCTAAAATGAAAGAGGAAGTAGTGAATGTTTGTACACCCGCTATTGGAATGTTTGATTTAAAGAGAATATAAAACTATCTCATTTTTAGAATATTTAAAGAAATGGAGAGCTCAGCAGCATCAGTTTTACAGCGTGCAGTTGAGATGGATAAGAAGGAGGAATACACAATGGCTCTGGTACTTTATCAAGAAGGATTACAAGCTCTAGTCAATTCTATAAAAGGTATCAGAGATTTCAGGTATACATTATGATGTTTATGATTGTTCAAAAGAGTTAAACAGTTCTTAAATTGTACAGAAACAAAGGATGCTACAAAGAAAAAATATTTTCATGGAAAAGCTTCAGAGTATATGGATAGGGCTGAGAAAATTAAGGCCCTTGTCGAAGAGAGAAAAGCTATAGGAAATTATAGAGAACATAAAAAGGTCGAAGATGGTTCAACAGGAAATAGCTATGCTACTCTTTTTGGACGATTTTTGGATGAGACTGTCACTCATATACAGATTGAGGATCCATATATAAGACTCCCTCACCAGGTTTGCAAAATTTTATTTAGCTTCTGATATTAATTACACATTCTATAATAGGCTTACATTATTTATTGTCTTTAGTGTCAAAACTTGGTCAGGCTCTGTGAACTGGCTGTACAGATGTGTAAATCCCTTTCAAAGGTAACACTAATAACAACTCGTCATCCTGATGATGCAAAGCATCAATTAGCAAGACTTATGGAACTGAAGGAAAATATGCAATCTCGTTTGATTACATTTGAATTTTCCTTCTCCGACACATTGCACGATCGGAAGATTACGTATGTTCTTTTTAAGATTTATCATTTAAAATAATTGAATTGATATAGTTATAATTGTACCATTTCAGCCTGAGCAATGGATGGGTTATAAAAATAGGACGAGGATTAGATTATTTCAAACCACCAGGAGGAAAATTCGTTCTGGGGGCTTTTGACATGGAACTAAGGTCTTGCTTAGAAACGGCAGTGGATATCTATTATTTTCCCACTTTAGCTGGTAAACAATAGTATCTTTCAGTAGAAAATACTCTATTTTAAAGCAAAATCATGATGAACCAATTGTGTATAAAATCACTATGAACATTTATTGTGATAATTTTAACGCGGTTAATTATTTCTAAGTGATATGTCATAAATATATATCGATCACAATTATTATATAGCGATAAAATGATCGCGTGATGACTTTACACTAGTAAAATATTTTTTATACAAAATATAAATTTATAAATTTTTATATAAAAAAAAATGCTATAATACATTGTCTTATTCCTTGTGTCTCAGCTATATTAGCCAATACTGTAATCGCACGCTTTGGCAAAGTCAATTTGCTTGGCTGCTTTTTTACAAGCCATCCTGAGAGACTTTGTATATTTGAGTAAACCTGCATCTTCATCGTCCGTATCAAGGATGTGATTCTTCTTGTACGAGGGAAGACAATCCGCACCTCCTACAGCGACGACCTGTCTAGCAATTTCCGGATCCACACAAAGTCTGGTCAAAGCAGCGGCAGCAGTCACTTCCAATCTTTGATAAGCATCCTCGAGACCTGGAGGTCGCATTCTCAAGAAACATACAAGAGCGACGGAAGCTCGCGCTCTAGCTAAATGAGCGCGGGTTTCCGATATTCTTGCAAGTTCACCAATCAACGACGCGACTTGTTCCATTAGCCAAACGTTTCCCCCTGCGGATTTTTTTACGCACTTCAAGAGTGTACGTACTGTATCATATTCCAAAATGGGCGCTATGCACTTCCTGGATTTGGATAAATGATGTAAAGCTGCTGCTGCCAAAAGAAGGGTTTGTCCGCAGGACGTATTCTCAGCTAGCCGTGTCAGAGATTGCACCAGAGTATCCTTAAATGGTTCTAAATGTGGAAGACCTATGGCCTTTATCCAAGGCGCAGTGACTTGTACGACTAAAGCTGCAGCCTCCATTTTCTCAGTCTCCGGTGATGAATCAGCTGCAAGAAGATCAACCAGGATCTCAGGACCGCCATCTCGGGCAAACCATTCGATAGCTGTTGGACAACAGCATACACTGGCTAGGGCTCTCAAGGACGCGCTTCTTAAGTCGCTGGATAGACGTCCTGCCGATAGAAGAGAAGTAAGGAGGGCTCTTACTCCGGAACAGCGGGCTATGCTACTTCCTGCTCGTGATCCTGCCAATCCTAAAGCCGTCAATGCTGCTAGGGCGCCACGCGCTGCGCTGCCTCCTTCTCGAGGAGCTTCCTCTAGGCCACGCACTACTCTCTGTAAACGGATAAATTTATTTCATGTCAAGAATAACATTTCAAAGCCTGAGTTATCTAATACCTACCTCTATATAGAAGTCTAGTCTTGTATCTAAGGCTCTGTCTACGTCGTTCCTCAAACTTTCCAACTGGGCAATTATTGTCCGCAGACTAGTAGGTTGTATTCTTCGCGGAGGAGGTGCCCCAAGCTCAGAAAGTACTTGAAAGGCATGCTCCTCAATGGATCTGAGAAGTTCCCGCTCGGATCTATCATTCTCTAGATGCGTCACTTTACTAAAATAAGAAACATCCGATAATCAGTATTTCCTTACTCACCTGTCCACAAGCTTATCACCATAAAAATACACATACTCAATCACTAGCTCATAATGGCGATTGAATTTTTCCGCCTTGACAAGAAGTTTCGTAGCTGCGGCAGTTGCTGAGGACGTAAGCAGCCTCAGATCTCTGGTCTGAAGCTCCTCGGACAACGGTTCCTGCAGCTGTCTCCTAGGGAGTGCCTTGCTCTGAAGAGTAGCAGTGCACTCACCCTCGGTTTCCATAGCAAGATCACCCAACCAAGCCCTCACAGCATTGAGCTGTCTAAAACTACCAGTATCCTCCAAAGTCCTCGTCAAAGATTCCACCCTCCTAGAACCATCTTCTTCATGGCTGTGTCCAGCCGAAGAGTCACATCTCCTGGCAATCCCTCTAGTAACATCAGCATCCTCGGGTGGTTCAGCGGCGTATAAAAATTCACCAAGACATTCCTCGACAAGGGAGGATACAGAGATATCACCGGAAGTTTCACGTCCATCAGCATCGTCAGTTCTAAAAGATCAAACAAACTCAGTTATAAATTAAGAAACCCAATAGAATATTTTCATACAGATTACAATATTTTACCAACCTCAAACGAACCATACTAGTTTCTACTACAGTCAACTACATGTCATTCCTCTGATTTCCTGGAGCTAAATGAAACTCTTAGACTACCAACTGCCGCATACTTGGAGTCGTCCGTGAAAAAAATGCAATCACACGATTTAACAGCTACACGCAGTCCATTACAGGTACAACGATAGCACACGCGAGCTGACTAATCGAACCAGTCCGGATGTATCATTAATCCTAGGTGACTAATCCAAGCACTCCGACTTTGCGGTGCAGCCGCGCACTGCCTCAAAATTCTTTCTACATTCGCTGGCAAAGAACATGAATCGCTGCCCAGCAGCCGCTACTGCTTCACTAACGCTACTGCGATCCTTGTCTCCTTCTTCGATCCACCAGCTACAGACTTTCTTATACCACGCCGTATTCCTAAGATACCTAGTGCTGCCCCTACGTGTTCCTCTTACATTGACTCACGTACTCGAACAGACTGAACACACCAAGGTGAATACATCAAGTGTAATTCGAATGAAAAAATAGTAATAATTCAATTAGGCAGTACTCCGGCTCTAAGAATGCATTTGAAATTTCAGACAAGACTCTGTATATCAATACCGTAATTCGTAACCAACTTACTTCATTTGGTGCACTAGGTACGTGGATTACAATAATATATATGCTAGTGAATACGTCCACCTTACGAATGGAACTCCCTGTACTCAAGCATTGTCTCCTTGCGTCGCTTAGAATACTAATGAATCGATGTACGAATATAAGCTTACGGTTTGGGCTGCGATAAAAATGCCAAGCGGCACTTTGTATTTCTTTACTATTGATTTCGTCGTATATGGACATGCAGACGGCTGACACATATAATTTTTTAACTATGGAAAACTAATAGTTTGGAAAACATTAGGAAATGCGGTCAAAATGGAATAACTCCTTGTTATCCGACCGTTATCATTAGATTTTTCAGTTTGTTCAAGCATTGGACGATAAGCTATTATATGTGTCATATTGCAATGGACAATATGAAGTCTGACGGTATTTAATTTGTCATACTGTAAATGTGTCAGAAGCGTTAAGTTTTAATACAAAATGAAATAACAACGGAAGCGCCTTACGCGACGCATTCCTATCGCTTGGCTCATATTTTCGTTTCGACGAGTTATCGCAAGGCGCATTCTCTGTGTATAGTTTCAATCGTAATAACAGATACAGTTCCCACTTCTCTTATGAGCGAAGCAAATTCTAAAATTGGTTATTAAATATTTTTCAATGTGATAATCATGAAAAAGAAGAACGAACATCCCAGAGAATAACATTTCGGTCTTGGGTGCATGTTCAATATCTGCCAATTAAACTTAAGCGTATACTCACTGATTAAAACAGAGCGGATTAAGCCGAGGTCGAATTCTACAAGCTAGAGAATCATTGTTGATCCTTAAGGATGACTGCTTAGGTGTGGATGTGTGTGCAGGATGCGGTGGTACTTCATTGTCCTTCCAGGGTGACTCCAGCCGCTTAGGGTATACTCGTTTGCTGCGTCTTCTATCTCGGGGTCTGTTGGTTCGCCTTCTTCTGGGAGTACTATTTCCGCAGATACCAGGACTCTCGGATCTCTCCGAGTCGGAGAAACCAGAGTCCTGACTCCGATGACCATGACTGCTAGGACTGTAGGATCTGTCCTGAGACACACCTTCTTCGTGAGGCTCCTGTGCTATTGCTCCTGGACACGATGTCTCATCAGAGTTCGCTTTACTCCTAATAAAGGAAATAATCCTTAATTGATCATTTAAATAATAATTTTTAAAACTCACATTGGTAGTCCATCCACATCCTTGTCCATCTGAGGTGACGGAGTCCTAATATCCGGTTGTTGCTTGGAATCCTCTTCACCAATCCTGATTGCAGTGATATTGCCAGTTCGGTGCAATCCATCCGTCGAATCGTATCCACGTAAACTTTCTTCACCGTCGTCAGCTGTCGCATTCAGATTGCAATAAAAACTAGGAAGTGATCTCGGCTGTTCATCTCTACGTGGAAAAGGAGTCTGTCCCACATCCTGAGAAGCCATATAACTCCAAAACACTTTGCTTTGATGTCTTTTAAAACCACTCATCTTGAGACTTGCACTATGTTTTAATTAATAAATTCAATTAACAGGTTTCACGCCCAACAATGACACTTCAAAACGAAACAAAGCTCCCGGTAGCGAAACTCCAAAGTAATGGAAGAAGAGTCTACATGAAGTTTAATAAGCAGAGTTCATTGGGGTGTTCATCACTGTTCACTAGAGCACAACGACCCACGTACCGGTCGCGTGGCGTAGGCGCCTTATGGTATCCGTAGCCTCACTACCAACCCCCATGCGAGTAATACATTACAATCCCCCTCGAAACCACCAGAAGAAATTTAAAACAACCCGAGTTTGGATCGTCTTGAAGTTCAGCGCGCGACTGACTTCCCGGGACTTCCGACTTTCCGGGAGGAGGAGTTGACGGTATCCCTTCCCTATCGGAAAGACGACCTATCACTCCTGCCTTCCCCCCTTCCCGAGCCAGGTGTCGCGTCGTGTAAGCCAAGTCCCTATGAAAATGTGACCCCCCCGTTCGACCCCCATAGTATTGCAGTCGTATAGGCATTCTGAAGGTTTGGCATGTGCTCACCATGTGTAACCGACAAACCGTACCCTCTGTACTATATATGGGAATATGTTCACCATATAGAGAGTCACCATTTATTGAATGGGACCCTCGAGCGGGTTCCACAGTGGCGTATTCGTCACCCCCCATTTGCATTTCCATGGGGGAGGATACAATAGTGTAGAATCATCATGGAAATCACGCCAATGGTGTTTGAGTGCCAGGTGTGACTCCCGTTTCCCTATAAGGGGTCGGTTTTTTTATTTTCCCTACCGTGGAGCCCTCTTTGCACCCCTAGGTATTGGGGCACGCGCCACTGGGAGCATCTGCGAGCATAACTATGTATTTCGTCCATGTGGGGTGTAGAAATATACATGCCTTCGTACGATATCATCTCTTGGGTTTTGCATTAGCTTGGATCTGGATTGACGCAAATCCGTAATATGTATAAATGCTGAAATCATAATAAAACATCTTATAATGCGTTGAACTTTGCAAAATGTCAAGGCTAATTTCTTAGAATGACTATCTAGTATTATAAAAATATAATAATCTAACAGAACCATTACAATATTTCATGTATTCAATTCATTAACAGTTGCGCTTTCATAAGACTGAATGCGTCTCTCGATATATATAGATAAACCCGTGCATACTTTTACACTATTTTTAAAGAATTTTAAAAGCCTATGAGAAACATATGTATATGCAATACATAAGCTTCGAGCCAGAAGGGGTCGGCTGCAGGACCCCTATTGTCCCTGGATGAACGTAATGGGGGACAGCTGTAATAGACCGTTAGAGACTAGAGAGTATATATCGATAGGTCTGGTCTTTTTTAAATAACCCATAGCATCAAAAGCAATTCTATTGTGCATTCATTTCTTTTCTCTTCAAAGAAACAACAGACCGCCATATTTAAATATAAGTTTGCATTGGGCTTTAAATCTGCATTACGTGGGTATACTTTGACAAAATATTTTTACTTCAGCCCTCTGAGTAAATGCCAAAGCCAACCGAATTTTGTGTCGATGAGTTTTTTCACAAATTAGTTAGTGAATTCCTAAACATAACGAATTTCCCATAATTACACCACATTACTTTTAAACGAGTTACAATTTTCAGGGATAAAGTAATCCCTTTCTAAAGCGACATACTAATCCTGGATGTTAAAAACAGCATATTTACATATCTCACCCGACTAATCATCATCGCGAAAAAAATAACAACAATCCTTACATACATTTTTTTTGGCGAACAAGGAAGGAAGAACCATGTATTTCGATATCTACAGCCTTCTTATTTACTTCCTGAGTGCCGGAAATATACATCTACAAGGTAGGAGTAATAGACGTACCTTCCAGAGTATAAGAAATCGCATTGTCTATAAAAAATACAAGCTTTTGTACGCGCACGATATGCGGTATGCTAATTCAACAGAAGGCGTCATTTTATGATTCATCGATGTAACCCACAATAAGCCATTCTTAATAAAGAATCACCTGTCAAGGTAAAGAAAGTTTTAAGCAGGTATTTTAATAATAATTATATATATATATATATATATATTCGTGGAACGGATAACAGTATGTTGAAAATTGTAAAGGATATGATAAGAATTATTTGTTGCAGTCAAAGCATACAGTGCTGTGTTATCGCGTAGGATTTTTGGTGCTTTTCGTTGCAGTAGGTGATTATCGTTGAAATAAGTCATTGTATTAGCACTATTTTTTAAATAGTACTATAATACATTTTAGAAAATCAAACAATTCATGTTACATGTACTGGCAGATAAGCTATTGATTTCCTTAAAAGGAATCGAATTGGAATCGCGTGCCCTGAACACGCGTGAGCAAGTGGATCCCAAGTCTGTCGCATGATTGGTGTAAAAGAATATTCTAGTATTTTATGCTACTAGATAGAGAACTCTGCTGTTAATTTCGTCGATTAAATCTTGTTACGGAATTGGCTAGTACTGATTACGTCCAGTTGGTAGACCAATGGAAAAAGAGAACTGGAGAATTACATGGGTTGTGGAGGAGACTTTAAGGTTATGATCCAACTTTCAGCGCCTCCTACAAGCCAACGAGTGTGAGGCCTTGCGGCATTCGTTTCGTTTGGAAGAATACGTATCCCGGCATTGCTTTGTGAATTGTATTTTTCTGCGACGATTTAAAATGGTAAAATCCCATGATTTGTATAATGTAATTTATAAGGCTGAAAATTCTACTGGTAATATTTGTATTCAGTTATTATTTCTGTGTGAATAGAAATATCTTTTAGTGGAAGATTATCAATTTCACAGAATGAGGTGACAAATGGCGCACGTGTGTCTCTTGGAGCAGGAGCCACTCCTCAAACAGATTCGAAAATTATTTTGTAGCGAATTTAGATGTAAATATAGTCGGACGATATATCCAGAGAATTTTTTGTCTTGATACTATATGTTTCTATGAGGAAATTCATGCGCTTAATTTTTTTTGTTAATGTTATTGTTTATGTGAGACTTCCATGGGTTTCTAGAAACAATAATTTATGCTTACTCATATAAATTTGTTTTTCTTAGGTGTCTTTAAATCCTGTGAGGATCCTCAAGCATGAAGCTGAAGAGGAGAAGGCTGAGATTGCCAGGTTGAGTTTATTTGTGGGTGCCATTGCTATTGGAGATTTGGTAAAATCTACCCTTGGTCCCAAGGGTATGGATAAGATCCTGGTTTCCCATGGACATTCTGCTGGGCAGGTTCAGGTAACCAATGATGGTGCCACCATTCTAAAAAGTGTAGGAGTTGACAATCCTGCTGCCAAAATTCTGGTAGATATGTCCAGAGTTCAAGATGATGAAGTTGGTGATGGTACAACTTCTGTAACTGTCTTAGCTTCTGAATTGCTGAAAGAAGCAGAAAAATTAATTGAGCAAAAGATACATCCTCAAACTATCATTACTGGATGGAGACAAGCCACTGCAGTGGCTCGCGAAGCTTTGCATAATACAACAGCTGATAATTCTGCTGATCCTGAACGCTTCAGAGAAGATCTGTTGAACATTGCTAGGACTACACTCAGTTCTAAGATCCTCGCACAACACAAAGAGCATTTTAGCAAGCTTGCTGTCGATGCTGTCTTGCGTTTAAAGGGTTCTGGAAACTTGTCAGCTATTCAGATAATTAAGAAACGAGGTGCTACTTTAGCAGATTCTTTCTTGGATGAAGGATTTTTGTTAGATAAGAAACCAGGAGTTCATCAACCACAGAAAATCACTGATGCTCGCATTCTTATTGCCAACACTCCCATGGACACTGATAAAATTAAGGTTAATTTTTAAATACTTTGATGAGTAATCATAATACAAAGGACATCAAATAAAATGGAATTTCCTTCAATAGGTATTTGGTTCAAGAGTTCGCGTAGACTCAATGGCGAAAGTCGCTGAATTGGAAACAGCTGAGAAGGAAAAAATGAAGGATAAGGTGGACAAGATTATAAAACACAACTGCAATGTATTTATCAACAGGCAGCTGATCTACAACTATCCCGAACAACTATTCGCAGACGCAGGAATCATGGCGATCGAACATGCCGACTTTGACGGAATTGAGCGACTAGCCCTTGTCACAGGGGGGGAAATCGTCAGCACGTTTGAACATCCCGAGATGGTTAAATTGGGAAAATGTAGTTTGATCGAGCAGGTATGTCAATTTCTATATTCAAAAACTCAATATAATAAAAAAAAATATATTAATCACATTAAATTTCAGGTCATGATCGGCGAAGATACGCTTCTACGTTTCTCAGGTGTACCTCTCGGAGAAGCCTGCACCGTCATTATTCGCGGAGCTACTCAACAAATTCTAGACGAAGCCGAACGATCTCTGCATGACGCACTTTGCGTATTGGCAGCCACCGTACGCGAATCACGCATTGTCTACGGAGGTGGTTGCAGCGAGATGGCAATGGCTTGTGCCGTTATGAAAGCTGCAGCTGCTACTCCTGGGAAGGAAGCTGTTGCTATGGAAGCTTTCGCCAGAGCCCTCCAACAGCTACCCACTGTCATCGCCGATAACGCTGGATACGATTCCGCACAGTTGGTGAGCGAACTAAGAGCTGCTCACAATTCTGGTTCCGCCACTGCTGGTCTAGGTAAATATATCTATCGCTTCTATCATTTTCCTTCTCTTCGAAATACATTCATGGTTCATAATTGATTTCGTTTTTATCATAGATATGGATGCGGGTAAAGTAGGCTGCATGAAGAAGTTGGGCATCACGGAATCTTGGGCCGTCAAGAGGCAGGTACTTCTCAGTGCAGCTGAAGCTGCTGAAATGATTCTTCGCGTAGACGATATTCTACGTGCTGCACCCAGAAAGCGAGTAACGGACCGTGGACGCTGCTAATTCCTAAATTCCCATTATTTACTTCCATCAAATTCGTTTCCGTTTATCAAGCTTTTCTTACTCACAATATTGCGCCGACTTGGATGGAACGCGTTTGGAATTCTATATATATTTCTTATTGTACGCCTAGTATTCGACATATTATTTCATCCACGTGTTAACGTTCCATTTAAAACAAGTAATATGACAGAACGTTAATTAAATAAGCACGTATTGTTGTGATTAGCATTTTTTTATAACAATACAATAGAATTACTATTAATAAATAAATGCCTCAACTAGTGTCACAGATCACATTGTTATTTTGTATTATAATATAGAAATATCTACATATACTCCATAAGGTCTGAGAGTTATAGCATTAGCTCTATTTCATAAATATGGAATAATTTAAAAAGTAATATTTGTATTAACACGTTGACTGCCGTGGAGGTCACCGGTGACCGGCAGGTCCATATAAATTACATTCAAGAAATTTGTCGCGGAAGTCAACGTGTTAATAACAGGTTTTCAACAATCTAACTCATTATCTCGTACAGAGAAAGCCAAGCGAGCTTCATTTTGAACTGTGAGTGCAATTGCACGGATTAATATGCGAACCGAAGTTTTTGATCATATCCCACTTTATCCAGACTAGGATTGCAGGCATAATTAATCATAGGAGGTGGACCACACATCAATACAATGGTGTCCGGTGATGGAGGATACATATGCTCGGAAATCATTTCAGCATTTATATATCCAGTACTGTATGGCCAATCCTTGCTACTTGTGTCAACCGTATACCAGATTTTCACTTGTTCACTATGTTTCTTAGAGATTTCATCAAGTTCATTCCTTAATAGAATGTCTTTCTCAGTCTGATTAGCAAATAGTAAAGATACTTTAGTATGGTCTTCAGGATCTTTGATCATTTTTCGAATAAGCTGTAGCATAGGTGTGATGCCAGTTCCTCCAGCAATCATTACCACCTGGAGAAGTTTCATGAAATATAACATCTACCAACTGATAAATAAATATAAGACTTACATATTTTACAGTGTACTCGTTGGGAGGTTTCTTCCTCAGGAGCTTGATGGAAAATTTGCCATTTCCATTATAGATCAGACGCCCAGAGGGTCCTCGAAAGTCGACCGTTTCACCAATTTTAAGACTTTCAAGGTGCTGAGACATTTTTCCACCTTCAGGGAATTTTGGGTGAACATTCTTGAAGTATATCTGAAAATTGATAGAATGCATAAATTAATGTGGTTAAATGTTTCTACTTGGTAGTATTTCAATTATTACCTTGACGACCAAGTCCACATAGCCATGATCATCGTCACTGGAAACTGGTGTGTAAGCACGTATCACAACTTCATCTCCAACTTTAGCTGTGAGATGAACATGCTGTCCAGTCGGAAGACCCAGAACGTGTTCCGGAGTAGGCAAACCAAACCGAAACCTTCTAGTGTCATGACTAAGAATCTCTTTTTCGATTAATGGCAAACTATATTTGACAACTGGATCCACCAGCAAAATTGGATTCTTCTTCTTTCCATTTTTATAAGATTGATAAAGCTTGATAATCAAACCAGTAGCTAGAACAGTTCCAACTGCAGCCAAAAGTGGCAGTATCTAAAAGAAAGAAATGAAATAAAATTAGAATTAACTTCATTCACAACACCATAAAAACCTTCACTGCTATTATTAAATATCTATCATACTAGTTAAAGTTAAACTCTTATACTACAAAAAGAAGTACCAATACCCAAAACATCATCATCAAATAATAAATCGTTCAACTAAGTACTCGTAACTTCACGGCCTACAGTATGAGCACATTTTGATAAGAATTACGTTAAAAAACATATATGTACGACTATCAGTAATGATCCACGAGGTTACATAAATTACTACAAGAAACAGGAGATAATACTGAGTATAATCTAACAAACCACTTCACATGTTTAATCACATGCACGAAAAATGATGAAATAGTACTTAACATGTCCAAAGAAAAAGTTTTACAAGCCCATATTTTATTTACCAGCGCTCGCGGATTTAACATGAGGTTCTGCTAGTTCACTGGCACGTGGTTAGCGAATCTAAAGAATGTGTCAAGAGCAGTAGGTTCTTAAAATCACAGATTAAGCAAGAAAAATGTAAAGATCACCGGTTTTAAAGAGTAAAGTCCTGTATACGACAAGATTCAATAAACAGCTGAATATTAAAGAGAATTTCTGAACGCTAGATGAAGATAAGGAGTATATTTTACAGAATTCAATAACTGACCATGCGATAGAAAGTTCAAGGAGGAAGAAAAGTTAAACGTGCGTGTCGCGAGATACCGTGAGATAATAAACCGGCAAAGCTAGACCTAAAAGTATAATACCAGAGCGCTTCCTTTAAAATAGACCGGGTTCACTCGTGAACCCGATATGAGAACGGTAGATTCTATTTATAAATGGAGACATATGTTCTGGGAGTAATAGCATAGGAGAAGAACAAATATCTTTATACGTACTGCTGATGATGAACTCTCCTCTACTGTAGAAGACATCTCAAGTAGATGTATACTATATGCATGAATACTATAACAAATGAAATACTATTTGGAATGGATGGAATTTCTCGGTACAGGTTCTTTTAGCACAGCTTCATTGGTCCTCACGTGATCCTAGTGTATCACAAACTGACCGGAGCAATATGAATTCTTCGCATAATATTCAAATGATAGCTATAAAAGACTGGCCAGATAACATTGAATGTAAATGATTGTTCTTCGTGTTTATAACATTACATATCTTATTATTTTTTGACTGAATATTGATTGTGACAGAACTTAGGATAGGTATACTGTTACTCCTGCTGTATGTTTCTTAATCAGATGGAAGGTATGATATTAACTTATGGTAATCAGTACTAGAAACTATTCTTAGCCAGGACGCATTTTAAACGCGAGATTAGCATATTGCCAAAGGTGCAATTTTTAGTACTTTCAAATTTTAAGAATAGACTGCAAGTGGAGATTTCGAAAAGTGAAGGATGTTTTTGAAAGTGGCGCTATTGCAATTTGATCTGTACCAGCCTCTTGCATGGACCATTCTGACTTTCTGCATAGAGAGATCTTTCAGAATATCAAGGAAAAAGCTTTAAACCCAGCCCTTTTTGAGATACAGCTGATTTTCAAATTCCATTCGGAATTATTTTGTCGTAGAAAGTTCAGTGGTTGTCGTAGAGATGGCAATATTTATCACGCACACTATCGCATTTACCGACCGAACCAAGGCAACACCGACTCCCTTCCTACTGAGCTTGCTCGGTTAGACGTAAGGGACCTCGTTTGCCATTGATCCCCGCGTAAAATATCTCCGACAGAGGGTGACTTTAGACTAGCAGGGGCTGAATACCGAGAAAAGAGAACACCGGAAAAAGTAGGAAAATTAGGAAGTATAAGGAAGCGAAATGGGCCCCTTCTCGCCCATTTTCGTTAGGTCCTACCTCTCCAGAAGGGAACTACGACCCCTCCAAGGCCCCACAGGGGACTGTGTTTTTTTTATTGAAGAAAATCCCCAAGTCTTGCGGCTGTCGCGCACAGGACTAGGGGGGAAAAACCTCAAGAAAGAAAGGAAGTCGAGTCGAGCGACAAGGAAAACGCGAAAGGGGTAAGGTAAGTTAAACGCTAAAGGTCTACCACTAGTCAAAGATTCACCGTAACGAAAGACCACAGGCGTTGCACCTGACGAAGCCCTTGCGAGCACTGCCAGGACGCCCCGATGAACGATATTTGACGCTAAAACCTCCGTCCCTTCCCATCGAGCAAGCTTAGTGGATTAGACGTAAGGGACCTCGTTCGCCGCCGGCGGCGGATCCTGTCAGCCATTGAACCCCGCGCAAAATTTCTCCGAAAAAGGGTGACTTTAGACTAGGAGGCGCTCAATAGCACCCGCACCTACCCCAAGTGAAGCCGGCTCAAGAACACAAACACAAGTAGGACTTTACCCAGAGTCAACAGACTACCCCGCACGACCTCCCTGCTGACAGAATTGTCTCTACCCACACGAGTACTCGAGGGTCAACGACAACTTGGAGCGTTTTTAGTAAAGCGAACAAATTATACTAAATACGCGAGAGCTAGATGCTCTGATTAGATTCACTATACGAAAGACCATGGCCGAACCGTACCCTAAGAGGGTTCAAGGCCTCCGTCGGCAGACTCGTAAGGTCCTGTTGCGGACACAACTTGGGTCCGACCCACTGAGCAAGCTCAGCGGATGAGGCAGAAAGGCAACCCCCGACACTATGATCTATACGTCTAGCTATTCTAACAGGGTGACTACTCTTATATAACTACTCAAATGAATGTGCTCGATCCGATCAAAGGAATAGAACAAGCAAGACAAGTACAATGGAAAGTGAGGAAGATAGAAATAAAGTCAAGTAGTAGAAAAGTAAGTAATAGAGTTATAAAAGTAGAGAAGAAATAAAGAAAGAAATAAGTAAGAAAGTAAAGAATGAAGGATAAAGAAATAAATATAAAGAAAGAAGGTTGGAAATGGATAAGAGGGACGCTTCCAAGAGACCAGTATAGGATACCGGCTTGAGGAAGAATGAGCGCTGCAAGTACAGGCATTGTCATAGGCGCTCCTCCCACGCCTCCCAATCCCCTCACTCCTCGCGTTTTGCGCGACGAAGTTGCGCGCACACAATTTTGGGCAATTTCAGTACTTCTAAATATTCTTGGCCAGGATTTCTTATTTCCAACTGTTAATATCCAAGAGAAAATCAAATTTTACTTCTTCTTAAAGATGTTTGGTGCCCACCTGCCGAACGGGGAAGGGGAAGGACCCCGAGTCCAAGGGGGGACAACTTTAATTATATTTTAGTAGCTAAGTTCAGTTTTGTTTTGTGCGCCAAGCAGTAAGCATCAAGCTATAACATGTAAGTCGTTTTCAAATATAGTGATCATTCTTGTATCATAGCGTTGTAAATGCGTACCTTTCTATACCACTAGACAATCATTCATTCTATCGACATATAGTGGTTATAATTCGTAATTCGGGATCTCTAACGTCCTATTGATCGGTAATGGCATCGGACGCCTTCAAGTTCTCAGACTCCTTGTATTTACCGTCGGGGAGTTAGCGCGAGAAAATCAAAATCTATATGTTTATAATGCTTAAAAAATTGCTCCTTATATGCTCCATATGTTTCCATAATTGCTCCACTACTATTATGCAATGATTAATAAATATTCATTGAAACAGAAATTTTTTATTTTTATTGAAATTTCAAATAACAAAGCAGATTTTCATATGATTTCCTTGATGAATTAATTGCTCCCGATTTGCTCCCAATTATTCTGCAATTAGTTTTTTATTTAATCAAAGCATCTTTAAATAATAAGTAAAATTTGATTTTCACTTAGCTCGATTGCCAACGTAAACAATATGATTGGTTTGCGAACACACCTACGACAACTGCGTTCGTAGATCAGCCCACAGACCACTTATTGGAGACGCGGCACTCCCGTGCTATAGACTGTTAGCACGAGCAGCAACGCCATCTGATCGGTAGGTTTTATAAGTATTCTATGTTTCACTACAGCCTATTGGAGTGTCAACCCCCTGGATCAGCCGAGAGTGCGCGAGCATCGTTGCCTCGGTTCATTTTCGAACACACTTGTGACAGGTACGCTCCAATGACTAACGTTTCAAGCTCAAAATTTAGAGGAAAATAAACCAATCGTGCAACGCTTGAGAAGACGAACGTGATACGTCGCTCTCACTTAAATCCTTTACGCATAGGTTTTAGAAACGATTAACCAATCACGTGTAAGTTCATCTTGTTGAATCCGTACGTATAAACTAATTAGTTACATTAACCGTGATCGTCCTCACGCAATAAAACTGCTGTGATGAGCTTAAAAATGGTTAGAATAGGTTAGAACTATATTGTTTCAACAGGATCAGTGATCTTCACACGATGGGTTTAGATAAATAGAACCTCACTCGCAAGCCAAATTTCGCAGGACAATTCTATTTATCTAAACTCACTATGTGAAGATCACTGATCTTATCGATTCTAACCATTTCTAAGCTCATCACAGCAGTTTTATTGCGTGAGGACGATTTTATTTATCTAGATCCATTGTGCCAGAATTACGTCGAAACAGTACAGTTCTAAAATAATTCGCAAATAGGGGATAAGGTGAAAGCAGTTAGTCGTTAAGTATACTGGTTCCAGGAATTTTATCGCCAGTTATTTTGCCTGGATGATGATGAGACCGTCGTGTTAATGTAACTAATTACTTAGCTTATACGTACGGATTCAACAAGATGAACTTACACGTGATTGGTTAATCGTTTCTAAAACCCATGCGTAAAGGATTTAAGTGAGAGCGACGTATCACGTTCGTCTTCTCAAACGTTGCACGATTGGTTTATTTTCTCTAAATTCTGAGCTTGGAAACGTAGGGTAAACGGTCCAGTTACTGACCCTGTGCAAGATTGTGACCCCGACGGCATAATTTTGGCTGCCATAAATACAGTTTTTGTCGAATAATAATTCAATTACCGGCTAATTAAAAAGCGTTTTTCGCTTTCAATTATTAGAGAAACACAGTTTTTAAATAAAATATTTTAGTATAGAAATTGATCAGTGAATAGTGTGACACGCGTCTCAGTGGCTTCTCAGCGGCAGTGCTACACAGTGGCAGCAGTTGCGACAACTACGTCATTGTGAATTTTGTTCACAACATAAAAATGGTGTTAACATCTTCAGCAGGAACCAAACTGTCGATGAGATAAGAAATTATTGAACTTTTTTGAAATTTTAATCCTTGAAATTATTGAAAAATTTGCTTTGTTTATTTATTCTAATTTGTTTATACCTAATGTGTGTCCATGAATTTACATAAATTGCAATTTAATCCATTTGTATGGGGATATTCGGAAATGTGAGAAAGTGGATACGCGCAGGGGGTCGATTGTATAACTCAAATATAGTGAAAATACTATAAGTGAATAGCTGCTAGCCAATCGCGTGTTAGGATCAAAAGCAGACAAGCACAACGACTAATGTAGTGAAAATACGAAAAGTGAATAACTCTTAGCCAATCGTTGTGCTTGTCTTCTTTTGAATCAATCACCCGATTGACTAAAAGCTATTCACTTTTAACATTTTCACAATATTTGAGCTACACAATCAACCGCCTGTTGACGTCATAGTCATAGAAGTATAGGGATGGGCATAACTTTGCCAAGGGAGTCCGTTTAGAAGGGGGGGGGGGGGGGGGGTGCCGAGGTATATTACGCCAACTTGTTATTGGTTACTATTGGGAACAAGCCTAGTAATGTAAAAGTGCTGCGCGGTCTGCCGTTTCTTTGGCTTCAAGGGGAACCAATAATAATAAGGCAGGGTCCAGCTTGAATTTGATTGTTAATGTAGCGACCCCCCCCCCCCTCATTTTGGCTTCACTCACTTTGCCCATAATCCAAGTTTATGCTTTATCCCTGTATGGCTTAGTTTTCACCGTGCAGAGTTTAAACAGAGTCAGGCAGCCTCATTGGTCAATTCCATTCAACTCCTATATGTGATTGGTTAACTCTGTTTAAACTCTGCATGGTGGAAACTAAGCCTATACCTATGCATATGTTTCCACCACACAGACCTGCGCGTGTAAATTTACCAATTGCCAGCATAAAAGCCTAATACGGCTAATTCTTAGGATTTTTTAGTTAATAAAAGAAAAGTAAGTTTTCAAAATGACCAATGGTACAATTCCACCGTGCTATAAATTTTAAGTAAGATTCAGGAATAGGATCGGACGTCAGTTGTGCGATTCGTTTGACAAGGCTTTACGGTCCCTTGAATTCTTCGGCAATAGAGGAAAAATAAACTTGATTGAATTGTGCGATTAGCCCATCACTTGTATTGAAAGACAAATCGAGTTCACGTTCCGAGTTCTCCGATCGGAGAAATTTAACTTAAATTGAAGAACTTGCATTTAAAGTGCTATAGGTGGTTTCTACTAAAATTCTTAGTTGTTACACGTCTATGATTGGTTGAACTTGGGCGTATATGCTTGGCGCTCTCGTTGAGTTCAGTTAGCGTCGGTGTTCGTAAAATGGCGGACGGTGACATTGATTTGTATGCCGATGATCTTGAGCAAGATTTTGCGCAGGTAATTTAACGTTGTTTTTTGTATAAAGTTAAGATTATAGCATTAATCAATGATACTTATGTTTTGAATGTGTGTAGAACTTTGATAAGTCCTAGTACATATTTTCTTTCATGTTAATATTCAGCGTCACAATGAAGAGACGATAACGATCGGTTAGAAGCGGCATGAGCGGCAAACAGATACTAGAATATAACTAACTATTAGATAGATTTTTAAAATTAGCAGAAACAGCTATACTTACCTAGAAATATTGCTTGCACTTTATCTCGTAATATTTATCTATCTTTGCTCATTTTTGTCAAGAGAGCCTATTAGGACTAGAATGCCGGAGTAAATAATGACAGAAAATGCGTGCGAAAAAGATAGAGTGAAAAATGGTGGGTGCAAGCATTCGGGCAACATTTATCATTTCCCTATTGGCATTAAAGTTCGAGTTCAGTTAAAAGTAAGACAAACGATTTTGACGAAATACACACTCTAAAAGTAGCATGTCGACAGTTATCTTTCTCGTATATACTGAAATTTGAAATTGACTTTTACTCAAATTTCTATGAATTTTCTTTTATCTGAAATTGTTTTACTATTCCTATTATTTTATAAGATTATGGTAATAATGAATGCATATCACAATTTAGTAAAATGTAAGATACGTCCATGCATAAATAGTGTTATAATTATGGTGCAAAAGCTTGGTTGTATACAAGCCTATAAATGATATAAATTGAAGCGAATACTTTTATGCAATTTAATTTCTTAATAGGAACTTTCATATTTCCTTTATTTGCACTATTAAATAAAAATTTCATTTATCAAAGTTTTTTCCTTTTCAAATATAAATATTTTATTGTATTAGAATATTTTTAAATTAGATATTGCTATTCAGTTTTACATGATTATGATTAAACTATAAATTACGTTACAGAGATTTAACAGGTATTGTATAAGGAACAACTCATTTTAATACGAGATTATATTTAAAGAATTTTAAGTAAAATATATATATATATATTCCCACTTGATATTTGTCTGCAATTATAAATGTATTTCTTTTAAATTTTCATGTGTGGATTAGTTATAAAAATTTTGTTATAAAAAGTGGTTTAAGATTTCCAAGTTGTTTTATGTCATATATTTTTAAATTTAATATAGGACGAGTTTGCTGGAGATGGAGTAGATCTATACGATGATGTAATAGCGGCTCCTCCTGGTGGAAATGGTGGTGTGTCTGGTAGTAATAGTGGTGCTGGAGATGCTGATGCAACTTCACCGAATGAAGAATCAAATGGCACTGCTCCATATCATCAACTTGGAAATAACATTCAACCAAATCAAATAGGAAGGCGCCACCAGTTGTATGTTGGCAATTTAACTTGGGTAAGTCTGATGTATCATTATATTATTTTAAGGTAGTTCTTTAAAATTTTTACGATTAGCATACTAAATTGTAAATATTGTATGCTATCTGATGATATTACATTGAGTTTGTCTTAGGTTCATAACCTTAGATTTCTATCCTAATTTGTTTTTAGCATTATATTTTATCTGTAACTAAATTTGTTGGTACGGTATTATTAATGTTTATGCAAGGTTTATTGAACTTAGTGTTTAAAGATCATTTGGAGAAGAATTATGTGTATCATAATATAAGTATTTATTACATAAAGAATGTTATAAATTGGTAGTTTATTAGTAATAAATGTAGTTGACAAGGTGTGAATTAATAATTTTGAGTTCAGGTGCATGTTAGTGAAACAATGATTTTATTTTTCTAACATAATCAAACTAAAAAGTTTTAGTTATATTAAGTATTTATTAAATTGAAGGTTCGCAGGAAAGGTTATTTCTAAAAATCAATTCATAGTATCACGGATGGTATATTTTACATGGAAATATTTTTGGTGTGATGCTTTACTCTAGAGCATTAGTCTTGTTTTTCCTCATATTTTGTATTTTATGATCATCAGGATTCTAGCTGCCACTGAGACCAATTTAATGATTTGCAGATAAGTACCATTTTCAGAATCTGTTATTATGATTTAAAGAATAAAAGTGAAATGTAGTGCACATCTTCATTTACTTTGGTAGATTATATAGTGCAGATTATCTTTGTTTAAATGATGCTTTAGTACTTGACTTAGGCTATATGACAGTTGTAGGTTAATTGCATTTGTTTAATTATAGTTTTAATTACAGTTATTGGAAACTATAGGGTTTGGATTTTTTAAAATTAACAATGTATCAGTGATATAACAAAATGTTTGGTGAAATTTTTCAAAATTTGTATATCTTTTAAACCAGAGGCATTTTTAATTGAAAAAACAATGTTTAGTATTTTAATCCCAGAATGTCTTATATATTTTTTTCTATATTTTATCAATACATTAGTCCATGTGCCATGTCCAGACTGACCTTGTAGTGTATTCTGGCTGTAACTTCTGGTATCTTGCTGTAAATATTATATTTTGATGATTGATTAATTTTTTTTCTCATTGCTACACCAAAGCTTGAGTAGCAAGAATAACAAAGAAAAGTAGGATTTGAATAAATATTTAAAAAGCTATGAACTGTATAAAAATGGACGACGCAAAAATTCATTACTATTTATGTAACTAAATTTTTTCCTTCATGTAGTTAAATGTAAAAAGTGCATGAGATTCGTGAAAGGAAGATCTGGGACTACAGGAAAATATTTATCTTAATATGATTTGTGAAAAAATTTTTTTTTAAGAGTATGGAAGTAACGAATTCTTGATTTGTTGGGAACAATTACGTGTCATGTGCATGTATATTATTTGTAACCTGGGCTGTAAATTATATTAGAAATTCTTTTTAAATAAACAAAAAATAATTTTTAAATATTGATTTTAAAAAATTTTAAAGTATTAATTATATTTCAAGTTACAGCAAGAAACCACGTATGTAATTATAAGTGTCTGTAACTTGGATTTTAATTTATATTTCTAATTTTTTTAAATGAAGTATTATACTTAAAAATAATAAACAAGTAGTATATTAAGTATATACTTAAAAACATATATTACAGCCTAGGTCATAGTGGAAAAATATTGACTAATAATTTCAAATTTTTAGGGAGTATATATAAAAAAGGGAATGAAGGTTTTATAGGAACATTATCTTGTTCATAGATCTTTTATTTTTTAATTGTTATACCTTGAAATACGAGAAAGCCATAGAGAGTGTGAAACTTAATCTGTTTCATTTTTTTACATTTTTGACAAATGGTTGTGCAATATGTATCAGTCATCGCTAAGTTTTAAATGATATGTGGACCGTTTATTTTCAAAGTGGTGCAAGTCCATTTAAAAAAAAATGAGATATGTTATTTATGCTTAATTTAGTGTAAACTTTTTATTTATAACTATTATTTTATTTGAAGAGAAAATGGACTTACACCACTTTCAAAATAAACGGTCCATGTTTTTGTTTCGTTTTCCTGTCAGCAAAAAAAATATGGGTGGATAGGGGATGGCATCCTCTTAGTTAAATTTGTTTGTTTTAGGTTAATTCCCTGGTAGTAAAGGCACACATTGTTTGCAAACCGTTTTCTTCTGTGATACGTAGTTTGCCCTTAGCTGTGGCATTTGTACATGATTCGCTAATAGTAGCTGTAAAAACGACAACGTAAAGTTCTTTTATATAAACGTGTGTCATTTATTTTCTCATTGTAGCATTGAAGTTGTATACATATAATGATATAGATGTCATTTTGATTTAGCGTGCTGAAAAAGATAGATATGAGCCAGTGTCCTGACTTTTTTTTTTGGTACCGCGTGTGTACGCAAAGCTGACCAAATATACGGTGAATTCACAAAATTGGGCAATTTCAAACTTTCCAGTATTTAGCCCTAATTTACCAATGTTATGATACGATGAAAGCAGAGAAACTATATATTTTTTTCTCTTACGACAGTATGAAACAAATATTTTGCTTTATTATATGTGAACCGTCGTGGTATTCCCATAGCCTTGCTAGACTTTAAGGAGGCAGAGATTTCTCTGTAATCTTTTGAAATACAGTATGTACCCGAGCAATGTTCTTTGACATATGGCACCTTCCCTGCCAAGCTTTCCCGGGAACCGACCCTTACTGTCGTACGCTGATCCAATATATGAGCCTACCGGAGTCGGTTTTCTCTCTCACCTCACGCTCTACTATGTGTCTCGGATGGGTTGGTTGTAGGCCTGTAGGGGCCGTCCGTGCACGGCTGCTATTCCCCGCTTTTTTGTTCTGACTGTCGGTCAGTGTAAAAAAAGTTTACTGGAATCCCAATTGTGGTCAATTATACGTTCTATTAACTAATTAAACGCTTATGACCGAATGCCTCGGGTCTCAATTCGAGTCCGATATTTATTTTTGAACTGTGGTGGTTCAAACTCTTACTAGTGTGTTAGTATCTCCACTAGCTATCGCTAAGGGAGTGAAACTGTAAATTCGAAAAACGTCTATTAAAGGTTGTAGCATTACAATAATAGTATTTCAATATCTGTGAATTCCATGTATATGGTTAATTACAAAAATATTTCCTATGTAAGGTATTCTTTGAAGCAAGCGGAAGGATAGAGTTTCATTATCTTTAAAATTTGTATATTATATATTGTTTAAATAATGCAGTAAAAAAATAATAAAAATTCCAAGATTTTCAATTTAAGAATCATGGTAGTGATGTTCAGCGTAAAAAAATGTTTCTTAGCAATTTCATCCACTTTTACTGCCTGGAAGCTGATATATTTCGAGTGAAATATTGATATATTGAGATCAAAAGTATATTTATATAGGGCATTTTTGGTTACTTACATTCCACATATATCTTGTAAACAAGACGGTAAGTAATTTTGAAAATTTCACGCACAACTGTTAAGCGTCTGCCAAGAACAAATGCAATATTTAGATTCGTATTTTGGAAGTGCTCGAGTGCTCGAACTACCTTAACCCTTTGCACTCGAGAGGTGACTCTCGGTCACCATTCGGTTCGACGTGATATGTCGAGCGACGGCGATGTTGATTTGCGTTTGATTTCTTTGAAACTCGAAGCGTTCTAAAATCTAATAAATTAATAACCTTCCGAAATGTATCACTGCTATTTATTGGTTATTGAAGAATTCGAATTATTAATTAGTCCGGGACTTTGAATCGAGTTGCGTCTCTCTGTCAGACTCGTGATCGAGTTTCCACTTCAACCTCTTGTTTCGTAGTATCCGTGTGAATGTAAAACTGCATGTCATTCTAACAGGAAATAGGAAGGGTTACAGGGTCTGCTCTGGGCAAAATGAGTCCGGCAAAAGACACCGGACAACATATTGCTGCAACAATACAAGACCGTACCTCGACAAACCGGGAATGCATCTTGGCAATTGCTTTATAGAATATCATAATAAACAACAGTACAGAGACTGCTATTTTCTGAAGTTTTCTCCTTTCAGATAAAAAGATACAAGAAATATTAAAATATAACAGTTTTATACATTAATTTGTATGTGTAACCATTCTATGTTCGAGGTAAGCAATTCATCCAAACCTGCCGCGAAACGTCTCGAGTTGCTGATTCGCCCGACGAACTCGGGCGAGGTCTCGAGTGCAAAGGGTTAAATAGCTTTTAAGGAGCCTGTGATGTTATAGTATAAGTTTCATGTTGAAAATTCACTATGGTTGTTGCGTCATTGGCTTAGTTTTTTTCACATGTACTGGTTATTTTTCATTAGAAAAAAAGAAAGCATTACGTATCAAAGGTACATTAGACAAGAACTTGTATTAAAAATAGCGCAAGTTGTAATATTTATTGCTTTTTTGTTATGATTAATTCGCTAATGTTACAGCCTGGATTTCTTTCCAAAACATACATTTTCTTGCGATTTTATGTATACGATATGCTATGCCTCTATCTACGTCATTTTTTAAAACCAGTATCGGTCCATCGTTAACATTTATATGAAATATTATAATAACTAGAGTTTTCATTTCGGAGATTTTGTGTCGCGTTTATTTCTCTGTCTGTTGATATCAAAATAACCGCAAATTATTATTTTGATTTGGTTGTTGCATAGGAATAACTTATGATCGAATGATTTTGTGTATGACTAATACATAAGTGATGCACAGTTGAACCGGAAACTCAGATCTATCGTGAAGAATCATCTGTTTACGGCTAACAAATTTTTCTTTGTAACTCTTGCAATTTGAATAAAATACAATATACAGAATTGCATCAAAAAAGAATATATGGAATATTTTGAAGATTAGCTGGAATAGAATGGTTTTGTTTATTGGAAGCATGGGACTAATTGTAAAAATAATTCTGAAGGTACTGACAGTTGTTAGGAAAAACATGTCACGCTAGAAGTAGACAAATTATGGCACTAAGTAAAATTAATAATTCATTATGTTAAACCAATATTTTTGTTTTATGTGTCGAATCATTTTTATTTCTAGTTAAATAATTCTAGTCACAAGTCTGTCCAACTGAATGTCGTTGATAGGCTAATAATCGAAAATATTAATGTTAATTTTCTCTAAATTAACACCTAATAAATTAAAACGCTTGCACAAGTATCTCTTCGCTGCTTACGCGCAATTAGACATAAATACCTGATACATATGAATTGAAGTATTTGAAATACTTAAAATAATTGAAACCTTTAATCTGCATTTTTATTTCCGAGGAATTTGTATTAAATAGGTATACGAAAATTATGTAAAACATTTATAATATTATGATAAACAACTTTTTTTTTTTAGTGGACAAGTGATCAGGATATAACAGATGTCGTCCAGAGCATAGGTGTATCCGATTTTGTTGAAGTGAAGTTTTTTGAAAATCGTGCGAACGGGCAGTCGAAGGGCTTCTGCGTGATATCTTTGGGATCCGAACAAAGTATGAGAATATGCATGGAAAGGCTTCCAAAAAAGGAACTTCATGGCCAGAATCCAGTTGTGACTTTCCCAACGAAACAGGCATTAAATCAAGTGAGTACCTTTGCTTTTATCTTTGCACGCGAATTTATTTTAAGGCATGCTTCTTCAGCTATTGCACTTAGTTCACCGTGCACGCGTACATGGAGCGATGACGTCAGAAACGAGGAAACTTGTGGTAATTTTTCGTCTGCCTTTTCCAATAATTCGTTCTACTATTCACTTAGCCGCCTTTCTTATATGACACGGAAGACAGACGCATGGTTAAGTATGTGTGTTCTAAATTTGATTCCCGAGTATCTTACAATTAGCTCTATGCTCTTAAAACCTGCAATAGATTCCAAGTGTTGAAGCACCTCCGTGTCCACGTAGCGTAGGGGAAGCAATTTTCTCTTGTCATTGGAGCACAAGGGGGCGGTTTTCTGACCAAAGAGGTTCGCTCTAAATTGGACTGCCGTGTATCTTGCGAGCTCTTAAATCCTAGAAACAGCTTAATTTCCATGTGGGGGAAGGTACTTCTCTGTTGTGGCCAAAGTGGGATAGGGTTGGTTTTTGGATAAGGGGGTGAGTTCCAAATCTGACTGTTGGATATTTTTGAAGCACTTAATTAGCCCTTAAATCCTGTGTTTTGTTTGTTTAAGTTTTTTATTGTTTATATTGTAGCAGTTCGAACTTTTTTTTTTTGAGCTAGCACCGTCACAGGTTTTGACTAAAAGGGGTGGAGTTTAAAAATTTTAATTAGGGCTCTTAATCAGCTCTTAAATAGCTTCTAATTTTGTAATAGATTTTATTTCAATTTTCCACTGTGACAGTTCTAGCTTTATTGACGTTACATCTCGAATGTGGTGTCTGACATATAGGGGGTCTCCTGACATGAGAAACTTTTTCTTATATCGATTTTGAAATATTCTAAAAAAAATTCCGCCGGCCCTGTAATAATTAATCATTAATGTATGTAATTAGTTGCAAACAAAAGAAGAACGCGGTTCTAAAGGTTTCCTCACTTCTGATGTCATCATTTCATGTACGTTTACACACAAACTTAGCTGAACAGGAACCTTAACGAGTATGATAATTTATCTTTTTTACTAAAGACGAATTTTTTATTTAATATACTGTGGAGTCCGCTTAAGGGACAGGGAAATGACGTTGTACTAAATGGACGACGTAATAAGCCTACGATCTGTATGAGAAACCCACTTCAGGGGGTAAATATGATGCGATGCAATATACTGTAGATCGTTTTAAGCGGAGTCGTAATAATGGGACTTCACTGTACAGTTAATTCCAAAACTGTCCAACCATAAATAGACTCCCCCTTACATGTCTGTTTATTCCCATAGATTTTTCTTAGACAATCCGTAACACAGTGGCACTTACCTTATGATTATGAATTTAGCTGAAAAGTTACTCATAATGATATTACTGATCGAATAAAAGATTCACCAATGCTGCAAAAAATATACGATAAACCTGAAACTATCGAAAATGGGGAGAATGATGAAAAAAAAAAAATGAATTATTTGACGTAATTGCTCCTCACAATAATGCAGTAATTGTCTTGAGTGGACACACGTTTGATGACTCTCTCTCAAAAATACACGGAACGCCACATTGGGTAGTTAGATTAATCCATATTGTTGGTTGAACATGGTTTTACCATAATATGTATAAAATGGGCGCACTAGCTTCATGTATTTTTTTGACTGGTCGAAACAATTCAGATGTGGTTTTGCACGAAATTTTTGTTGCAAAGTATGCAAGTGCATGGTTTTTCATTGAAATATATTTTACTTTTCTATTACCGTGATTTTACGGAAAACCACGTGTCAGTTTTTTTAAGGACTGCAGTGTCTGCGAACTCTCAAAAAAACATAATGAACTTGTGAACAGATTGTACGTTACTAACGCTCGTTACAGAAAGTTACTACTAGATCCGTTTTGTAGTCCCGTAAAATTTTGAATTCACCGTTGAAAATTTAGTGATACGGTATATAACTTATTCGTATTTCTCGATGTCTACGTCGCTTCTTTTCCCCCCCGAATTCTCGCCAACAGTTGGATGGGTGCCTGAAGTGAGTGAATGAAGCATCTGAAATGCTTGACAAACAGCAGAATTTCCGCGGTAGCCTTCTTTATCTTTCAATGGCCATATTTCCTAGTAATTTACATATTTTGTTCAGATTAATAAAAAAATCAGATTCCGAATTCTATTGCAAGGTTTTTGATTAAATTCTGCCATTCGAATGATAAAGTTTCCAATTACGAAATTTTGTCGTCTAAAAGACCTCAATATTTTGACACAAATTGCAACATTTTCAACTTTTGTATTGAAACTTACATTCCTGCATGCCCACATTTGCACTGCGTTGATATCTAGCCAAATATTTGTGTACTATACTCCAGTAAAAAGGAGTAAGTATGCGGTAGATCTGCGATCGAGCACTCAAAAGTATGTCGTGTATATACTGATTAATATATTTAAATTCTGCTTACCTGCGCGATTAGCCGATTGTATTTTTAAGGTAAGCCAAGTTCACATATTGACTGTGTCGTAGAAATTGGACCTAACCTTCACAAAAATATTTCACCCGTGCCGTAAAACATCTATTTCGCTAAGCGATTAAAATTTAAATGCTTTGAATGTTTCTGGTGATGTGTATCGGCAAGTGATTTCCGGTCTAACTTTGGTATTCTATTTTACAAAATAAGTACCTCTTCTCATAATTTCCAACCACGTGATGAGGGAAATATTGGTTGTTTAGATGAAAAAATTTCGTAATTGGAAACTTTATCATTCGAGTGGTAGAATTTAGTCGAAAACCTTGCAATAGAATTCGGAATCTGATTTTTTGATTAATCTGAGCAAAATATGTAAAGTATTAGGAAATATAGTCATTGAAAGATAAAGAAGGCTACCGCGAAAATCTTGCTGTTTGCCAAGCATTTCAGATGCTTCATTCACTCACTTGAGGCACCCATCCAACTGTTGACGAAAATTTGAAGAAAAAAAAAAGAGCCACATAGGGACCGAGAAATACGAATAAGTTATGTACCGTACCACTACATTTTCAATGGTGAATTAAAGATTTTACGGTACTACAAAACGGAACTAGTAGTCCTACTATAACGAGCGTTAGTAACCTACAATCTGTTCACAAGTTCATTATGTCTTTTGAGAAAATATATTTCAATGGAAAATCATGCACTTGCATACTTTGCAATAAAAATTTCATGCAAAACCACGTCTGGTTTGTCAGAGACTATAATTCTATCGAACAGTAAAAAAAAAAACACATGAAGCTAGTACGCCCATTTTATACATATTATGGTAAAACCACGTTTAGCCAATAATACGGATTAATCTAACTACCCGTGTATTGTTGAGAGTCATCAAGAATGTGTCCGCTCAAAACAATTATTGCATTATTGTCAGGAGAAATTACGTCAAATAATTCATTTTTTTTATCATTCTCTCCATTTTCGATAGTTTTAGGATTATCGCATATTTTTCGGAACATTGGTAAACCTTTTATTCGATCGATAATAACATCAGGAGTAACTTTTCAGCTAATGTCATAAGGTAAGTGTCCTTATTATGCACTGTCTAAGAAAAATATTTCACTCTGGACGAGTAAATTTATGGGAATAAAGAGACACGTAAGGTTGCTTCTATTTGTGGCTGGACCAGCAGCCACAGGCTGCCTATCCATTAGGCATGTCTATCGAGTGATGAGGAAAACCTACTATGACGAAGGTACCTCCGCCGAAGCATTGCCATGAGCAAATGCGTTTCCTTACTCGTAGGTTCACTCCTCACAATAATTTCTATTTTTATACAAAATTTATATAGTTTTCAATTTTAGACGTATAAAACTGATTAGAAGGGTATATGTTTGATTAGTTGCAGCAAAATATCAGAGAGACAAGTAATCTTTTAAGTCTTAACATTATGCAAAAGTTGTCAATATTGCACCCACTAATGCTTTTTTGGAATTGCACATAACTTCAGGAAAATATGTAGAACACTTAAAAAAATTAGTTGATATAACCAGGACCGAATGTTATTTGTATTTCGTGTAGAACTAAGCAGTTGAGAAACAAGTATTTTCGACGTCGGTATTGCAGCACGACAATTTGATATAAATACACTCTCAGAAAAAAGAGTAGCATGCGCGTGGTTATTTAGTTATTTAGTTATTTTTAAGTTATCAATGATATACTCGTTATATTTTAAATGTCAATGAAGGTGAAACATATGTAAATATGACATCACAAATGTTATGACGGTTTACTTCATCATCATGGCGGGAAGGCGAGGTAATAATAGTACATATAATAATTTCACGATTCGAACGCTTCTTGGCGAGCCGGGGATTTACTAAAAAAAATGCAGAAAACTGTTGTGTACCAGGTGCGACGTGTGAACCACGTCGATACAATATTTATATCAAATCTAAAAACAAACCTCCGACCAATCCAGTTCGCGGAGACAGCTAGGAATCCTCGGGACAAGCGAATTTTTTATAAACAAAACCTCGAAATTTTCGTAATACTCTAGTATGGTTGCGCGAAGCGCGCACAGGCAAGGTTAGTAAAACTAAATAACAAAGACAAAAATGAAGTTCGTATTCAAAGAATACAGTCGAAAGTCGAGATATAATAAAAGATCGAAATATCTGTTTCAGAATATTCGTATTCCATTCCATGGCGAATCCAAGACAAAACATTCTATCGTATCTATCGCAGGTTCTACATATATCTATTAATGGACTAATTTCACTATGATGATTAGCATCATCTTAATTTCTTAATGTTTCGTTGGTTCTTCGTACTGCGTTTACTTCAGAGTACACTGTACAAAATCCTTTGTTTTTACTTTCTCATCACATACAAAGTATGTAAGAAAGTATTACAATCCAAAAAGAAAGCGACTCCAAGATTTTGATGGAAATACATATTTTGAGGGTCCTTGATTCCAAAAAAAGCATTTACTCATTTCTTTCTGTCTGTCTGTGGTAAATTCTGTCCGAAAACACATTAACTTTCCAAAGAGGCTACGGATCGCAATGAAATTTGTTGTGTGTCTTCTGTGTATAAAATGTAGTTTTGGTATTGTAATTGACACCAAAACACCAATCCGTTCTGGCACTTTACCTGAAATGTGAAAAATAAAAAAAATTTTGTATCGATAGACTGATTAAAAAATTACTATGCTCTAGTCTGCAGTGTACAGATCTTTTTTTTTTTACCAGTTTTATGAGAGCTAATAGAAAAGTCTCCTCAGTATACGTCAATATGTAGATGTAGGTACAGTAGATATTCTCGAAAAAAAAAACTGACTAAACTAAAAGAATTCTCTATTTCAACTCTGCATCACTCAATTCTTAACATCAAGTAATTTCACAACCGTAACGGGATGCCAGTAACAATCGTGATGAGGAAGTCACGTGTTGCGATCACGCCAGTGGTACCTTTTTTTTTCCCTAAAAGGCTGCCCATAAACAACACATCTCTCGCACGCACTGAATTCGACGTGACCTTTTATATTTTTTAAATATGCGCGTGCAGCAAAGTCGCATATAAAGCATTTAATTCTCACAGCGAAACGCTTTACATGCACCATAATTCCATATCTTAGGAGATTATTTTTTCATTTAAAAAATTATTTAAGTATCCATTCAAATTCGTTGGCTTGACGTCTCCACAGTAACATACAATGATGAACGGAGTATATACATCTAATTCTGGATTATGGATCTTCCACAATACGGCCTAAAGTTCTTTATCCACTAGATGTGAAAATTGGCAATCGATCAATATTTAATTGTAAATTAATTTCATAATTTGGATCTAATGCTTCAATTATACAAACTTTAAGTGAGATCCCTATTTCAAAATAGACAAATTTATACACTTTCTACATCAATTATTTTATATGGGCAAGAATCTGGTTTTAGAAACGTTTTTGCTGATTTTGGCAAATCAAGTAACAGTTTCTTTTTTAAAATACTTAATAATATATTTAAGTGAGGATAAGGAAGGTTGCAAGCAATCGTCCATTCTTGAAGCTCTTCGCATTCGCTTCTATTCGTTTGGAGCAGTGTAGGGGATGCCCTTAAATGCCTGCAGTTTCTCTGATCTTTCTCTTTATTTGATTCCTTTGTGTCATAGGCTTTTTCATACCTTGCTACAAACTCCGAATCATTGAGCGGACAAATCGAAATGGCACTCGAATTTAGTGTCTGCTGAGGTTCTTCATGCGGTTTTTCACATTGTCTCCAACTATTGATGGTTACACCTGTTATTTATGGATGCAGATTAACAAAAATTTATGAAAATACCAAGATAATCTTAAGATACGTTACCCTTATCTGCAGAAATATCATTTGAAATTTCCTAAATGTCACGTATTATTTATTTATTTCTAATTGCAGGTTGTTTTCGAAAACTATCACCTGTTATATTGCACCGTGTTTTCTTATACATATATCTTACTTTTAACTTCGAAATTCTCCATCCGAACTACTAAAATAATTGAGTGTTTCGCGTAGTCACACCACTCCAGAATGCCTAAACTAATGCCCAGATAGTGAATTAGACTTAAGGAAGTTCATCTGATGATCGAATTAACAAACAGATATTGATAAAAAAATTTGAGTACACTTATGAGTATCTAAAAAGTCACCTGGTCAAATTTTAAACTCTCCGGATACCTTGTTTGTGAGCAATTAATAAATAAAAATTTCCTAAATTAAGATATGGTCTCTTATGGATTATCGTGTTTCTCCCGTCTATAAACGTGAAATTTGCAACCATTGACAAACAGTTTCGGAAGAAACTTTTTTAATGGATAAAAAAAATATCTAAAGAACGTTTGTACAGCTTCCTAAGATCCATTAGATATTTGTGAACTTTAGGATAAATTAATTTGTCTCGAGAAATGCTGATTTTCTGGAGGTTAACCTCCATTACTCTCGAGCCGCATATTATGACGGCAACGTCGCAACCGCGCGCTTTTTGAAATATGCACCTATACTTTCCGAACGACGCAATGTGTACTACACTTGTATAGCAAATTATACAGAAGTGACTGGAAGTGTAATGACTGAATCGGCTTAAAGAATTAAATCAAATCAATTAATCTGCAAATAAAATAATTGCAGTTATAAAAAAAGGATGCGAAATTATAACACATATAAAAAATAGAATAAAAACACATATATTTCGAAATCGAGTTCAGTGATTATAAAATTTTTCAATTACATAACAAATTATAGAGAATTTTAAATCTAGGAAAGTAATACATTTAACTAAAGATGATTATCCTTTTGTTTCTCTACTTTGGAAAAAAAATTCATAATCACGAAATATTTTTTTCCAAAAAATCATAGATTTTTTTTGACACGCTTCTAGATTTAGTCACTCTTACAATTTCCATTTTCATCCTCACCCAAAAGATTCATCAAGTCCATCAATTAATTTTTTTCGTAAACTTCTAATATTAAATCGTAACTTATATCGCCAGCAACGATTTTTTTTTCGAATAACAAATGACGTACACGTTTTTAAAGCATCTAGCTTTTTTAAAGCTTTTGGCAAGTCCTCGTCGAATCTTTGTTTTTTTATTGCGTCATCCCATGTCAATGTATTTTTTGAAAAAATTTCATTAGAAATGCGAAGTTTCATAATCACTTGCTCAAGCATTACAACATCATCGGCGGCGTTATGAGCGTTAGACATTGATATTTCAAGTGTCTCAGCTAATTTTTCTAATTTATTTTCCTCTTTTCCGATTAGCTTTGTGACTTTTTTTTTAATAATGGGCAACGAATCTGAGAAGCTAAATATCACTGCTCGAAAGTGTTGGGTCAGTAAACTTTTTTTAATAGCCTCTACGAGCCTTGGGCGATCAAATGTGCAGTTATATGTAACTAACACGCATTTCTTTTTCAATCAAAAATTGTAGCAATGCATTTTGAAAAGTCACCGATGTGATTACTTTCCCATGAAATTCTAGCTGCCCTGCGACTATGCGTAAACCAGTTATATTGCTTGCTTTTTCATCAATTTTCTGGGTAGGAGTTACGTAAATTGAAAAATACGAACTCTCGTGTTTAGCAGCTATTTGCAAAATATCTGCTGTTTTAGAAAAATCTTCAGTTTCTAAATAAAAAAATAGCAATATGTGTGATGAAGAACTATTCTGAATTTCAATTATAGGAGGCATATCAGCGGTCAATAATCCCATGTCTGATTAGTATGTTTGAGGCCCTTCGGAGCGTTCCTTCTTGTGTCGCAGTTCTGTGTTTTTTTTTTGCTTTTAAAAATAAACGTCTTCTTTTAAACTGTTGGGAACATGATCTTAAATATCTTTTGTTTGCGTTTAAATCCACTGTTAGACCATACTTTTCCGTATATTTTTCAGGTGACAAGACACTTTATTCATGTATTGTTCCCCGTTATTTTGTTTATTAATTTCGCATGCTAATCGAGCATCACTAGAAGCTGTTGTACCATAACTGCGCATTTTTGGTGCCTTACTAGAAATTGTTGCGCTTAAGTATTCGTTGACGTTACTTGATACTCCTGCTGCGCACATCTGTCCATTCTAGAAGCTACAACGTCAAATATACACCGCAATGCATCAAATAATTGTTCGCTCAAAAATCCATCCCCTATTGCAGAGTGCCTGTACGATGGGCCGGGTCTGCATGATAGCCACACCATGTTTCGCAATTTGCATGGTTATTGAAACAATGGGATGGAATATTTTTTTATTCCTTTGGCCATTTCTACAGGATCACCTATATTCTGAGTCACGCAATAATTGAAGCAGCGTTGGAGATATTTTATTGCGACCGGAGTGAGCTCTTTGTGATTTTTCTTGGTTGTATAAAGTTCATTTACTACCCCTTTGAATGTTTTACAACTTCATGCTGACTAGCCGCACGTATTGATCCTATAGCGCTACTATCGTTATCTCCAATCATAATGTCTAATTCAACGTTTATTAAGTAATTCAGCGCTGCAGCTGAGGACTCCATTGCCTTAGCACAACCTTCAAAATTTAATCTGCAGTCATGGTCGGTAGAGTCGTGTCCTCGATCACATTTTCGGCATTTTCTGTTTTTAGAAGTGTACGTAAGTACTTTCTTAGTAAACAATTTTATAAGAGCCGCAGATCCCGTAAGACTGTCGTAGTTACGTCCAGTGCCTCTTTTTGACCATCCCATGTCGAACGAACCTGCAATATGCACTAAATATTCTGGGCGGATGTGAATGAGGGTTCTCGGATTTATTTCAGACAAAGTCGGAAGAAGGAAATGAGTGGTGAGATGGGAAGGCCTGTAAAAAAATCCTTTCGAATAAATTTATGAGTTTTATGTGTATCGAAGTATCATTCATTCAGCTAAATTATTACAATTGATATAAACAATTTCAGATGCACAATTAATTTTTTTTTTCTAAATATTAATTGAAGAATTCAACGACGTAGTTAATCATACAAAGATAATGGATGAATAGAATTTGACTACTCACTTTGTAATTGAACCAAATTGAATCAAAAACTTTTGAAGTGCTTTCTCAAAATTCCGCATAATGCTCAATTTCATAAAAATTTTCAGACTTAATAAAATCTTTCATCCTTAAATATGTTTGATAGCTTGAAAAATTTTGAACACGTTGACACGAGAAACTTACAGAAGATTTGTTAATTTGTCGACATTCTGAATAGACTCACCGCTCCATAAGAGTCGCTGTGATGCGGCTTTCTCGAGCCATTTCTTCTGCCACAGTGCCTACTTCTATTTCATGCGTTTTGTAGCAATTAACATGAAGTGGAGGAATAATCAACGAAGCCAGCATCTTGTTGATACGAGTGTTGCCCATGTCACCATTCAAAGCTCCTAGAATAAATAATTAAATTTCATTATTGTCCAAAATTAATATGGTAATATTGATTATTTTTTTAATTAAGAATTTTATCTTACCCATTGCAGCTCTGGCATTGACATCATAATGTTCACTTGGTTTGGCTCGAGTACTCTGTTTTTTAACTTGATGTGTTTTTATCGGTTGCAAGCCTGATTTTTCCTTGACATATTGCACATTGAACCGTGAATATAGAAGCTAACCCAATTCGCGTTTCATCGACTGTCTTGCTCAGAAGAACCACTGTATCACATTTCTGACATTTACAGAAAAGATATTTGGACACAGTTTCCAAATGTACAATACGTCGGCCTTCGAGATTTTTTGGTTCAGATGGGCTCTCTTTGAGGTTAGCTTTTTCTTTTTTGCATCCGTAAATACTCCTCAAATTTTCCACTCCATCCCACTTCCATCTGTCGCATTCGTGAATCGTACACTTTTTCAGTCACACGTTTTCCTTTCCAGAAAAACACTTTCTGTTTTGTATTTTCTCCCATAGTTGAAAAAGAGATCGACGGTGAAGTATGGACGCGAGTGAAAAATTTCTAGTACATGACAGCTGTACAGGATACGCGGTCGCGTTTGTTTGCAGCGTTGCCAAACCTATTAAACGGACTACGCTAGTCGTAATAATTTTTCTTTTGACTAACTCGGTACCAGATGAACTTCCTTAAATAGGGAACAATCATCAGGAGGACCCCTTCAGTCCCAACAAACGATTTCTTCACGGGATTAACCTACGCGGAAAAGTGGTATAAACACATTAATCCAGAAAGGCCCTTTACATTATCGTGGCATGCCATGGCAAATTTCTACACGGGTAAGAAACAAAATCGTAAACGCGATCAAAACGGTTACAACTTGCTGGCGCGAGAAAATAAGGATTGGAATTCGTTTGCAAACAATTCTTTTTATCAGGCTGCTAAAGGTATTTCACACCGTATCTTAAGGATCCTTTTCCTGTTTGTATTAATTTTCAACACGGAACGCCAGACCTTGCGATCCTCTACTCGTCTTATTATTTTATCTTATATCTAATTATCTTGAATAACTAATTTGATGAAACAAACAAGAAATAAAAAGGAACTTTCGCTCGTCGGAATCTCTTGACAAAACGATATGATTGCATATACCCAGTGCAATCACTGCCGATCATAAGAAGTTTTCCACGAGAATACGTCGCTGATAACATAGATTGTTCTCTTACCAGTACGCGCGAATTTTCTTAGTGGTTGTACACTGTAAAAACAAGCGTGTTGTTCGATTTCTACGAGATCTGTTTGACCTTGGTGTATCCCGTACTTTCTTCGACACTTTATATCTGTAGGTACCGATGATCAACTTCTCTGGCAGCATCAACATGTTCTTTTTTTCGACTAGATACTTTTCTAGGTAGTGCTTAGTGTCAGTGTTTGAAAAAAGACTTGTCGCAGGGAAGGTTTCCTTGAATACTCGTTCCAGCTAAACGCGATGCTATAAATTAGTATCTGCGTCAGTTTTTCTGTCAAGTTCATTCTGTATATAAGTGTGAAGTCATATTTGGAAAAAAAATGTGGACTCTTAATATGTAGCAATGAAATCTGATACAATATTTAAAATTACCATTGCTGAAAAATTAGTCCATAAACTGTGCGTATAAATTCAATAATGCACTCAACTGGCGGCGTTAGCTAACTTTACAAGTTCCTCGTATGTGAATGACGAACTGAGCCCCAAGTCATTGGAATTGCTCAAGAGGTGTTAAATCTGGCTCTCTGTCTATATAAACAATAATATATTATAGATGCAATGAGTATCCGTATCCTATGGCTTCATTATCGCATCCTTCACACTATGGAAAAATTTAATGTTTCTAACGATGAGGCTTGCTTTAAGTCAGGTTTTTGATCGGTGTATTTAAGACTGCAGCATGAAAGAAAGATTACTTTGAACAAGCAGTGAAAGTAGATTTCAGCCAATGTAAATGAGCAAAACGTAAGGAGGAAAAAAAAATACTTCGCCGAGCAATAAGCTTTTGAGGTTAAACTCATAGCAATGCCATTACATAAAGAAACTCACAATCAGTTACCGCAATGCATAAATGAATATTACAAAATAGTAGGCGTTAGGGTAGTCCTCCCGCGAGGGTGATTATTAGATAGGTACCTAAATTTGAAATACTTTAAATATATTGCAATAACGAGCACGTATAGAAAAAACTGGCGCGATTATCGACACTTTATATGAAATAAATACTGTTGAAAGTAGTAATTTTAACGTTATCTCTTGTGGGAAATCGCCACTGTCGTACTTTCAATGAATGATTTACGTACTTAGTGGTTAGATGAGTACATACATAAAAGCTTAAAATATTCCCTGGAATTTCCGGATTCCGCAGACATCGTGAACACCGCCACTTACGGGATATTTGGCTTTCATATCTGACGTTAAGTAAGGTGTGAATCGAATCTCATATAGTTATCCCTTTCCTGTCATGCCGGCGAGATAGATTTGGCAACGCTGTATGCAACGAACTATTCCGAAGACCCACATTAGCCTGTTATAAATTCCGTTATAAATTATTCGCCAAATACGAATTTGTCAAATAATTGCAAGGATTATCTCTCAAACTATTTAATTTATTGAAAAAAGTTGTAATTGCGGTAATTCATATTTATTCGACCTATTGATATATTTTTTTTCTAAACTTGCTTTCCTTGAATAAAAAATCTACATGTGAGCCTCAGAGAAAATGTAGGGTGAAGTGGAATAAGCAAAGAGGAATTAAAAATGCACAAATATTGTTTAATTGTAATATATATATATATAATGTTTATTAAATATTACTTAATTATACTTTTAGAGTTTAAGCTGCTGAAGCTGTGACAACAATCGCGGTGAATACTTGTTTCTTTTTTGTAACGCGGGGCTTGCCACTCATGTTTTCGCAAAGCAACATTCGAATCCCTTCTGGTCCACAATCAAGGAACGCTTGTTCGAGATTTCGTGATGCCGGCTTTTGCCATTTTGGTTTTCATGCCAGTCGAGACGTCTTTCAAACTTTCTAAAGAAACTTTGTTTTGTGCTTGGACTATCGCTTTGTCCTCTGCATGTAAGATTTCACCTGTCGTTTTGATTGTTCTCTTCATTATAACCTCAGTGACACCGCTGCCGTAAACTAATTTTCTGAGAATCTCGATGACTGCAATAGCATTATGAGCGCTGGCTATCGACTCAGATCCCAAGAGATCTTTCGCGAGACCTGTTAGAGTATAGCCTTTTTTTCTTCTTCTTTCGGTTTGGAAGTTGGTTACGAAAGAGTAGCAACGTGTCCACAAAACCCTTTACGACCGACTGAAATTCTTCGAGAAGTCCAAGCTTTTTCATGTGATTCAATATCAATGGTGCATCGAATCTAATACAGATCGTAATATCTGATAAAGCACTTGACCATTATCAGATGCAGTTTGACCTAAAATTCGTTACAAAAAGTTAAAGTTTATTTTTATCACATGAATATGATTCATTATATGAAATGCACCTGAACCCGTTGTGCGTTGTGAGAATTATACTACTTTCGATGCTTCTTAAATACGTCCACTTGCCGGCCGTTCAAAAACATTTCACCTCCATGGACCTGAAGCCCTGTGACCGCCGCAGCCCTGCCAGAAATACCTCCCACAGGAACGATATATGCATTGAATATTTCCTCGTCGTACACAGCTGCTATCTGAAAATAGTAGGCAAACTTCATTCAAGTGTTTCTCCCCGAACATACTTCAACAATGGTGACGGACCTGGCATATGTCAGCGGACTTCGATAGGCCGGTAGCTTCGAGATGAAATATCACTATCTTTGGATTTTGGTTATGGGAAGTATCGGCTGAAACTTAAATGTTTGTTATGTTTATATTTCGATGACATTCCACGAAAATCGGCATCTACAAGAGTCAGTGCAGCAATACCTTGGTAAGGGCTCTCATCGATGAGTCCAGGTATATCATTGAGTCGATGCTGTGCGGATGCAGTTTTACTCCATCGGTTTTTCTTACGAAACAGTCTTTTTCGTTTCGCTTTGACAGTCTGTAGTTACTCGATTTTGCGTTTTCTGAATCTTTCCTTCGATTCGCGGAATTCCTTGGACGCTTTACCCGGTGACAGATTCAACACTTCATAAACCTTGAATATGATAATTTTAAAAAATGGAGTTGTAAATCAATGAAAGACAGGCGAGTTTTTTTAGAACCACAATAAATCACCCGAGAAATTATCTGTACGATGTAGGTTATACCGATATTTTTCTGGCAAACTGCTGAAGCTACTCGAAAATTGAGAGACTCTGATGCTGCGTAGAATTTTGATTTTGGTGCCTTGCTAGCAACCGAATTTTTGAAGGACTCTTTGGCTTGGCTTATGCCGCATGGTGCTAACTTGCTCGAATTATTTGCGAATCGCGCGAAGATCAAGGTTAGTGCCGATTTCAACTGCAGATCCGATAAGGGCTTTCCACGAAAAAGACCTTTGTGCTGGTACTCTGGGCCCATACTAGAAGCGCGACACCACTCGCCCCAATGCTCATGAGCACCAAAAGCGTGCTCGACACTACGTTTTTTTAGCGCACATTCGACTGCTTCTGGATTGTCTTCATTTTTTTAAACCGCGCACATAAAGCACCGTGAAAAGTACTGGATGATTTTCGATGGCAGCTTGAAGCTATACAATACGTTGTTCATCGTCTTTGATGCGTGATTCAGCTCGGACCACTTACCTACGCGTGTGGCAGATTCCCGCCGCACTGCCGCAATAGTCGATAAGTCATCGTTGCCAATCAAAACGTTGATGCAAACATTGTTGTCCTTCAGATTCTGGTTATGAGCGATCAACTCCGCAGCCATGTCGGGCACCATCGACTTTGTGCTGCCTTCGTAGTGTTGACGACAATCATGGTCGTCGGGGGAATGTCCACGTGTGCACAAAGCACATGTCTTGCTTCGAACTGCATATCCCAGGATTTTCTTTTACCGATGCCCGATAAGATTCCCTTGAGCTAAATATTGGAGCAAACAAACAGTCGAAAAAAGCTGAAGACTCATCGTTTCAAATCGGATAGGCTATTATAAGCACGACCAGTTCCTCGCTTCTGCCATCCAGTGTCATACGATGCGACGATCTTGATGGTCTCCTTTCGATTGTCGTCTGCTGTCTTCATACCGTCGTCAAAACTCGATCTTGGATCTCGGTCATCGAGTCCTTTAAGCCCTCGGTCATCGGATACGTCAGGATTTCTGAAAATATAAAAACCAAGCTCTAACGACGTGCACTCTGATAATAAGTTGTTCTGTACTTGAATTCACCTAATTTTAATTGAGACGCGTAACAATTCACTTTAATTGGTCTGTCTGAGACGCAATGCTTGCAGCAATAGTCACGGACTTTTCTAACTTGATAGCCTTTTGACAGCTATTCCTAGCTATCCTCTCTATAGCTGGACCAGCGACTCTCTCATTGCGTTTGAGTGTGGTTGGTGATAAACTGGATAGTATATTCAGAGCAGATAACATTGTGTTGAACTGTGTCTCCCCAATGCCACCGTCTATCATTGCTGCGATGTATTACACGAAAAAATTAAGAGAAGAAAGTGTTAAAATGTAAAAGAGAACAATTTATGTTATATATCCGTTTTATTAAAAAAATCAACATACCGGTTGCCGATTTGAGGTTAACACTGAATAACCGCTAATTTTGGATGCATTTATTTGTATTCACTGTGTACTTTTTATTGCACTGTTCACATTTCACATCGACTATGCTTGCGAAACCGGCTTTGTCCTCTGCTTGCACGTTTCGAAGCGATAAGAGATGTCATAAGCTGTGCACCAAAGATCCTGAGCAAGAGTTTCCAATTCTACGATACGGCGTCCGTACAATTGACATGTCTTTGGCTCATCAGGGGAAGTTGGGACTGCGGCTTTTTTCCTCGACGCGAGCACATTTTGTCTTCAAAGATATTTTCAATTAGAAATAAAGCGTCCCTTCTTTTATGCCTTTTATGCCGCTCCAGTAGTTAGGTGACACGAGGCGTATACACAAACCCGTCAGGAGACTAGCTACTGTGGCGTTGCCAAATTTATCTGTACGTTATTAAAATGGCGAATAGGATAAATACATCAAGATCAGCCGCACTATTTTCGTGATGTTTTTCTTATCAGTACATAAATAAATATAATTACTTCATGCGTGTAAAATCACAATTTGTATTTTTATGCTTATTGGGATGTTACAATATCTCTATTTCTAATGATTCCATAATCGATTGTCATTTGACTAGGTACTGCGTGGGAGTCGAGAAAAAATAACGGTGTAGTTCACCATAAACCGTTTTAGAATTTAATTGTAATGATTTATCTTCCCTCTCAACTTCGTCATCTCGTCGAGAGGATGTTTTCGAAATACATACGTGCTGCTTGAAAGGTTTCCAATTTGTGAATGTGATTCCACATCCGTATTCATTGCACTTCAATTTGAAGGGTGTATCATATCGATGATGTCGAGCGACGTGTTGTAACAGTTGTTTATCCGATGCAGCTTCGAAATAGTACGCCTGGCACTTAAAAATATTTTGTGTCCCAATCATAGTTGTGCCGGTTGTCATACGATAAACATATCCGCCATCTTGCGATTGACTACGAGTCTAACACATATGTAAGTGTATTCATTTTAAGCTTGTTCTTTTACAAAGTGTGTAGTAAGCCTAGCGTGTACTTGTAAACCAAGTGATTTGTTGTGCGTTAAAACGTATTGATTCAAGACATGTAACGTGCGTTCTCAAAAGCGTGTTGTATAGCAACACTGAAAAAAGAGTGCGTGTTGTACGAAAGAGAAAGAAAAGTTGGAATACATGCATGTTGATTGAACACATGAGCCGGTCTACACACATTTTGTTAATGCATTTTGTTGTGACAAGACATGTGTGTGTTCTGAGTTGTTTCAACACACTTGGCAACACGCTTGTTTTTATAGCATAGAGCGTCGTTATTAGGGACTACGGCCAAATGATTATTGCGCAGCATGTATGCGATCGGACGTACTATTGAGGTTGAAGCACATGAATCACTCGATAGAACTGTGGTAGCTACCTGGAAGGGCTTCATACCCTTTTGGATATTCTTCATTGCCATCCATTCACATTCGGAAATCTCCAAGTTCTTTGCCGTCGCCGGGCTTTTTATATTTCCGTCGGTTAGTACATTGGTGACTGCATTTCGATTTAAGACCAAGCGATTGATCATAGCGAAAGTACTGACCCATCGTGTACTACTGCAGCTCTGAATTAATTTTAGGTTTGCTAAGCCCAGTTCCTGTTTTCCAGTCCAGCGCAGTTGCAGCGAGATTTGAGTGACGAAAATGTCCAACGAATGTTTTGAAGCTTGGTCACAAATTTTGCGTATCTGCGTTGTTTCTAGCGCATTAGTGACACACAACTGTAGGCTGTGCGCAGCACAAGTGACACCCTCTTTATCAAACAGATTATCGAAATCTCTTACAGTTTTTCGCATTTGGGGCATTGTCTGTTACGACAGCTGATATCTCACCGTTCAATTCCCAATGTATCATCGCGTTGAAGAGCTTAGTAGTCAAGTTTGCAGCAGTGTGCTCGCTCACAAACTTTCTAGGTAGTCAGCGTGAAGCTTTTCGGCGTCCAGTTAATATTATGAGGGGGCCCCGGCCGTTCCCGCCATCATTGCTTTCCAGAGGGCCGCCAGAGGTTGCTGGGGGTTTAGGAATTTCCGAAAAATTATGAGTTTTGATCGGGAATCGAACGTGATGCCTTCGGATTGCCAAGGGAGCTTGGTGGGATATTAACGCTAGATAGTCTGAGCAACAGCATGGGAGAAGAAGGTGCCCCGCCAAGCTCCCAAGTGCGACTAAGGGACCTATTGTCTTCTCACTTACACTCGTGCTGTGCGAAAGGGACGCACAGTATGACGCTTTGGCGTCTCTCTCGCGCCATCGCGGTTGCTCCGTTGCACGCACAGGCCGAGATAGGTGAGCAGGCACCGCGTAATCTCCTCTCTCTACTCACCGCACGGCGTCGATAAGCTGGACGCCATTAATGACGCTTGGTCACACACTACCTCTCTTTCTCGCACTAACGCTGTATGACGAGGATGGGTGATCAAAAAGTCTATCTTATTCCCACTGGCGAGAGTAGCGCAGCTCCTTGGTCCTTATCGTAAGAGCGTAAGTCCGAACACGAGCAGTCGTCCACCAAACTGTCTATTGCGAGTAAGGCACCCCATTGCCGTCTCGCTTACAACTGTGCTGTACAAGAAGGACGTACGCGCAAAGTGCGCAAATTTTAAATGAATGAAACTTTTGGCTGTGAATTTATACGTGATATATCTTAAAGCAGATAATAGTAATAGTACATTGTGTATCGTGGAGTTAACATTGCCGTTTTCGAGCGAGGACGAGTACTGAAAACAGCGTCCGTGCTCGAGAACGGGTTTGACTTCAAGATGCACACGATACTTTATGCAAAAGGAAAATGTTTTTTACGTCATTCACGGGACAACTTTAATTTATTTATTTGAAAGCAATTAGAATTGAATACAGTAAAATGGTGTTTGATTGTACGGCGTACGCACGCATGTGGGGCAATATTATAAGTTTTCAATCAACATTATGATGTTGTCGTATGGGGACAGAATGGGTCGGCGGCGGGCGAAGAGGGGGTCGGGGGGGGGGGCGGAGGCCCTCAGTCGGGTCCAGGGGCGAAGCCCCGGTCGGGGTTTATCGAGGGCTTAGCCCTTCGACTCGATAAATGAGATTTTAAAATGAATGTACGCTAAGAAACCGCCGATTGCAGTGCCACTTTGACAGTTAAAATTCAATTTCGATTAAAAATATTGTTATAAGTAAGTGATAATAAAAATAAAAATTTATAGAATACATATTTTCTTACTTCAAAATTAGAAATTGATTTGACAGCGAATATGTATTCGATTTTAATTTGAATTCAACTAAATTCACTTCTCTTTCGTGATCCACGCACACACGTACGACACGTCACTTTTTTTTGCAATTTCGACAAGACTCTCCTTGTTGATGCTACGTTCCTTACTAGTCTAACCAAGAAACATCAGGCAGTCGTCCCGCGCATGCGCGTCGTCTCTGTACAGGTTTCCAAGCGCCAACGCGCATGCGTACCTAAGCGACAATTATTTTCTTATTGCCGTCCACGGACGGCCAAAATGCTTCCTCGAAATATTGCTCATTTCGGCCATTGGCGTGACCCCTCCCGGAATGACGAGAAAAAAGGTTTTCTCTTTGCGTAAAAACTATATAATTCATCAAGCGAACAGAGTGAAAATCGACTTTGTCAGCGGATCATGCGGTGAAAACGAAAATGTAGCTGCAACGAGATCACTTTTGGGAAGGTGTAAGATGATCGACATACTAGTGAACAGAGTTTGCAAACAGATAGAAAAGCTCTAGACTTGAAACATCTAATTGGTATCGTCGATAAGCACATAACAGAGAGTCGAGCAGTGCCAGTAGCGATACTAACTATTAGAATGCCACCAAAATCTTTTTCACAAATTCTTCAAGGGATCTTTATAAGAACGAGAAAAGAGGGAAATAAACTATATATGTAGAATAGAAAGAGCGATCGGACTTTCAGGGATTGGCTGTCCACATTTTTTAGCTGTTTAAATTTTTTTACTCAAAAAATGTACGCCAGAATTATCGCTTTCCCATTTTTATCCGCGGCCTAATGAAAATAAATATTAATTCTTTATATTTGACAGTCTACACTCTATGAAAGGAGTAAATTTTCCGTTTTCGTACTCGTATTACGCACGGCACAGCATGTGATGCCATTTTGCTTCGATACCATTTTCAGATTTTATGCAATAATTCCAAACCCAGCTCGGGTATCGAGACAGCATCGTTCTAACGTCGCGATCTCGTGGCTGTAGGTTAAGTACTGAAAATATAATCCTGCTGGTCTTCTTCTGAACAACGAGTTTCGCTAACGGGAGGTAAAGGGAGGAAAAAACACACGCGTCATAATTTACGAGAATTGCCATTAAGATTTGGAAAAAGAATATTTCTTACAAAAATATATAGTTGCCACCGCTGTGTAGAAAGATAAACATGTGTAAAGCTTTCCATCTCAAGTTAACTCCACTTATATAAGACATTCTGTCTCAAGTGAAGTATAAGAAACGTAAGAACGTAAGAAATTTGTGTAAAGTTCACCAGATCTATACAGGACATTGAATGTGAAGTGAAGCGAAGCCTATGAATGTAAAAATTTCGAATTAAAGAAGCTTTAGTATGGCTTGTTTGTTAATTTGAATCGAAATCTATGATTCAAAAACGAGTACCGAGTTTCAATCAAATCCGCCCGTTATCTCGGTAACTTTTATCCCAGATGCAACTATTGTGGAACTTAAGTACAAAAAATTCACATAGTCGGTTTGGTCTAGTGGTTATAGGCTGCTCGCCTTTGCACGATCCATTAACTATGTATATAAGAGCTATCCTGCGAGTTATATACCAGTTTCCAACATTTCAGGATACTAAACTCAAATCCCCGCTTTCAACGTAAAAAATATAATTTCGTAAATTTAATGTTTCTAATTTATTATGGTACCATGAAAACGATATAAAAATACGATGAACATCTTTTCTCCTGGTTACTTTATTCCTTTCTCTACCGTCCGCTTCAATGCTATTGTGTTGTCTGTACAGCCCGTTCCCTTCCTAAATTCTCCTTGCATTTCAGACAGAATACCTTTCTTTTCCATTTCTTCTCTGATTCGTTTCTGTAAGATCATCGCCGCGTATACCTTCTACGTCGTATCATAACGTTAGCGGCGTTGCACCTCTAGTTCTTTACCTTGTTCTGTCCCTTTTCTTATACATTTAACGCATTATTCCTACCCTCTACTTTTACGATAGCATGAAACACTGGTTGTGTCTCTGTCACATAGTGGCATCCGATCGTAGATCGTACCTCGAGGTAAATCTGTTTTTCCCGATATAACACAACACGTTTGTATTGATTATCAATATTCATTTTCTATGGGTACTAATATGCGTTTACGAAAATTGGTGACAGACTGACTATTACATTAGTCAAGCGACGACAAGTTTTGACAGGTTCGAAATCTTATTGGTCTAGCAGTGAGTCATAGCGAATCCCATGCATGCTATTAATGCGCACAAAGTTATGGACTGACCTGATAAATATACAGAGTCAGTCAGCATGACAAACGCACCAGCTGAAGTTGGGCGCAAATGGCTGACATGGCAGTGTTACCTTCACAAAAAATGACGGCTAGGGATAGTTTCCTCTGACCGATTCACATAAGTGCGCACATTAATTATTTTAGTAACCTTACTATTGAAATATTTCAATAACCTAGCTTATTGTTATGTGAACTGTCAGCGTGCGCTTATGTGAATCGGTCACAGTTAACTGTACCTAGCTGTCATTTTTTACAGAGGTCACACTGGCACTTGCAACCCTTCGGTCACTTGCGCCCAACTTCAGCTGGTACGTTTGTATTGCTGACTGACTCTGTATATTTGCTCTTTAACATGACCGTGCATTGATGACATCTTTATCATCATAATATCATTAATTAATCAACGGTCGAAATTTCGCTTAACTAATCAAGTATTCATGTATTATTATATCGTTTATTATTTTTCTTTTATATGCGTTTAAGGTAACATTAATTTTGAACACGCGAGAAAGCCATACTAGTGGCTTGAACCGTCACAAGAACCTGGACAAGAATATTAGCTATCCAGAAGGGGTGAGTGTTGTGCATAGCCTTCACTCTGTGAAACACCCAATCCCTTCATAGTTGACAATGGAAAAGTCCACAGCTAATTTCATGATACGTACTCATCCGCTCTCTGATAATGACACGTATATACATATGTATATTCAACCGTTCTCTAAAGTTCAGTCTGCAATACTTATCCAACCGTGAACAATTTTTAAAATCTGACTTCATACACGTAAGCAGTGACCTCAAATACTTCTAGAAACACTTCATTTGTGAAACTGAACAATTTTCTATTTCTGCTTATTCCTCTTCCTCCGAAAAGCCACTGCAGTAGCTCGGACTTTGATAAGAACTAAGTATACCTGATATACATAACTTTTTGCGGCAAATCTACTGATGTTTTTAACCTCATTTTTTCGTTAATTTAAAGGTTAATCGTAGTGTAGCACAGGCCCTACTTTCGGTTAAATGATTAAAGCAATAAAATTAGAAATAGAGTAAATAATTAGCAATTAAAGTACTAAATTATTATCTTTTTTTTTTTAAAGTAATTCAGCAGCAACTTAACTCTCAACTTCATACACGTGAACCGGCGTCGTGCGCACTCAAAACGACTCAATGCTGGTCTGACGTTTTACATCCACGATACAAATAGCCGAGGTATAGCTATAGTAGCTATTACCTATCATATTTTATTGGTGAAGCTCGTGCAGGAACCAATGACGTCACGTTCAAAGCGACATCAGTTTTACTTTGAGGGGATTTATTTACGTTTCGGTTCGTGAGGAGATGGCCAGGACTACCACTTTCGGCCGGGTCAATATATTGATAGAATATCTTAAATCGTCCGTGCAGAAAATCTTAGACGCATCCATCGCGCTAGGAAAAAATATATGGTTTTCTAATGGCCCATCAATGGAAAACTGGGGTGGGCCATCCGAAAGTGTCATGCTTTTTCTAGAATTTCGCTTGACTTTTGCATTTTTTGAGGTGTTGCAAAGATTTCCTTATAATATGTTATGATAATTATGTTATTTTGTGAGCGGTATCTTTTAGCGCTACGGAAAACGTTAAATTAGCGTATTAAATGTTCTATATATTATCACAGGGTGCCCGGCTCGCCCCCGCTATAATTAATTTATCCACAAAGCCGTCAGGGAGTGCTAGAGAGCTAGGAATTTCCGAGAAATTAGGAGTTCTGATTGGGAATCGAACCCGATACCTTCAGACTGCCAAGTCGGGCACTTACCACTGTACCATCAAACCCACTGTCCGACCTGATAAGTCCTATTTATTTATTTTTTCGGCATTCCTAGGTGGCATCCCCTCCACCTCTGTAACGCCACGTTACAATATATACCTACATAATATTTAGTACATCACCATTAACTTTGCACAATCATATAGTCTCTTGAAGAATGCTTTTTACACAGCTTAAATAATTCTCACGCACATCAAATCTCACACACTTAACCTAATCTAACCTAATGAAAATGTACGCATTACGCTTTAGTCCGCTTGCCCAATGAAGCCATTGCGTTTTATTTTTAGTGACAAAGTCATGGTTATCTAAGTCATGTTAGAATTGGTCGAGATATTTATTATACATAATGTTCGTAGCAACAAATTTACAATATTGATTACACTTTTTGTTTAGACAAAATTTTTCTGCAGGTTACGTAGTATTATGAAAAATGTTAATCTAATTGTGAGGATGCGAAATGAGTAGCTGATAGGTTTTTTGTATTTATATATATATATATTTTTTTATATTTAGAACTATATATTCACATACGAGAAGAAGTGGTGAATAAAAAACTTTGAAGATATTTTGTGGAATTATCGTTCTGTCACCATCTATGTATACTGCATAGTGACGTAAGAATAGTGACGTGTATTTTCATAATTAAACTATCGCCAAATTCAAACTGATACTTTCTAATTTCTGCAAGCTTATGCCAACGTCGAACTATTCATGAAAAACTAGGTTATAAAAAAGATAGAACTCAGAGTTTTTGTCATCGATGGCGCTGCTAGCAAACCTGTATAGCATATGAGATGGTTGCCCAGGATAAAGAAGCCTACACGGTTATCACCCAGACTAATTTAATTAATTAAATTATTATAAACACTGACTATAATACAAGGAACTTGGAACGACGTAATAATTGTTATACGTGTAGCGTTAGCACCTTTCCGTTCCCCGTCTCTTCTCTAAGGCCGGCGCTGAGTCTCGCTGCGCCTTAAGGTTGATCGTCACACTGCGGCGTGGACGTAGTGGGAGAACTACTGGAGGGCGGAGTCCTTCCTTCCTTTCCTTATGGCTGTATCCCCAATGGGAGACATGTGCCAGTAACTGGTCCTAATGATTAAGGATTGGAAGTTTTTGATACTAGATGGCGATGTATCTTGCGAAACGGGTCTTATTCAACTAAGCGTGAGGGACCTACAAAAGTTTATATACCGAATCCGAACAGTGTTGGGCGAAATCCGTATAATTTATAACTCACTTAAGTTTTCATATGAAAACTCATTGGTGAATACTGAAAACCCCCAACCTTTCGGTCGTGAATCCAGTACTCTCACCACTGGGCTACTAGCGCGCCATAGATATAGCGTTCACGCGCCACGCTTTCCAGCTAGTAGAACTTGGATTTTTTTTTGCACAGGCGGATTGATCATCGATTGATCATTGATTCTGATCATTGGATTGATCTGGCACTATAGCGTATCCATTTTCCGTTCGGCGTTGGGCCAAGTTTGCGAACAAATTTTGGCTGTCAAAGTCGACGCAACGTGCGTAATACTGTCAAATTTGTCATAAGACGAACATTTTTATAGGGGATATTTATTGATTTTTATCTTTATTTTTTAAATTTAGCTTAAAAGAGTCATATTTTAGGAGTTAGAGCATTCAGATTCGGACCGTGTGTTATTTTTTTTAACTGATGGTTTCTATGATTATGGCTTTTGTGTTGATCAGGTATACAAAAACAAAATATTTTCATAACCACGAAGGTTGTGGTTACCGTACGAACTAGAATCGTTTAAATAAGACGAAATAAAAAATGGTGATTTGAAAAAATTATATTTTTTTACTAATTTTTCAAACTTCAGTTTGCTAAAAAATAGAAGATTTTTTTATGGATGATTTCAATTCTGGTTCGGACTATAGAAAATATGTATAATGAATTGAGTAAATATTATTTTAATTTATTTTTCAGTGCAAAAAGCAGAGTTTTGAGGAAAAAGCTTTAAAATCTATGCAACGTCAATTTTCGACGGGCGAACGTATAGCTACAAATCTTTATAACTCCCATGTTTTTCAGGTTTTCGATGTAATTCTTTTACGTATCTATGCTAAAAGCACCATACAAAAGAAAATGTGAAAAAAAATGATTTTTTCTTATTCTTAACATGAGACTATCTTTTTAACCCATTAACGACCAACCGAATATTAATGTGTCTTCATTTTAAATATGAAATTTTCTATGTTCTCAATGACATTTTTTGTTGAGACTAGATAGAACTAAATCTGACAAAAGAAATAGCGATGTCCGCGGTTGAAAGTAGGTTCACATAAAACCCGCCATATTGAATTCACTATTTCAATTAGAAATTTTGTTTTCAATTTAAGGCAGAAGAACATTTTAAAATTGACAGATGTTTCAGTATTTTATGATCAAAATTTTCTAAGATATTTTAAGTATATTCTATAGACTTTAATACACTAAAATATTTCACGGCCTGGATTTGCCTCTTTTCCCGACACTTCGGGAAAAGTCTTAAATGGCAAAGATCTTTGCCATCGGAACTCAATGGGTTAAAGTTCAAATCTCTAGTACTTTTACATTATCATAAAAGTAACAGAAAATACATGCCGTTCAATTTTGAACAATACACAAATATGATGTATTTACATTCAATTAATTTTTAAATTGTGTATTCTTAGTTTGAGTCTCAGTGCAAGACGCGTCCAGCTCCCGCTCCTCAACAGAGTCAGAGTCAACGACCACATAATCCACATCAGCATCAACCGCCAATGCCACCTCATCAGCAGCATCCTCAACATCCCCAGCATCCTCAGCATCCACAGCAAAATCATGGTCCTAGGATGATGATGGGTCCTCCACAAGGTGTAAGACCACAGAGAATGCCGCCACCAGGCATGGGGCCTCCGGGCCCGGGTGGACCTGGTCAACAAGGACCACCATGTCGGATTCACGGGCCGCCAATGGGGCCTGGGCCAGGGCCCCATCATCCGCTGTCAGGTCATCCAAACCAAGGACCCCCACCACCTGGCTATCAACAAGGACCATGGAATGGGCCTAGGCCTAATGGCCCTCCAGGTCCTCCTCGTGGTCCAAGTGGTCCTGGTGGACCACCTCAACAAGGTCCACCGGGTCCTGGTCCAGGGCAACATCGTCCGCCAGGAATGGTACGCATTATTAACGATAAGTCATTTATATTTACAATATGAACTTGTAATATCCCAGTGCTTCACTGTTTGGCGTTGAGAAACCATTATACAGTAATAAAAATATAAATAGACTAATTGTAAGTATATTAATACGTCAATTTTCAGTAGCCTTATTATATTAAGAACGCAATGCAGTGATGTAAATGCTCGCGTGCAATCATTTGTCTCAGACATAGGAATTGATTACCTTAGGGAAAATTAATTTTTTAAATTTCACAATCAGTCTAATATCATTTATATTAAACAAAGGGTAAACATATTTCTCACAAATACATTCTTATCTGCCTAAACTTTCTAGAAATATCGACTATTTCAATTAGGTTTCTGCACAAACTATTATAATATCAAAATATTTCGGTTTCCGGAAGAAGCCAAAGATTGTACGCAACATGTCCTATTTATATATCTATAATTTTCTACATAAAATAACCACTATTTTTTGGGCAAATATTCTCCCGGCTCTCTAAAAGTTAAGTATATGTAGTTATGATGACTGTTAGTAATAATTTCCATTTTTTTTTCTTTATTTTAAGCAATTTCATGGTGGACCACCAGGAGGCCCCCCTGGACAAGGTCCGCCACGTGGACCACCTGGGCATCCAGGCGGACCTCCAGGAGATCCACGGGGAGCACCTCCTCGACCTGAATGGAACAGGCCTCCAGGTTATTACATTTTTCTTAATATTTTTTAAGTATAATGATGCAACTGTTGTTATTATATGTAAGAGAAGCGTAACGAAAAATATGCGATGCATGTATTTTCGATCAACAATTAGATTATTTTAAGATGCAATAAAATCAGTAGATTAATGTGTTATATGTCAATGAAAATATTGATTTGCATTTACCACATTGACGGCAATGAATACATATTTGAGTTACTGAAACTACAAGAACTATTGTTTAAACAATAGTAGAGAACCTCCATCCCATACTCTACTCCTCAGTATAGGTAGACATGACGTACTAGATTCTATGGATGGATTCCGCGGAGTTCCGTAAAGTTGCGGGATAGTTCTAAGGGACGTCCATCATTCCTTAAACAATAGTTTAAAATGTAATTGCTTAGTATGGCCGAAAATATTAATTTATATTCAATTATTCTATTGATATTACTCTATGTGCACTTACTATCGCACGGGTTCATACATAGTTTGTCCACAAATTAAACATGTTTAATGTTTTGAGATAGGGTCTTTAGCGATACGACTACCAGTAAACTAAAAAGGTTTAGTCTTTTATACTAAGGAAAATGGTATGAGGTAGGGGTTGAGAAAGTGGAAAAACCTAGTTTTAGAGTAACGGAAAAGATTGGGAAGGGAATGAGTTTTTTTTTTGGCTTGAGATCACGAATTTCGGAAAGTAGAAAGTAGAAAGTATTAAGGAAAATGTTGACAGAATATTTTAGTAGAGTGAGGAATTAACGTTTTCGAAACCGAAAATCTGTATATCCATAATTTTCGAGCAATTGAAATCATCGCACTGAGTTTTACGATTGGAATCAATTTCTCGATGTAGGTGACATAGCAACATTGGCGGGTGAAAATATTTTTGAGGAGTTGAAGTAACTACTGGTTATTAAATTAGGATGTTTCTTGACTTTTCCTTTAGGCAGGCACATATGTAAGAGTTAAAATCAGTCCTTCGTACCTTACATTTTTCTCGTAGCAGTGTTCTTTCGTAATGACAAATAGTTGTATAGTAGTATAATCATTAATTCATTTACTGGATTACTTGGTAATGGCATACATATTTACATGTATTTTAGTACTGACATTTACGCATTTTCTTGCCAAGTCATTACATTTAAATACCAGTACACAATATTTAGTTCCATTGATGTCTAAACAATAGTTTTTATAGGCACTCAGAGTTATTCGCAATTGCACGGGAAATGTTATTTCGAATCACTACTGCTGCATACACATATCGGTGGTGTGGTTTCGGTCAGTACTTTTAAATAATAGTTGTTTGACATATATGTTGTATCAGAAAATCATTGTTGAAACCTATTAGGAACTGTAGAATTTTTCGGGAACTATGAAAAATAGCTATTAATAATGCACTTCTTCATATTTAAGGTGTTACGAGAAGTTAACATCTTGGAAGTATCATTCTCGTCTTTTGTGCTTTAACCTATTAAGGCCTACGACTGACACAATAAAGTTCAAGAGCAATTTGATATCGTAATTAAGACATTGGGCAAAACTAAGATATACCTGTTATTTCTGTTTGTTTTTTCATTTCTTTTAAACATTAATTTTTTAAACAAGTTGTTAACGATGCTTTAAAAAAACTAATAGCTCCATTAAATTCTATCGAAAAATTGCATATAAAACAATTATAAAGTATTTAATGTTACCTTTATTTTGTTGAAAAACCAACATAAATAACTGAATACCCAAAAAGTCATTTTTGCCCATGGCTAGTACAGTGGAGATCGTAAATAGTTTAATATCAGGAATCTAATTATTTTGAGACACGAATTCATTGTTTAAACAAGTTTAAAAAAAGGAATAAACATTTTATTTTTGCCCGACGTCCTAACTACGGTATCAAATTCCGCTTGGTGGCTACTTTGCTAACCACGGATCTTTGAAGGATACTCGCGCGTTTAAGGGCGGGGGAGTTGTAACATGGCGTTCCAGAGTTAGAGGGGTCGCGACCTAGGAATGACGGAGAAATAAATAGGACTCATCAGGTCGGACAGTGGGTTCGGTGGCATAGTGGTGCTCGACTTGCCAGTCCAAAGATATCGGGTTCCATTTCCGATCAGAACTCCTAATTTTTCGGAAATTACTATCTCTCTAGCGCTCCCTGGCGTAGGATAAGATAATTATAGCGGGGAGGAACCGGGCACCCCGTTATAAAATGGCAGATACTGGCGGTTTTTGGAGTCATCAATTATGAATCCGGGGCTAAATTTTGAAATTCAAATGGCCGATCCAATATAGCCGACCAAAATGCAAAAAATAGCTTCGTGTAGATGAAACCTAATGCTCAGAGTTTTTTTGTGTGCCTGATTACGAATCTGCGATGAAAATTATTATAGAAATTAAACCTACTTTCTGCATTTCAGGTCGCCGTTTTAAATTTCTGAATTTTGACTCCGGGTTCGTAATCAGCGACCCTAAAAATTTTAAAGTTCCAAAGCTTAAGAAAAATATTCCTAACAGGATTGTAGAAAACACATTTTTTGTTTAAAAAATCACTTATTTTGACAGTTTGTTTATTTATAACTCTTTGGTAATTAACTATGTATTCTTGTCACAATTTTTTGAGCCTCATTTATGTGTTGGAAACCTTGTCAGTTCGAAAAGTCTGGCTATTGTAGTAAAAAAAATTTTTTAAATTAAAAACCACGATTCATTTTTTTCATTAAAAAGGATCCATCATTCTTCATCGGGTTAATTGATTAATCAACGGAACTATTTCTAAAAACTATCACTAATTGTAAGCATAGGAGTCAGTGCACAGCACAGTGTGGTGCCAACTTCATAGCTAATAATTATTATTGTAAATTAGTCGGTTGAATTTATATTATTCTTGATTTTTTTTTCCAGGTGTTGACTACTTTGTAGTCAGGATAAAGAAAAATTAACGAATTTGGTTAGATTGTTTCGACCCGAAGTTTGGGTCCTCTTCAGGTGAAATTATTTAATTTTCTGTATGTAACAAAAACATGTGATATATATAGAACACTAAACAACATGTTACATTTAGAAAATTAAATAAACTCACCAGAAGAGGTTCCAAATCTCGGGTAGAAACGTTATATTCAAATTTATTGATTTTTCTTTACCCTGGCTGTGAAGTGATCAACATCTGGGAGAAAAAAAATAAGAATTCACAGACAATTTCTCATTGACATAGCATCTCCTGGTTGAATGCTCAATTTTGATTTAGCAGAAGTACATTGTATTATGTGTATAATTATACACATAATTTTAATATCGCTCAATGGAAATATTTTTGATATGTCTAGGGATGCATCATGGACCGCAAGGACCACCAGGTTTCCCTCAACATCAGCATATGCAAGGTCCACAACCTGGTCAAGGACCTCCGCAGAGAGGACCTCCACCTGGATCTATGGGCGGTAAGAAATAAGAAATGTCATTAACATACGTTTTCACTATCTAAAGTCGCATGGGATAAATACTTTTTACTCGAAGATTGACCACAGTTCCTCTATAAGACATAATAATTGTTTTCATATTAAATTCTACAATTATCTTACGTTTCATTTTCCTAATTTAAAAAAAACCATTAAATACTACTTAAGTTTATGTTAGTATATTCTCTTTGCTAACCCAACGATGTATTAGGAATGTTACCAGGTCCTGGAGGACCACCACCAGGTCATGGTGGTCCACCACAAGGACCTCCACAAGGACCTCCGGGTGGTCCAGCACCACATGTGAACCCAGCATTCTTTTCTCAAGGCCCTCCTCATCAGCATCCTGGTCAGCATCCAGGTGGCCCTCCAGGACCACCCGGCCCACCTCATGGTCCACCTCATGGCCCTCCACATGGTCCACCCCACGGACCACCCCACGGACCGCCACACGGTCAACCACATGGACCACCGCATGTACCTTCTCATGGATATGGACCACCCACAGCACAGGTATATTTAACTTTAGGGATTGCCAATGTCTTATTGCCATTTCAATAAATATTGCACACATTACCCGTTAAATTACAAATTGGGAGTGCAATGGCGGATAGTATCAGATAAACTTTCAAGAAAGTACTTCTTCGGTAATTATAATTTTTACCGAACTGAACTGAAAGTAAAAAGAATGAAAGGAATTCTTGAAGCGTGTTAGTACGTCTAATGTGTTTTAGTCAAAGTCAGTTGTGTGTGTTGAATAAAAAAATCGCCAGTTTTTGTCAATTAAAAAAATCTACCCGACGTAAGAAAGACCGGCTCCTTAGGTAGGCACTAGGTAGTTTAATGTGGGATAAACAGATAAAAATTTGATGATAATTGGTTTCAGTTGTTTTCGAGTAATAATCTCTGCCGATAGTGGAAATATAGTTTTGAAAAAAATACGTTTATAGCTTTAAAAGCCTCTATAGCTTAAAGTACAGTTTTCACCGTGTACAATTAAAAAAATGTATAAATAATTATCAATTTGAGGGCATCAATTGTGTCAATGTCGCCTAGATTAGTGTATTGTTGAGGTGAACAGGCCAACAATTCGCGCGGTCAAAGCCAGCTCGCGTTGTCGATGGAAGACTCGCTTTATTTCGAAGACTTATATTCGTAAATTTTAACTGATGATTTTGGAGATGTATTATTTTTTGAAAATGCAAAGAGAAAGGTTGATTTTTTGGAGTTTTGCAAACATATGAACTTCATTAAGGTCTTTTCTTGGCACTATGTAAGATATGGATGAATGAGACAAAGTTGTGGACATACGCCCATGGGTCCAGACATTACGTTATATATTTACTTAAATTTTAAATGCAGCAACCTCTCAAATATTGGAAATTTTTTACTAATATTGGTGCTTCGACTATAATGGAAGATGATCAATTGTTTTGCTTTAAAAGGAAATTGTTTTAAAAGGAAAGAACAGTATACGAAATCTGGCGGAGAACACCAGTATTGAACAAGATATTTGGCTGAAACATAAAATTTATAATGCAAATGAGGCTAACTAGCTGAACAAAGCAAAAAATGAACAAGTGGAAATCAGTGTTAATATATTCGCATAGTACTGTCTTTTATAACGAAATTTTTTCCATTACGCGTTGTAAAGGATAGTCAAATGGAAAGTGACCATGAATTAAGAAAAAATAAATGTACAAATTTGAGTTTCCATACGAGCTCTCGACAAGAGACCGTGCAGAATTGCAACTATCTTCCGAGAGGCTGCCGTTGCATTTTCAAACTTGCTAATAGTGTCCAGTCGTAATGTCAGCATGTCTTAATGAAGCCATCTTTGTTAGCACGTTTCTAGCGTTACTCCGCGTGTCATGATAATTTTCTTTCCCAGTCACAAGAAATGTCCTACTTTACAATTTCATAAAATTGTTTCCATGGAATTAATTTATTATAATTATTCTACGAAGACAAGCTAGTTCTATTCAGACTGTGATCTTCAAGAGCAAGAGTTTTGTTCGTAATCTTTACATCATATTTACCTAACATTAAATGCAACATACTGGAATACAAAAGCGTACTGCTGTGCACTAAGTGTAGATTATTGAAAAGGCATCTCAATGATGAATACATCTATTTTCTTTAATGGAAAAACAGTTAACTTTTGGCATACACGTCGTTGATGATTAATTTTATGTAATTCTTTGTAAGTATACAGAGATGATGTAATTATTCTATTATATTTCTAAACATTTTAAATCTGATGTTGAATGCTGCTATATATTCGAGGACCTATTATCATTTTAAAATAAAGTGTTAACGATAAATGAAATATTAGTATAACAATACGAAAATTTGTTTCAGCCTCCCTATGGTGGACCTGGTCCTGAACATCGTCCAGAAGGACCACCACCCTTAACGGAGCAAGAGTTTGAAGAAATAATGGGTCGTAACCGTACCGTATCGTCATCTGCCATTGCACGTGCGGTGTCGGATGCTGCAGCCGGAGAATATGCAAGTGCTATAGAAACATTGGTCACTGCTATTTCATTGATAAAGCAATCCAAAGTGGCGGCAGATGATCGATGTAAGATTTTGATTAGTTCACTTCAAGATACATTACGTGGTGTGGAAACTAAGAGTTATGGATCAGCACGAAGAGGTAAGGCATTGCTTATAGGATTTATTCTATATTCATTCTATTATGTGTAATAGTTTTTTTTTTTTTTTTCATTTTCAAACTTACATTTCGTTATGCTATCTTTATCTAGGATCCACCCTATAGTCTTTATGCTGGTTATGATTTGGTATGAATTTCAAGTCACTTCAATCTCTAAGTTGTTGTCATTGAAATCAGGTGCATAAAGTAAGAATTTTTTCATTTCCGGCCCGAAAAATATTCCAGTTAATTGTTATAAGCATTTGTTTAAAGGGGTTCATGTACATACATTTCACCATATTCCTTTTCTAATATGTACGCTTCCTCGTATACGGTTTTCCTTTATGGAACTTAACTTATTATAGATTATTAAAAATTATAATTTATCGTAACCTGCCAAACCTTGTGGAAGTCTGTGGTATCGTGATTAGCCGGACTAGAGAGTTCGTTTTGCTCGCTCGCAGACAAAGAAGCTACCCTAATCCTAATACGAGACGGAAATGTTGCTGTTCCAACGTAACCTAATTTACAACAAAAAAATTCGCGTATACGTCTGTTCCACATATTCGATCATGTGCAGTAACTCCGAGATTTACAAATAGGAAAGAAGGGTACGAGGAAGCGTCCCATACGGGAAAATGGCATAAGCTGAAATGTCTCATAACTGTTTAAACAATATGTTAATAATTGATTTTTAGAAATTCTTCCCCAAAGCGAAGTTCAGTGTACATTCTGCAAGGTTAATAATCATTTCGACACCACTTTCGCAGTAATCAAATCAAAACTGAAAGAGTGATTCGAGCCGAAATTTTTCGCATTTTTCAAACTCACATACAAATTTTCAGATCGACTCACTCTTTCAGTCGTGTGTTAATTATTACGAATTCTATGGGAAAGAATCTCCTTGAAAAACTTTTTATTAACGTTTTTCTTTGACATTTTACTGACGTGGTAAAGAGAGGTTCGGAATCCCTTTAATTTAATTATTAGTCATTCAAATCAATATTTTGCGTCGAAAATATACTTCAGAATATAGATATAATCAAATTTCATCGGTTCAATTACATTATCATTACTACGTTATCGTTCAATCGTTTTTAGTTATACATATTGTTTATATGACGTTAAATAGCAACCTCTAGTTATTATTTCACAATTAGTTATTTCGCATCGTCTTTATTATTAAATTTATTAACCTTTTGAAAGAGTTTAATGCCACAATACAACTAGAATTTTTAAAATTTGTAGTTTGAAAACCGTTAGTTGTATGAATAAAAGTAAACGAATATTTGCTTTATACAATAAGTAAGTGTTCTGAGGAAATATATCGTTCCTAAAAAATTGACTTTCAACATATTGTTTAAACAAACTTTTATAATTAATTTGAGGTGACCTTGAAATGCATAAAGAGCAATAGCTAGTCTGAAGAGTACTGGAAACTATGTCGAAAAACCTAGGGCGACCACATAGGATATTCAACATATAACCTGTGCCATAATTAAAGGCTAATCAAAGGCTATTTTAGTGCTCCAAAAATAATTTTTCCGCTCC
>JASANN010000211.1:0-37076 GCA_031762395.1 Calameuta pygmaea | reverse complement strand
ATGTATGGGTTATGCGAGAGAATAAATTAATAAGGCATAGTTAAAAGCGAGTCAACATGTATGGAGTAAGAGGCTATCGTGAATAATATCAGTTAAGTTTCACTACGACAAGAACTAATTTTATGTTTAATTTTGTTTTACTGTTTTCCTTGATTTATATAGAAAATTCATTAAGAGTGATAAATAACTTAAAATATTATTTAGAATAAATTGATAAAAAAAAATTCAGTTTCATTACACATATATCTCGACAATCGAACGGGTAATAATTTTTTTTTTAATTTCTGAATGTGTATTTTATCTTCATAAACATTATATTTTTTAGTCACGTTGAAATATTTGAAATGCTGTATCGTTCCACCATCCATAGGAATCGTGACGCATGTGATTTCCGCACTCTTCAGGCCACCTCGCCCACAATTCCAGGGTATAGAAAGGGCACCAAAATCAGACTCAAGACGTTGTGCGATTAGCGCTCAGCTAGTCTATAGCAAATATAAACGAGCAAACCGTCTCGGGCAAGGTGGCAAACTGACCCCTTTGCATTACTCTGTAAAGATACTATTTTTGGCAACATACGTAAACCACGTGAAGTAAGGTATCAAACCGGCCCTTCTTAACTTCTTTTCAGTGCATTTATACTGGGACGCTACAGCTTCGTACTTATCGTACATTTTCATTACAATCCATTTATCTATCGTAAAATTTGTAACTCTTCTCGTTAACCCTTTGACTATATTCCAAACTATTAAAATTTGTTCACTGGCACGACCATTAATTCATCCATTAAGTTAACCCGGTGACCATATTCAGAAATAGCAGATACTGCTTACCAGCGTAACTTTTATGCAATCTAAATCAACCCTTTTGACAACAGTCTATATTATAGCAGATGTTCATGGGCACAATTCAGGGCACTTTAACAAATCAAGTCTTGGACCATATTCTGCAAATCAGATACTGTTCCTCGACACGATTCTGGGTCCCGAAACTACCAGTACGATCTTATCTCCGCTATCGTGAATTACTGGGAGCTAAATTAATAATATTTATCTCACCACGCAATTAGTGGTATCTAATAGGTTTCATATAAACAATTGACGACTATAGCGTTCAGCATTAACTGTTTCCCCAGGTTGCAAGAGCTCGTAAAATAGCACACCCTTAATCTCTTTTTTGGCATGGATATTTGGTTTTTCCATTGATGTTGATGGCTGGCCAGGATTTGCCGATGAATGTTAACGTTTAGGATTGTCGCGTGTAATCCATTTTTCGTCGTCATTAACAATTTTCCACAAAAAAATCGTTCTTACATTGGTTGGAAAGTAACGAGATGGATATGTTGAGCCAGCGAGCAATATTAAATTTTGGAGAGCTTATGTGGGGTATCCACTTTCCGAACTTGTGAATTTTTCCCACTCGTGCAATCTTCTCGAAACTTTTTCTTGGTGAACTCCTAGCTGTTTTGCTAGTTTTTTTTTGTATCTACGACGGATTTTCGTTCTTAATGCTTGCAAATCATCGGCCTTCAATTTTTGCAGCGTTCCAAAGGTGGTCAAAGCATGGGTGGTCATAAACATCAAATTCATCGGCTTTAAGGCGTCGAACTAAATATTTGCAACTATTGTGGAACATGACATCGACACCAAGAACGGATAAAATTGATTGACATGCTTTCCATGCTTTACTTGACATATTTTTTAAAAATCTTCTCTGTTGGAATTCATTCATCGTGTTAAATACTACTTTGTGATGCTATGCTTATCATTAAATCATGACATATGGCGATTCAAAGACTTCGAAGCCAACCTTTTAAAAATACAAAAAGCTTTGCGTTTTTCCCCATTCTACATAGTTGCACTAGAGGGTTGAAAAAAAACACCTAAACTTTTGCATACACTGAGTACTTCAAGATACTATACGAACTATACACTACTTTTGTACGAATGCAACATTCCATAATTGGTCTTCGTTTAAACAAAATTAACTATACAGTAAACATTATAAATATTTATCGCTTTTTTGAGGGGTCTGCAGTTCAGAAGTGGACCAATTTGTACATTTTACTTAACAATTAGATAATTGTTAAACAAATAGTTATTTCTTTCCAGTTGCATATTCACAATGAATTAATAATTGCTAATAGAATATAAGTTACCGGGGCTAGCAGATATGTACTTTCGGAAATCTATCCGCGACCTCCTAAATAAAACAGGGCTGATTTTTAATATTCAAGTCTACGATTTTTTAGGGAAGCTCTTATGGGTTTAGTAAGGTCCTAGTTTGGAATCCCTAGTGTAGAATCCCCGAGAAAACCTAAACAGAGCCCCAGTGACGAATCATCAGATGCCGCGATTGGGTTTAGAATGTTATTACGGAAGTCTTTATGGATTGTAACATGGCCCTTATCTGTTATCCCTACTGTGAAATTCATGTCAAAACTTAACAGGGCCCTATACTATAACAGAAATGCCCGGTTAAATTTCTGCTCGGTCATTTCTAGCTCATATTACGCATGGAAGATGCAAACGTACTTCTCGCCTGCCCCCCCCCCCCCCCCCATCGAGTTGGTTCATAAAATTGGTCATTCTGTTGTCTTTGTTTAAGCGCGGCTGCGAAAAAGTAAAGTCTTGTAAAATGAGGTTATGCACATCTTAATAGGAAAATAATGCACCAAAGTGAATCGTGTGAGATTTAAAGCAAAATTTCTAAAAAAAAAAAGTGTGATGGTAAAAAGATTGAAGCGGTACAAAGCATGAATGATGCGAAGAAGAAAACTGCGGCCCTCGAGGAAAGAGAAGCTGAAATTGAAAAACCTAACGGCGTATTGTCGAGGTGTCGGAGCTTGGCAAAAATTTAATATTCTGCCAATGCACACAAATTCTTTCGTTGAAAAACATTGTTCGGGAGAAACGGCTTAGCTTAAATTCTATTCTACATGTCTTTTGCCAAAATTGTTCCATCCTGACAGAAGTTCCGATGGGAAAATTGCACTGTGGCAAAAAAAATGTTGAACTCTCAGACGTCAACACTAAAGCGGTACTTAGTAAGTTACCTTGCCATATTTTTTGCAAGTAAATATCCGACATACATTTAATCGACTATTTCAAAATTTAATAAGTGGTATTTTTACTGATAAAATAACTAATTCATAATAGGTGCGGTTCATGCTGGATATGGTTGTACTGCTTTGAATAAATTGCTAGCCTGTCTTAATATACCAACTGTATCCGGAGACTTATTTAAAAGATACGAGCGAGAAGTTGGGTCTGCTGTTGAAATAGCCGCTAGAGAAAGCTGCAAATGAGCTGCAGAACAAGAAAGACAACTAGTTTTAACGAACATCGAGAAATTGTAAGAAGAACTGTAAGATATCAATTTTTTTATATATCCAATTTCGAATCATCTGAATTATTCAATGTGAGATTACGAGGCTTATATATGAATGTAAAATGAGGTAATATTATGCAAGACTGAATAAAACTGAAATTCTACACTCAACATTTTTATGAAAATTCAAAAATCATATAGCTATTGAAAATGATAAAATATTTGTATCGATAACAGATAAACAGAAAATTATAATTCTTTCATTTTTAAGTCTTGTTGTTTTCCTATCAAGAACTAGGAAATAAATTTTATATTTTTGGAGCATTTTATATGTTTATATGTATTGCAATTTCATTAGAATAATATTGGAATGGGCCCTGTTATTGGAAAAAGAAAATACAAACGAGACCCTTACTGTGAACATATACTATACGTATAAAATCATTTTTGCATAAAATTTCCGATCAATTATGTAACAAATAAATACATTTTTTGCTAGGCCACAAAGAATAACTCAGGAGATTTATGCCAACTTCGAACCTTTTGTAACTTCCGTTCGAAACGAAGATATAGAATGCGACACTTCGATGCCATCATGTTCAAATGATTCTCCTTCACAAGCCAATCCTTGCAATCCTATCAACGGAAATATCGCTGTGGGGGGTCATATCAATGTACAACTTTTTAATAAGGCACTAGGCAATATTGTTAATATAATAGTATCCTATGACATGGGCTGGAGCAAACGCGGAAATGGCAGAAGCTACGACAGCCTAAACGGTTACGGTGCGATTATAGGATTTTTGACGGGGAAAGTTTTGGATTTTGAAACTTGAAATCGAAAGTACAAATTATGCAAAAGAGGCCATGAAAAAAACGATCTGATGTAAGTGACGAGCTTGTGCATGAAAGCGCAATCCTGAAGGAGACAGGTCTCAATGTCCGGGGTTTGATCGGTAATGAGGACAGCTCAACAATTGCAGCAGTTCGACGTAGGAGTTTCGAAAGAATATTTAAGTTAACTGACAAAAATCACCACCGTAAACATTTTATAGGTGCCTTGTACGACCTCAAAAAACTATAAAGAGATGAGCAACCGTGATGTTATTCCACACCTTCAGAAATGTTTCACCATCGCGGTAGCGCAGAATAAAGGGAAAAATACAGACCTAACAGCGATGTTACGTGCAACACCGGATCATGTCTTCGGCCAAGACAAAAACTGTGGCCGATGGTGTTATCGAGGCTCCGAAAATGATTCTAGTTCTCAGAAAATGCTATTTAAAAATCCAGAACTGCATTAAGCGTTAACAGACCTTTTTAAAAAATACGCAAACAATTCAGCGAAATTCTCGGTAGCCGCTTCTAGTCAAGGAAATGAAAGCTTGAATAATATTATGGCACATAAAGCTCCAAAGAATGGCTGCTGTAGTCAGAGCGGGTCTGCCAATTATCGAAGGGCGAGTTCTATCTGAACAAAAAATGATAGAGATCATTATTTGCCTCATGTCGCGAAGAAATTAGGTGTCACCCGGTAAATATACCAAATCGTTTACAAAACGACAAGATGAAATCAAAATACGGCGAGCGGTAACTGCGAAATTGCTGACTACGAAAAGTCGGCGAAATATACTGAGAAGATTTGAGAAAAAATATAGAGCAGAGGGAAGGAGTTCAATATCAGCCAAACTGCGGCATTGAGATGGACGTAGAACGCGTCGATGATGAGATGAATAATAAAATCGAGAATGAGACTGGAATCACTGGAGATTCCTGCAAAATCATTTACTTCGATCTGGAACCGTCGGGCTTTGGCAAATAAGCGGACATTGTACATATCGCCGCAAAGAACGACGATCGTACGTTTTCCATGTATATAAATCCTTCAAAATCGATTGCTCCTAGCGCTTTACTCGTTACTGGATTGGAGAATAAGAACCGAGAATTGTATTCCCCTGGCACAAAAATTCGGTCGATTCCTCTAAAAGATGCTCTCCAAAGATTTCTCGAACTCCTCGATTATTCGCCGAAACCGTCTCTGCTCGTTGCTCACATGCACGTTTCGATACGATGCTTCTGCTTTAAGGAATAAAACGAACGTCAATGACTCTCGAATTCAAACCTATTATCGCTGGATTTTCAGACTCTCTATCTCTACTAAAAAAAAAACAGATTGCGAATCGAAAAGTGAAAGGGAAATTTCAGCTATCAACGCTAGTGCTGGATTTGCTTCAAAAGATTTGCTCCTGAACAATTTCACGAAGCCTCATATGATGTAGACATTCTGGAAGCACTTATCTCTAAATTCATCTCTCCAACAGACTTATGTCAGAACAGCAGATCTTATACCGAGGCGCCGAGCGAAGACAGACAAACACAACAGACAGCGACAATTGCACTCACTCTAGAGCCGTATCGTTCAGATCTGTTTACTCGAAAACACCATACGACAATCTTTACAATTTTTTATCTCCGAAACTAGATGGCCCATGGCTTCCAAACTTGTTAACGTGTGCCGGTAAATATCTGTCTTTCTTACAAAAAAGTTTGATCAAAACGGTAAGAAGGATTTATTTACTGTGATCGAAAATGTAATCCATCTTTCGCGTTATATAGGGGATGCCGTGTACAAGGTTTTTTTTTCAATAATGATTTTCTCGGGTTCTAGGTGGTTAATAATTTTGAAACTTCACACATTTATTCAAGCAGCATCGCATAATAAACAGCTGAAGTTTCAACAATTTCCTAAGAAAATGGGTACCTCGCGATAACTACCTTAAAGATACATTATATTTTTGCTTCTGCTACGTATTTTCTCTTTCATATATAATAGCTTTTTTTTCCTTTTCATTAACTTTATTTTCTACTTACTAAAAATATGAATATTGTTTTGAACTTTTATTGAAAAATATTAATCAATTTGTTATTTAAAAATATTTTGCTGTTTCATATTTCACGTTCTACAGTTGTCACCACGGTCTTTTATACAGGTCTGGGCACTTCCCTACCCCCACCACGTCGTACCTGTAACCGCTAATGTGGCCGGTTTTACCGCAAGCGCTAAGTATCGAAAAAGCCTGCTAACATAGCGTAGTGCTAGCAGGTGCTAGGCACTTTCAACACTAACGACTCTTGCGGCAGTGGCCACCTTATCGTCACGCGTTTTTAACCTAAGTGCTCAGACCTGTATACAAGACCGCGGTGATGACTAATCATCCAAAAGTTAAAAAAACGTGTAAATAAATTAATAATTTAACACAAACAATGTGAGTAATCGATTGAAATACTTAGATATTCAAGATAATGATTTTGCTGTTATTATTAATATTTGGTGAAGGAAATTTATTTTTGTATTAATAATCAAACTGTATTATACTGTTGACCTAATCATTTCATAACATCTTCACTATTTACTGCTAAAGGGTTGAAGTACAAAAATTTCCAAAATGGAACATAAAGTATATTGAGAAACATCAGCCCAAAAAATATTGAAAAAAGATTTAATTGTAAGTTGACTGTCTTTCAAAATTCCTATAAGAAAATATATAGAGCTTGCCTGCATACTTTCTATCAGATTAGAAAGAGCAAAGTCAGTTCATCGTTGATTACTTCCAAAATGGCCCTACTAAAAACAATCTCATTACCAAAACTTTAAGTTGAGTGTAGCTCTGCTATTAACTAAGCTATATAATTTAAACAGTAGAGTAGGTATATCTAGGTAAGATTTGTTTTATCTACGTCTGGAATGATTCTACCATGATATTGGAACTGTGGTTCATTAGGAAACAATTCTGTAGATTTATTGTCCAAAGGAATGACAGTTGAAGACTAGATATGTAATAAATTATAATAGTATGGACCTGCTTTTTCTTAGGAGTCTCGCCACGCCGACGTAAAATGACGATCTATTAATTCCCGATGTCCAACGTAATTTTAGGATAGTTTTCGATATTGCAGAAATGTTTGCATGATTAAAACTTTACGGATAAACATTTACACTGGATATTATTTTGTAATTTACGATGAAATAATAATGAAGAATAACTGATTTGACTATTTTTCGATCAGCTGTCGCAGCTATATATGTTTCTGTAGTTGATTACTTCATGGCAGTCTGGTCATCAGCTGTCTTATGTCGTTTTTATCGAGATTATCTTTAAAGTTCTAATCGAAAAATTCGGTGACCCAAAACTTTTATGGTCACAACGAAATCTTCGGAATCTAATTTATAATTAGCAACTTTAAATTCGTCGCTATCTAATCGATAAGGGTATGAATTCTGGAGTTCAAATGTTGACGAAACGATTTTCCCATAAAACGCCGTGTTAATTTGTCCATATTTGAAGTTAAATTACTTACTGAAATCTTCGGTAGGATGCAAAATATTTTTCATATATTAAAGTTTATCGTATAAACCCACATATATTTCAAAATCAAGAGATTTTCTAATCCCGCCTGTGGCAAGAGTCCTACCTTAATTGAGGGAGAATCGCCTGTATAGCAAAAAGTGGAAATAAACACATTAGAAATAAAGCTGTCAACAATGCATGTAATTGAAAAATGAAACCAAGACCTGTTAACAAGAATTTCATCTTACTACAAGCTCTAATAGACAATATCTTATTGTATAAAATTTAAAAACAATTCATTACGAGCAAGATACAAGAAAGAGGACCTTTATCTATTAAAGAGCTATGACAAATCTGAAAGATTTATTATTAGAATGACACGAGATGAAGTTGGACCAAACCTTCAAGCAAATGCAAATAACAAATGCTTAACCTTTAAATGCATGTTGTTGTAAAATTGCAATATACCATTCAAACCACCTCAAACTCATCAATATATGCTCAATGCATGCCATTGTAGAATTGTCATGTTCACGGTAATATATTTTATGAAGTGGCAACACCTTTTTTCTTTCGCGAATGTCAAATGTCACTTTTGCTTTGACAAAGATTCTTGGAAATTTGTTGATCGTCAGAATTGCAGTTTTGTTTTGCTGTATATTAAACCAAAAGCCTAAGGTAAGTAAAACAAATCTAAGATAAGTACACAATAATATAATATTTCTATGTTATGTTACGTCCGCGTGAGAAATCAGGTTCTACATCCGCGATCGATAACTAAATATCAAAAGGTCAATCAGTGGAGTCTGGTTTTCATTACATAGTGACCCTTGGAAGCGGTTATCTCGCATATGGGTCCCAGGTTTAGGGAAGCGCGGGATGAACCTTTCAAGAGGATACATGTATAAAAAATTGTACCTAACAATTACCCTGACCGTTAGTGATATCTCTCAAGTGCACATGTGTATCGGTACCGTACATTCCTGATTTTACGACTTTTCCTTGAAAACCCCACTAGATTCCTTACTCATCTCTGAATAAACCATCCTTGTCCAATTCTGACCCAGTAAATCCTACACCCCCATGCGAAGCTTCCCTGCCAAAATTTCCAGCACCAATAAGATAATTTCCTTATCCACCACATACTCATTTTCTAAAAATTTCTCTAGATGAACCAATAGCAACAAACCTCAGTCCTACCCGAAAAAATCCACCCCCGCTAACTAACGTCCACCAAATCCTCCAAGACTTTCTTTCATTCTTCACTAAACCAATCAGGCAGATTAGTAGTACAGTTCCTTGCTTGCACTCATAATAAATTGTGTCTATTTTGTTAATTTACTTTGGCTTTGCATTTTGTTTCATATTCCAAATATTCAATTGTTTACTATTATTATCATTATCATCATCATCATCATCATCATTAGACGCTGAAGTAAGCAGATCATAACTATTATACCTGGTGGAGGAACTTTTTAAAATTTGTTTGAACCATAGTAGATGTCAGAATTTCTTAAGTTTCCAATTATTTAATTGGTGTCGGGTTTTTATTTTGTTTTAGTATCTTTAGAATTAGATTTATTCATATTTCCAATTTTATTCATTCTTCCTTCCGTAATCAGAAGCATAGCCCAATTCTAAGTAAAGTGCGAAGGGATTGACTCAAAAAAGGGCAAAGTAATAGTATAATATGGTTCATTAAAGGCACCAGACTAGGTGAATTGGCCTTCATTCTGGTTCGGACGTAACAGTAATAACTAATTTCTTTTCAGTACAGTTATTAGTTTTGAGAAATTGTTTTGGATTTTGTTAGAAATTTCATTTATTTTAATGTTGTAAATCTGCAACTATATGCATTTATTATAGAATGTGCCTGCTTACGTTATAAATCATGCATTTGAGGGTAAAGACGAACCTGCTGACGATGCTGAACCCAGTTCTTGAGGACAAATGGGTAAATAGAGTGAATGGGGAAATATATGAAGCAAATCTGGCAAAATCGTATGATGATTTTATCTCCAAAGCATCATTTAATAACAATTATCATAAAAAGCATTTACAGCTGTTTTACTGTGGTCTTGAACAACTGTTATATACTCTGAGGTAGAGATATTAACCTTCAAGTGGAAGAAGTAAAATATATAACTTCACAAGAAATTGCTTACCATGCTTTTGCAATGAACCCTATGTTCTCATATGATCATGGATTATCTGCCGAAGGACCGAATTCTTGCATGGTTGAAGTCCTTCAGGAATACGCTGATTATTTCCGCAGGTCCACTTCAAAATAGAAAAAGCCCTAGGTATGGAAGAATTCACACATACAAATTCTGGATTACAATCTTCGGTATCCTAACTACTAAGTCAATGCATAATGCATTTGCATCTCGTTAATCTCATTCAAAGCACTATCGATGGATACTTCTTGGTTACTTTGCAAAGATTTGTTCAGGGGATGTTAACTCCCGTGGGCTCCCGTGTTAAAGAATCGGCACTGATTGCAACGCCTGTAGGTTACTTGTTCAAAAAAGAACTAAAAATTCAATATGGTGGACAGCATCAGCAGCATAAATATAGAAATACAGGGATGCAGCCATCGACATATAATACCTGGACTGCTCACCGTGGCCGCAGAAAATGTAACGGTAAAGGTACTATTTCATGCACGCGATTGCGACAATTGTCGCGCAACAAAATCACGCAGACGTGAAGAATTCCGTCGCGTCTATGAAATATGACGACGCTCTGCGAGTCATGCTCAGTCGCATGATAATCATAATTATATTGGTTATTTGCATTAGATTGATAGGATTGAAAATTTATATGAGAAATCTAATAAAAATCTATTAACCTCATCCACGTGCGTCTTGTTTTCCGCAGTTTGCAAGCTTCGTTGCATATAGTCGCATACAAGATAGAATGTTGCCGTACGAAAGTTCATCTCGGATCTACTTTCGTGCGACAGAAAGTACTCCCCGTGCGACGAAAGTACACCGACATCCCGTCAATTTTTAACCAATCGGCGTGATTTTGTCGAGCGACAATTGTCGCAGTCGCATGCATGAAATAGTACCTTAAAACTACAATATACGACTCCGAACTGAAGTTGGCTGCTAGTGACTTAGATTTTTGACGTAACGCTATCTGTCGGATGCAATGTGAATCGCATGAATAGTCACGCTGCCCATTCGAAAAAAAAGTTAACCATGTTTAAAATGATAAAACAAATTTATTTTTATTGGAATATATAAACATGTAAATCGTATAGTTTGAAGACCTTGGAAATTTAGAGACGTTACAATAACGAGCTCATGTTTTTAAAAAAAAAAAACTAAACCTTGGGACATCGCAGCAATGGAATTCTAACCTAATCTAACCAAATGAAACTTCTAAGCCCATCACAGACACTGGCTGTGTAACATTAGGAAAATATAAACAAATTTGGTGACAGTCCGCTTTATGGTCCTCAAAGTATACTGTTACCACAGACCACTTATTGGAGACACGGCCAGGGGGTTGACACTGCAATGGGCAATAGTGAAACATAGAGTAGGGATATAACTTCCCGATCAGATGGCGTTGCCGCTCGTGCTAACAGTCGACAGCACGGGAGTGCCGTGTCTCCAATAAGTGGTCTGTAGTCTGTGGGCAGGATGCAGCGTTGTGTGAATGCAACTAGTTTAAGAAAATCTAAACATGGCGTGTAATGCAGTGTAATGTGAATAATACTTTTAGCCATCTGCAAATAATAAATATATCCTATCGAAATATAGCGACCGATATTTTTCTTATTTTATTAGGATGGTAAGCTTTTCTCATATTGATTAAGATTATTGGAACAGATTTTTCGTTAACGTGAAAGAAGGCCGGTATTTTCGAGTCTGCATTAATTTCTTATGTTTTATACATATTTTATTGTTGTTTCAGTACTCCTTAGTACATAAAACTGAAAATGCTCATGAAGACAGCATTTGGACATGTGCATGGGGTTGTCTAAAAGAACAGAAAAATTCTGAACCCAATAATGAGGACTCCAGGTTGAAAAAATATAATGTATACAAACCATTATTTGTTATATATTATTATTATTATTAATAACATCGTATTTACAGAGATTCTATACATTCTGGTCAAAGAGAATCAGTTGAGTACATAGTGACTGGTTCAGTAGATGATTCTGTTAAAGTATGGGAGCAGAAAGATTCAAATTTAAAATTGAAATACAAACCTTCAGGTCATTCACTTGGCGTCGTATCTGTAGCTATAAATTCAGATGGATCAAGTAAGTTATATGATTTTACTTCTCTTGCTATAAATTCATTTATATGTTATATAGCAGGTTATTCAGAAGCATTGTACTTGAATGAAAGTTTCCTATAGTATTTGGATAAAATCACTTTATTTTATGTAATACTCCCAAACAACTCTATGTATTAGCTATATAGTGTTTAAACGTATAAAAAGAGGATATAGTTTTGAATAAGTAACGATTCAATTTACCATCAATTATATAGTTCTTCCGACTTCCCTTGCTGTCTTTTTCACATTTCCATTGTATTCGTTGAAAATGGTAAACTTTCAAAGATTATTTCTTAACTTATAAATTCTAAGTATAGTGATGGACATGACATCTTGTTCAATTGATGAAAGCATTGTTTAAGTATACATTATGATCATATTTTTCAGTATTTCCTTGAGGATGTCCACCATGTAGCCAAATAAACAAAGACGATTGTTATCTTTTAGTAAAATATAATAAAGTTCTCCAAAGGAACTATAATGTTGTAGAAGTCTTTGTTGTTTATCTGACTGCTTGGTCAATATCCTAAGGGAACAACTCCAAAACATGTTCTTAATGTATAATAAATCAACACCTTTATCAATTGAAAAACAACAGATAAAATAGACAAAATGTATAACTATAACACCTATAATTCATGTATTATGGTATAGTCTGCAATAATTTACTGCTTTTAACAAATACTGTGGAAATGTGGAACAAACAGTTCGCAGTAAGAATTAGATGAACCCTGAAAGAGTGATTTTATGCACACTCAACACTGGATCCTCTCTTAATGTCTGTACTGGGAGACTGTATATCTGATACCATGGTAATTCATGACTACTGGCTAAGTGAAAAATTCCTGTTAACAATAACTTAAAGTTTTTAGTTTATATTATTACAATTAGTAAATGCATATACTTCTCAGTAATTCTTTATCTAAAACTGATTTTCAGAATGTGCTTCTAGTTCACTTGACTCTAGTCTAAGGTTATGGAACTTAGCAACTGGAGAGAAAATATCTAATATTGAAGTAGGACCTGTGGATATTTGGACAGTGGTTTTTTCACCAGATGACAAATTTATTGTATCAGGGAGTCATGCTGGCAAAATACATTTATATGGTACTGAAAGTGGTAAACAAGAACAAACATTGGATACTAGAGGTGGAAAATTTACTTTGAGTGTGGCTTACGTAAGTGTTTTATTTTTGTTATCTTAATCAATTATTAGTTTATATAATTTATATTTGAAATTTCCTGCATCAAGGGTAAGCAAAATATTCCAATGTTCTTAAAGCATTTGTTGGAGCTCTCATTATCATGCGTGTACAGGGATCGCTATTATTTAACAGAACGCGGCTTATATTCGCTGAGTAGCACCCATCTCTACACGGGACAACTGTACATACATGGTAGTTAATAGTAAAATATAATTCTACACTGCCCGATTCAACACAGAGTAACTGGAGATCACGATTTCTCGAACCGCTCAATTTGATAATTGTCTATGGTTGTATTTTTTACGAGGAACAAAATAGTGTATGCGGATCATTGCGCTAACCGCTTTAGTTTCCGTGACATGGAATGTTTTACATTACAATTTAAACTAGCTAAAGCAGCTGATCCCTAAGCCTAAACGAATAATTAGCAATGATGTGGTCGATCAAAGTCTTAGAATAATATGTTGGACTCGCTCGCCAACGATTTAAAAAAATAAAATATCATTAGGATTAGTAACAATGTAGAAGACTAGTTTGAAATTGCCCCATTTTTGTCAACGTTTCTAAATTAGGGGGGGCTAACATAATAATTATTGGGCCAATCTTTTCCAAATCAAAGATGATACCAAGAACAACTGTCCGACTAAGAAGTGCTTTGGAAACCGAAATATTATTTAAAAATTATTTGTGACTTTAACACTGCATATTTCGAAAACTAGAGCAGTTAGTGCAATGAGCCTCATATATTATTTTGTTTCTCATAAAACATACAACCATAAACAATTTTCAAATCAAGGGGACGGAAATTGTAATCTCCCCGTGTTTGGTGTAGAGTTAATCCTATAGAGTTATTCCGTGTAGAACTGGGCTGCTCCCCTTGTGTTCCTGTTGCCTCTGGCAGCTGTCAGTACATCAGAAATTTTCGTCTAACTGTACGACTGTAAGTGGCACGACCTACTGCCGGAAGCAACAGTAACACAAGCGGCGCTTGGGTAGCAGCCGTTTCTGGCACATGACGATTCTGGACGTTAATAGCAATTGATAAAAACCCGAGTAAAATGTAACAGAAAATTGTAAATATCAAGATTTTGTCAGAGATTCTTTTCCAAACTGAAATTGAGTTTATGTTCCGCAAGATAAACAAGCATTTTGACACCACTTTTGCAATAATCAACCCACAACTGAAAGAGTAATCAAATATAAAAATATATTAAATAATATTTTTAAAGATTTATTTAATACTAGCAGTTAGTAATTATAGCACTTATGAGGCTGGAAAGGGGGAAACTTTGCGTCTAAAAATCTTCACAAAAAGCACTGTTCATTAATTTATTACACAAAATTGAAGCCTTCCGATAAAATGTTTTTCCTTGCGGAGCCGAATTTTGAGATTATTTTTTAGACAATATATAAAATATAACTGAATACCGAAAGTAACGGCCTACGTATCTGTCATGGCGACCCGACAATATTTTTGCTGTTCCATCCCAAGTGGTGCAATGGTAACTTATTAATGTGTTAAAGACATTCGAAGAATGTTCACAGGAGATTTTCGGTATTAGAAAAGTTATTTTTTTCATTATAAAATGAATATCTAACGTCGCCCCCTTTCTCCAAAAAATAGCTTTTAGAATATTCCAAAAAGATAACTATTTGTTAATCTTCTGATAACTTTTATGTCATTCCAAAAAGGTGTTAATAGACAACATTTAATCATAAAATTGACCACTTTTAGTTATCTTTAAAATTTATCTATTATGACGACCCTTTATAATGATATTTCAATAACTTTTCTAGTATGCTATTTCGCCAACATTATTTTGGTATATTTTTTATAACTTTTTAAAGTTAAGTTTTTTCATAATTGCTTTTGTCATCTGTTTATCAACTATTCGACTAATCGAAAAGTTAACTTGTAGGTGACTTAAAGATATCAAAAATGAATATGTGTCACTTGGACTATTCAACACTCATCGCACTGTTGCATAGAACTACCGATGAAAATAAAAAAAGGGGCATACAGGGAAAGTTTTACATCTATTAACTTTACACAATATCATTGGAAATTGCTTTCGTAAAGCCAATCGCGAGATTTTTGGGTTGCGAATTTTCCACGCTTTCAGCCTCGTACGTAACAGCTCATCCATACACATAACGTGTTTCATTTCCCCCTTAAGCACTTTCCTAATATGTTTCACAAAACAAGTTAAAGCAGACATATAATATTATAAAAGTCTGACTAATTCTGGGGATCCCATCACATTCGTATTTTCTAAAAACTACAATGCTGATCTCAACCATATTTCAATGGAACTATGATTTTAGGAAAAATTAGAGTGTTTCTTGTGTAATACAATGTTTTGTATGTTAATCCAGAGTCCTGATGGTAAATACATTGCAAGCGGTGCAATAGATGGAATTATTAATATATTTGACGTCGCTTATGGAAAAGTACTACGAACGTTAGAAGGTAAAATTATAAATAAATATATATACATATAAGCAATTCCATCAGACTGTAGCCACCCAAAAATTAATATACATACCTTAAAAGTTTTGTACATATCGGGGTATCCAAGTACCATAATTTTACCGTGTATTAAGACGGATAGGATTTTATTTGCTATGCTACGTAGATTCGGTCGTTTTTATTTTGAATACAGATACTTATCCCGGATACGATGCATCGTATCAAAAATTATAAAAAATGAAAGTTTTGTGTTTTTTTTAGTATCTACAATAAAAAAATATTTAAAAAATGTTTTAAGTAATCTAAACCTGTTTTCAAAAAAAGAAGTACACAAAATGTTTTTTCCTGAATAAAGTCCCATCGATATCGGTGTTACGTAATTTTTTTAATACTCTAGATAGAATATGAATTTTGTGCAAAATTACAAATTGGGACATCGAACATTTTTTAGTTACAAATTTTTTTCTTAATTTATAAGAACATTTTTTTTTCTGATTAAATTATTTCTCTGTGTTTTTCAGGGTTGAGACTGTCTTTAGGGTTCTAAGCTTAAAGCCCGGATTACTTTTTTTTTATTTTATTAGAATTTATTTTTTATTTTTGTTTAAGATTTTTACAAAAATTAGTATTCTTATAAAATTAAAAAAAATTGTGGTTAAAAAAACGGGTGGATGTCCCAATTTGTAATTTTGTACAAAATTCATATTCTGTCTACGGAATATTTAAAAAATTCCGTAACACCGATATCGACGGGGCTTTGGTCAGGAAAAAACATTTTGTGTACTTCTTTTTCTGAAAACATGTTTAAATTACTCAACAAATTTTTTAAATATTTTTTTATTGTAATGTCGCACACTTCAGTATTTGCTTTGCCAGAATGATTCATAAATAGCATGTAGACCGATGTACTTTAAACAAATAGAATCTTTATTGAGAAATAGTACGCCCGTCTTCCTCGAAAAGTGTGCGCAAGTAGATACTAAAAAAACACAAAACTCATGTTTTATTTACTTTGATATGATGCACCAACTCCGGGATATCTGTGTTCAAAATAAAAACGTCCGAATCCACGTAGCAAAGCAAATAAAATACTATCGGGCTTGATACACGGTAAAATTATTTTACTTGGATACCCCGATGTGTACAAAAATTTAAGGTGTATTAATTCTTGGGTGGGTAAAGTCTGATGGAATTACTCTGATACAGTTAGTACATTTTTACGTGAACATTTCTGTCAAGACTTTCATTTTTATAGGTCATGCGATGCCAATTAGATCGTTATGTTTTTCACCTGATTCACAATTACTTCTTACGGCATCCGATGATGGACATATGAAATTATATGACGTGTAAGTTGTTAATTTTAAGGAGCTTTTTGATCGTGACAAAATTTTATTACACCTCAAACGTTGAACATAAAGGACCGAATTTCTTTTTTCATTATGGTTGCTACTCAGTTGTAATACACAGAATTATGACACACATATACAGCGTGACGATATCACAAGCAAAAAATATCTTACACAATTCTTTTTGCATATTTTTTATTATCTTTTAAAATATAAGTACTTTCATGTTCCAATTATGGTAAACAAGTTGTATAAACATGCTATTAAATAATGGCAAATCGAGAATAACATTTAAAAAGATTCAAGTAATTTCAGATGTATCGATTCATCATGGACGCCTGTTTTATATCTCTACAAAATTCTTTACATTAACATTCTTAATGGATCTAAATAGATTATATCTAAATTCTTTATTCTATTACGAATACGAGAATATATTGTTAATTGGATAAGTCTTTATTCTAATTTTTATTTTCACCAGTTTCGGCTATAAAAAAAAAAGCTAGAAAGTATTCAGAGTATCTCATCGAAGTGCACACCTGGATTATTTCCGTTACTATTGAAGATACGGGAAAAAGTTTTAGACAAAAGTTTTATGGCTACCGACCAACAGAAAATGATGTTCCATTAAAAAAAGAAACATGTTATGTGCTGTATCTTGAAATCAAATGAATATAAAAAAAATTATTTAGATGAAAAATCGAACCCTTTGAAACCATACCTAGAACTTTTCTCTAAAACTTTTCCCCGTATCTTCATTAATAATGGAAATAATTGACGTGTGCACTTTCAGTGAGACACCCTGTATATCTGTTGTAAAATTCAAAACACGGACTACACATTAGATTGATTGAATTTTCTTTACCATGCGAATAAAACGTAAACGAAAATGGTAAATAACAGGATTTGAATGACCCAACTTTACACAGTTAACTACGTTGACAACTCTACAGGAATAACTTTAACCGTCAGGAAGTTAGAGCTATTATCTGTTAACCCCAAATGCGCGAATTTTTAAAGTTTTAAAGTTCACTAAATTCGTAAACAAGTGAAAATGATCAAATTAAAAAGAAACTGATCCACTATGGCGGACCTAAATTAACCCCTCTTAGCAAAACGCCACGGTTGCAAGTTCCTTAACGATTTTCACTTCGACGAGGACTCTCTTGATACTCAGGGATACTCAATACAAATTGAAACTACTTTTTGAATTTAGGTCCGTCATATTGAATTTACCATTTTGAATTTCTGAGTATCAATCGCACATTCGTTATCGGCAACCACCCAACCCCCCTCCCAGGGCAGAGTTTCACCTTGAAAGAATGTACTTTTTTGCATTTTTGTCCGTCATATTGGATCCGCAATTTTGAATTTCTGAATGTTGAGCTCGAATTCGTATTCAGCGACTCCGAAATCCCCCAAGTACTGAATTTCAAATACATTGTATGCTAGGAAAAATGTAGCCTTTAAAGGGTTAATAGATTTTATGACAGTCCAGAAATGGTCGAACTTTCGGTCTCAGTATAGACTCGGCCAATTTGAATTTTGTAATTGCCACTTCAGATTCGGATTCAAAGATTCAAAATACGCCTATGTATAAATTTTCAAGCTATCGAATTATAATAAGTGAGTCTTTTTCTGAATTCAAAGAGGTTTCTCCAGAAATTTGCCAGGCTTCAAGGTTTCTCCAGAAATACGCCAGGCTTCAGGATTAAATTATTTTCAAAGTAACAATGGGTCATGATACTTTTTAAATAAATAAATAGTGTATAGATCTCAACTCTCAAGCTCAAACTTGCGTGGTTGCAAATGTTCTTATACGTTTGGATGAGTTATCTTAGCTTTGCTTTTAGAAGATTTGATTAAATTAAACAATATTTGTTTACGGTAATTCCAAATAATAATTGGAGTTCTAAGGTATCCTAGCCTTACTTATCCTCCTTATACAAACCCATTACGGCATTACATTATTATGTCAAACTCGCTCTCTCGTCGACGATTTACTTAGGGTGCTGTCCCATGTATAGAAGACAGACCAGGAACGACAAAATCGGAAAAATAGTTTGGTGGGGGTTGACCAATCATCTTCGTTTCGAAAATTTCAAACGATGCTTGGGTTCCCCATGTAGAAGAAATAACGGAAATTCATAAAGTGTAAATATAAACAATATTTTGTTTTTAATTAATAAATTTTTACTTTTTAGCGTTAATTTTCCGACGGTTAGAGTTTTTCGTGTACAGTTCTCCGTGCAGAAATATTCCGTAGTGTTGAGGTGCTTCAGTCATTCGGGAATAATTATCATCGGTGCTTCGACCATTGGTTTTATTTTCCACTTCGACCCCAGTGTACCAAGAGTTGAAAATTTCCTAAAAATAAGCTTCCTAAGCATAATTTCGTTAGGTTATTCTGTGCCATAAGATCAAACAAAGAGTACATTTTTTTACCTATCTAGGAAAGATGCTAATGTAGCTGGAACGATGTCGGGTCACGGTTCCTGGGTACTTGGCGTTGCGCTTTCACCAGATGGGCAAACATTTGCATCAAGTAGTTCAGATCATACCGTAAAAATTTGGGAATTAGCTCAACGACAATGCCTCCACACCTTTAACGACCATACAGACCAGGTTCGTAAAAATATTACTCCAATTTTTAGTGTCTATGATCGACGTCTTATTGATTTTCTAGGTATGGATGGTGAAGTATCATCCAGAAAAGAAAAATATGTTAGTATCTGTATCGGAAGATAAATCCATTAACTTATACGAATGTCCGATATAATAGAAACACATTTAATATGTTACGAAATAAAATATTACAACTGTGGCATTATTTATGTTTATCAAAGTCCTTATCTGCGGTACATACAATGATCAAATACATCAGTATTACCTATAAATTTTATTCTGTTGTATTTTATTAAACATACAAACCGTCGAAATATTCGAAAATCAGAAACAACTAATACCACATTCCGTTTATTACCTAAATATAGTAAAAGCGGTTAGTATAAAGTAATTATATGGTGTATAGACCAAATTGTATTTTTAACATAAAGAAACGATGTCCACGCAACTCCTAGATGGAAGAGTTAAATTTAATTAACCCGAACTGGAATGGGACCAAATGGTAATATGAAATCCATCAGTCACAAATTGTGATAAAATTACCTTATGCCACAATAAGTGATCGTGAATGTGACAAAAATTAAGACAAGGGAATTGCAGACAATGGCGCATTATGTTGAAAATATTCGGAAGTTCGAGAATTAAAAAATTATAAGAAGTTAAAAGAGAAATGAATCGAGATGATTATTGTCCGGCAATGAAAAAAAAGGGATTTGATTAGCAAAAGTTAATAAATATCAGGTTTTAAAACCTGAAATAATTTATTATATATGTATATATATATATATATATTCCTTACATGTAAATCTAATTATGTAACGCGAATACTAGTTTAAATTATAAGTAATGGATCTAACCAGTAGACTAGAAACTTAAAACAATTATTTTGGGTGTTGCTATTGACATTTATGGTATTTTACGTAATTTAAATGGTCTGAATATTAGAAATTTGGTTACCACTCGGTTAACACATTCGCAATAACGATGAGAACTACTTTTGTCAACTTTCACTATTGTTCTATCAGTCTTACAAAGTAATTATTTTTTTATTCTTTTTGAGATCTCGTTTAATGTTATCGAATCGAAAGAAAGGGTAGAATATTTGTATTCTCTATTTGCGAATGATTAATAACCAATATACATGACATTACATACTATTATATGCTGAGTGTGCTACAATATTTAAACAGATCCAATGAGTACAATTTCTAAGGCATACATATATATTTTCTTATATACAAGAAAAAGTAAATAATTCAATTATGTACACTTTCAAAGATCTTGATAAATTATTCAGTAACCACATGATTACATAGAAGATGCATCAGCTAAATTATCCATATGTCAATTATTACCCCAAATATATAGTCGATCCACGAGTTGGATGTGTTTTTTTGACAGATCAGGAACAATGAAGTCTCTATTAAGGTACACGTGTTACCCCATAAAATGTGTGTTACAAAGTATGCATATGCATGATTTTGCAATAAATATATTTTGTTAATTACGTTATTTTATGCACTACCACATGTGGTTTGCTAAGAATTACATTGCTTATGAACTATCAAAAAAAGATATTGAACTCGACTCGTCCCGACTAGACATATTGACTAATAATTAATATTTATGCATAAAATTACATAAACTGTAAATATTAGAAATTAGAATTATGAAGAAGTTTTCAACAACGTAGAGTGTGTTTTCCGAAGAATTATAGCTGAGAAATGAAATTTAAAAATCGGTAAAGTTTAACAAAATTACATTTTTTGTTATTGTTTTGATATGAACTCTAAATTAAAGATTCATACGAAGCCAAATCTCTTCATGGCGTGTTCTTTTTCCCGAATATTATTTGGCTGTTAGGGGTGAAATCAATTCTATGTAAAGGATACAGGCATGCGTGTTATTTGTAGTATATAAAATGTGACGGAAGTTTTTGAAAAATGCTATCTAAGACCACAATATTTGTTCAACTTATTATACATAATTTTCTAGGAGCTCTGTCGACTGACTAACAAAGGACTGTCTAGTCGTGGAGCATAAAAATACTGTTATCCGAATTTGTCATAAAATGTTTACACAAACTTACATATTTGGAAACAAATAAAGATTATGAATTCTGATAAAGGACTGTCGAAATGTGGGCACTCTTGTTTTCTTAGAATCGCCTTTTCCTATGCTCCTGAGAACGTTCACTCAATGAGAGTCTATTCTAATGGAGATATGAAGGATTGAGTTTGTTTCGAACCCAAGCGGATTATGCTAAATCGGACCCATACGAGTCAGCCATTATTTTGTTTATTATTATTTTTAAGGTCCACTGCAATGAATTGTTAAGCTGATGACAAAATGTTTCTAGTGCATTTCAATAAACTTTTATTAAATTCAAGCAATTCATGATTTCCATGCTTCGTATCTCCAATCAATAGACTGGACTCTTAAACTCTTTAACAAAACTCTTGAAATGTGCAGTGGAATATCGAAACCAATAATAAGATAAAATCATTCATTTTCACGAAAAATAAGTACCAAAGAAAATTTTGTTGGAATAATTTTTACGTTAAATATGTTTTTACATGTTGCAATTTTTGTGTAAATTGAGATGGTTCTTGTAATTAATACATATAATTTACCGTTAATTAATATTTTTGTCTTAGCGTTTAAGCCTACCTTTATCCCGTTCGTTCCGTACGATTAAAGCAACTGAACGTCTGTCTAAATACATAGTAATTGTTGTTTATAAGAAATACTTGAGAAAAACATTTTTTCAACTATGAAAATATTATTTTTGACCGAATTAATCTCCTAATGGTTCGTCTATTAGTTTTTGCTTTGATGCATACTTGAAATATTTCATTAAAAGTTGGATATTCAATAATACACCTATTTAAAGTATAATATTTCTCACATACTAAATGATTTCTTATGGCATATATTTTCAAGATATCTTAGGATTTATCATCACAAGCAGTATTAAACAAATTTATAATCTGACATAAGGGAAAAAAACATTTTTCTGAGTTCGATATTATGTATCAGAATAATCAGGATCAATAGGAACTGTGCTATTTTTTTTCTGATCATAACCACGAGACGACGTTATTAGTTAAATAGTTTTCATGAGGATACAATATGTAAAGCATCACTTCTGATAGTTTATTGTAATGAAGCTAAATGCACGTGTTATAAAAAAAAAAAGAAGAACAGTAAATTCTGCCGTTAAGAAGAAGAGAATAAAAAATAAAACAACACAAGATCAATTTAAGATCTGTCAACAAATGTATGCGAACGGTAAAATAAAACCCATGAAAAATGCGACTGCATTAGTATCTGAACTTCACACTATACAGCGGTGACTTTCATAGATTCAGTATTTATCTCTATTGCGTACTCAGATTCCTCAATTTTGCCGTCACTGTTGTCAATATTTATTTTTTCTGGTTTGAACGAGATGTCCTGCTTTGGATTAAAATTAAACGGTAGAACAATAGCCGAAGTTGTTGCACATACACCAGTACTATTATGTGCACTAGCATACGTTTGTAACAGGCCTGATTCTGAAGATTCTACACTGATAAACGAGCCAAGGCGGGACAAACGTTTTGTAACACCCGAATCAGGTTCATTGCTTTTTTGTGTATTTTGCTGTTTACTGCACTCTATGGCATCATCTTCGTTTAGATCATGGTCTTTCTTGTTAGGTTTCGACTCTGCGTATTTTACCTGTATTTTGCACGGAGCATCTGCTATTCTCATACCACTTAAATCGCAAGAATTACGATACTTCATTTTATTTGCTTGTACGTCGGCGATTTTAAAGTGGAGCTTAGAGTTTGGTTTGTGCGATAAGGAGCTACCTATGGTATCTTGAGGAATTCCTTCAAACGTCGAACTACGAATTATTCTAAAAATTTGTGACTTATTCGGCATAACAGACGCGTCCACTTCAGTACTGGCTTCAGCAGATGGAATCCATTGTTTCACGTCCGGCTTTTCCAAGCACTGTTTATTCTTATTTTGCTCAACTTTTTTCCACAAACTACCGATTTTGTTCGATCCATCTCTTGTCAATTGTCGTCCTTGATATAAATGTGAAGAATTCGATAAAATGCTTGAATTGCTATTAGATCTTGGACCAAGTAACGAAACACTTTTTATAGAACTTTTTCTGTTGCTTGTTTGAATAACACGATTATTTTGTGGAATAGCCATTCCCCCAATACAAGATCCCGCAGGCTGTCGTTTTGGCATTGTAGATGATAGAATACCTTTTGAGGATTGTTTCTTATCCACATTGGCGACCTTTGAAATCTTAGACTGATGAATTCCTTGACACGTCTTAATAGAACTTTTTGACTTTCCGCCTGTAACACATGTTACAGAAGATGAATTCTTGATGGGTTTTGCTATTTTGCTACGACTTGGCGATATAGCTGGAAGTACCGTTGGTGCGTTTTCTACTTCGGGTTCATCTTTGGTAAATGTTCCTTGCCTCTCTAGTGGTTTTATATGTGGCTGCTTTGGAGTTTCTTTATGTGAATTTATTCCAGAAGTTTGAGGTGAATTAAAATGCTTAATGGATTTGGCATAAATGGGAGCATTTCTCCCAGTTGAAGAGAATGAATTTGTATTTGCTGTAAGATCAATGCTTCGTTTTTGTTTTTGCACATTTTCAGATACTGGCGTACTTTTTAAATTCGTTTTCGATCTGTGAAATCCTCTCGATGCACAATTAGGAGGTTTATTATTCTGTCTCAGTGTAGTAGCTCTGGTTGATCTAACGGCTGATGCGGTGTTGCTGCGTCCAATTGGTATTCCACTAGGAGTGGAACTTATTGTTTTAGATGGGGAGGGCTGCGGGGTAGATTTACGAGTTGTTTGAGCAGAATATAGTGTCTTTCTTTTTCCTCTAATGGCTTTAGAACTTTCGGCTTCCGATTTTTCAGAAGTGTTCGAATCTAGACTATCATCTCTGCTTCTCATATCCGGCTTTAATATACGGGGTCCTTTTACTATCCTTAGCTGTTCTTCTACACGATTTAATTCATCATTTTCTTCCGATAGAGAGCAATTTGCGCCGTCATCGACTTGTTTTAATGCTGGATTTTGAATTTCTCTTTTGATTGCGTGCATTCGATTCTTATTCCTTCCGAAACCAAAATTTCCAGGGGTACTAGCCTCAGATAAAGAAGAATTTATAAGCTTTTTATGAATTGTATCCACAACTTGCATTCTTAAACTACGTTCTGACTCAGAATCATTGGACACCAAGCTCAAAGTTTCACAATCAAGTAAAGGTTCGTCGCCAGTAGTTTCCTTACGAATGTTCGATTCACGCAAAGTACTCAACACTATATTGGCATTACGGTTCAACATAATTTCCATTTCATCTGAAGAAATGTTTAAAATTTCTTCTTCGCAAATTTTATTATTCGCTGTTGCTATATTAGTCGTAGACCCGCTGGCCAGTTCACTTAAAATGTAATCAATTTCATTCAAAGTTTTAGTATGATACTGCTCTTTATTTCCGGTAGAAGGGACATGTCTTTGCCTCTTCGTTTTATCTTCAGATTTCTTAAATATAGGCATAATTGATTTCGAGGAAAATGCGGAACTTTTGATTGTTTCAGGCAAATGTAGGCTCTCTGCATATTTCTGCTCATCTCCTTGTTTTACATATTCTTGCTCATGTCGTTGTTCTACATCAATGCATGTATTTTGCATGGCAGCAATTAATGAATTGCAAAGTACTTGGGTCTGGAATCTGGCTTTGTCCTCTTGTCTACGCTGCCTAGGCGTAAGTTTTGAAAAGGAGGAACATTTACCAGTAAACTTCATCGTTACTTTATTATCCACAAATTCCTGCTTCTTTCGCTCTTCTTCTTTTTTAACCATCTCTGCCGCGATAGTGTAAGTCTTGTAACGCTCCTTCGCAAATTGCCGTTTCTGTTTCGGGGTTAAATGACTTTTAGTGAAACGTTTTTTCTGCGTAGACTCCGGCGAACTGTTAATACAGTATTCAGTGGGTGTAGAAGTTACGGCATCATCGGTATTATTGTCAATCTCATCGACTTTTGTTACGGAAATCGGTCGGAACATGTCATCTGTTTGCAATTCTGTATCTATGGAGTGTGTATCGCTACACAATGTATGGGTAGCTCCATCCATTATAGATTCATCCATTTCGCTTACTTCATTAAACAATGACGGTGGGTTTATATTTTCCAAGCATTCGCTAAGGCTATTACTTGTACTCAACTGCATAGATTCGTCATAGCGCATGCAAGTCATTGATAGGACATTAGCGACTGGTTTCAAAAGATCAAAAACTGTATCGCTATTTGATAAACTTAATAAATCTTGTTCTTTTATGTCTGCAACTTCAGATGTAATACTCGCGACACTCACCATACTATTTTCCATATCACCAACATCGAACAGTTCATCCATCATAGATGGTGGTTTGACATTCTCCAGTTGCGTATTACTATTAATGCTGTATTCATTAAAAAGATTTTCTAAACTGCCTGTGTAATGTTGTCCATGACTCAATGCCCTTTTAGCAACGACTCCAGCCGGAAGAGATTTTTTTCGAGCATTTCGACATTCAGTTACGCTCGTCTTCATCCGTATAGGAGGCAGAGACGTCGATTGAGATAAATCTCGCCCAACAGAAGCTTCTGTATTGTCAATTATTCCAGCACAACTACTAGTAAGGGACAATAAACTGCCCATAGAAGAAGGAGGTTTTATAGTATCAAGATCAACAGAAGTCATGCTAACAGAATTGAGGTCAACTTGCTTTTCCGCCTGAGCGATGGCTGCTTTTGCGAGTTTTATAGCTTCTGTTTGGATTATTTTTGAATCTGACATATTTGATTGTTCACTAATATTATTTCTCACACATTCCCACATAATTGAATTGAATTGTTCATCTTGAGTGTCACTTTTGAAGGAAGCAACCAAAGGAGCGCTAACGCTAATGCTAGGATAAGAAATATCGTTCGGAGAATCCTCATTCCATGTGTCACTGACAACACTTTGTTTCATTGCAATAGAATCTCGTTCTCGCATTGCTTCAGTTTCTTGAACTAAAGCTGCCGTAAGTCGATCCAAAGAAGCAATCATAGCATCTGGGTCTCGCTGTCGCTTATATTCCTTTTCCAATGTTTCCTTCGAAATGCCATCATGGGATACTGCAATATTATCTATTGAATGACTACACTGAATTGAGGGATACTTAGATCCGCTAATTGAACTTTCCTGATCATCACTTAAATTTTTATTCATGCCCCAACCATTCATTTCTTTAAGTAAAATTTTATCTCGATCAATGATAACTTGTTCCGTAACTGATGGTAACTCCTCAATCGTCGGAACGGTCACAGTGCGATTCGCATCGGAATCCCCGGTTTTATCTTCCGTATTTGATAGAACTGTGCCATCGGTGGCCCGAATACATAATGTTAAAAGAGTTTGTTCAGATCGTTCCACTAAATTGTTCTCTCTACTGTTTGACAGATTTGCAGTATCTTGATCAATTGGTGCTATCATCCCCTTTTTAGATGCGGTGTTTATTCTATCGATTTCTAATCCGTTAGCATCATTCAGATTCTTATGTGTTTTAATGTCGGTCATTTTACAACTGGAAGATAACGTATTATCGTAGTCCTCTTCGACAAAGTATGAAGATGTACAAGGACTCAGATTACTTCGTATAGAATTATTTGGCTTAAAACCAGGATTCACCTGATTATCATTTTCTTGTACACGTGTAGCATTGACGATAGCAGTTTCAAATGCTGTATCTCCAAGAAAATTTTCTCCACTAGCCTTACAAGTAAATAGGAGTTTCATTGTTCCGCATTCGTTGCTACTGCTCAGTGATGGGCCGCCAAGAGTTGCATCTTTGCTTTCTGGCTCTTGTGCGATGTGCGTCAAGATCATTGCAGTTTTTGCGAATGGCAAAGAACTATTATTGAATTGTGTATCAGGTTGAACCTAAAAAAAATTGAAATACTCTATTTAGTAAATGACGTACAAAGCAGATATACAATAATACATAAATACCAGCGTAATCTTTGATTTATAACAGTCGGCAGAGTCTTCATCATTTTTGGCAATGTTTGATAATTCAGTGTTAAATTTCATAGTTTCGTATTCTATGTTATTGAAGTCTTCGCAATAACTATTCATTGAAAAAGATTTCGCCATTATTTCCATATCATCTTTTAATTTCGTATGGTTTACAGATTCACGATTTATTGCTATTAAATCAGCATTCTCCACACGATCAAGGGAAGATCTCGTTTCATAGCGAGCTAGGTTACTTGTTGTTCTTTGCATTTTTTCAATACTGCTCTTTCTAAACAGCTGTTTACCCCTGCAAACAAATTTAAGTTATATCAGCACAATCTGATAAGATATAAGACATGACAAAGAGATGAGTAATAAGATAGCCATTAAAAAAATATGCCAATACCACTTTGGATCATATTTGTACATTGCATTTAAAATATATTGTATGGTTACCAAGTATGCGTTGACCAAGTTTCACAGTCAGATGTAATGACAACTAGGGTTGATTACGATGTTCCAACCCTGAATTGGGACCGTCTTTGAGATGATCAACCTTAGTTGTCAATACCTGGCTACTTAAAATTTTTCCATCATATATTATCACTGAACTAGCCAATAGTTCACCACTTTCAATCATTGCATTCAGATCAGATTTTATTCAATTCGTAGTTTAATAACCAATAAAATATTATCATTCATCGAAACGATAGTACGGGGTTGTTTTTAACAAAATTTAAGGAAAAGGCGATCAGTAAAAAGACATTCAAATTAACACTAACCTGTTATTTTGCACATCAGTGCTTAAACGAGCAGTAAGTAAATCTTTCTCATCAGTATTTCCAGCACTAACATTACGGCTTGCAGTATCGGCAATGCTTGCTTCCTTTGATACATTCCATTCAATGTGATTATCAGGTAATTTTAATTCCGGCTCATCATGTTTGGTGACAATTTTTGGTTTGTCTTTCATTGTCGGAGATGCCAAACACATTTGGCTTGTCTGCCAAATCAGATCTGTCATTCCAGTTTCTAGAATAAGTTTTTACATTAATTTAACATTGAAGTATAATTAACGCATAGACATACGTAATACTTTTTATAAAATCAAGTTAAAAAAACAACAAGAATTCTTATTCTATTATTATTTGATACATGATTTATACAGTATATCATTACTGATGTTAAAATAACAATAACATTATAATGATTGTTATTATTGGACGCAATTGTACACGACTACATGTGCTATTGAATGAATGTGTCTTATTCAACAGAGATTATTGTTAATTGAGAAGAATCTGAGAAACGCGAAAGCATTGAACGTTGCTTGTAATAATGAGAGACACAATGCTCTACTCGTCACAATGCTCCGTCAGTAATATTTCTCTCGTTAATATTTAACCGCTCCGCCCTCAGAAGAGAAGAGGCTCCTTCACAATAGCTTAGCCAGTAGCTTGTGTGACCTTGTTTTTGGTTACGTTGGTCGAGTCTGCTGACATGCAAGAGGCACATCATTTCGTTTCCTTTTAAATTATGCCTTCCATAAACATAGTAGGACCGCACTAATATTGAATTTTTAGGAACGTGTATCTCGAATTCCTAAATATCAGTGAAGGAGCACTGTATCGGTATATTTAATGTCACAGAGCCCAGCTTTATCATGAGACGTCAAATAATTATATCAAATATTTTGTTTATACATTTCAAGAGGTATAACGGTGCTTACATTTGAAATACGATTGACTTAGATTTAAAACTGGAAATATAACCGATAATTCAATTCCTGAGTCCCTATCTCATATAGAGTAGATGCACTTTTTAACACCTTAGTACCGTATGTGGCCATCAAATTCATCCATTTTGTGGCCTTACATTCATTATGAATAAATGAAGGCAATGGTCAGAAATGGGAAAAAGTTGCTTTAATCAGCGAAAATAAATTTCTGAACAATTAACTATTAAAGTTTTATTAAAAATTTCCTTTAAGAATATTTTAACTAATACTTTCTTAATTAATTGGAAAACTTTAATAGATTGATAATATCAAAAATGAGTAAAAGCTTTGACAGATGTGCCCAAAAATAGTACATCTACCCTAGACAAGTTTAGTGATTCTCGGAATGGCACTAATATTAACGTTATTTATTAGTTTCAAAGAAAATTATAACAGAACCATAATGTCGACATTGGTATTAACATAAATAATTTATTACTAGGCTTACCTGAAATAATATTAACATTATTTTGAGATTCATTCATCTGTCGTCCAACTACAGTTTCTTGAGTTAGGGGGCTTAATACCTCAATAGTTTGCGTGTTGCTGCTACTGGGTTCCCTGCACATTATTAGTTATATTTAGAATAAATTTATCCTTACTGTTATTTACTTACTATAAAAGCAATATACTTTATTATACGTACTGAAATTTTTTTGAAACAGAAGAGTTGCCGTCCGAAAAATGTCCATCTGTCGCAATAGCTTTTCCAACGTAATTTTTAATAGAGTATTCAGTTGAAAGTTCATTCTTATGGATTGCTCGTCCATTTTCAATCATTTCTTCTGCAATTTGTAAGCTCACAAGTATATATATGCTTATATTAACATTTATCAGGCACTTATATTTATGTAAGTAAACAAATTATCTAACCATTTTGATTTTGAATTTTAAAAACATTTCTACCCAAAGACTTTGTATAATGAATATCAGCAGAGTTCGGTAATTCCTGCCAAGCATTTTCCACGTCGTTGAAATATATTGGAGTATGTACAATTTCACCATTCATTAAACTTCTGCCAGATTTCTCTAACGTATATGCACCTTCTGGTATGTCAGCAAACTGCTTTTCCGTCGGATCGAATTTAATTTCTGCTTCCTGTTTAGATTCTAAATCTGCATCGCAAATAACTTCCATATAATTTGGCAAAGCATCACATGTCTTTTCCTCCTTACAATGTATATTAGAGTTGATCTCATGAGCAAATAGTAATTCATCCTGTAATTGAGATTGTTTTGCTTTTTCCATTACACTTTGTTTTATATTCGGCATGTCATAATCGATTGGTCGAATGACACTGGCTTCAGAGTTAGCGTCAAATAAGTATTCAGCAGCATGCTGTTCAGTAAAACCTATCTTCTCTCTGTTGTCCACTAATGCAACATATTCTGCTTGCAATAATTTGTCATTCGACTTTATGTCAGAAACTGTCACTTCTGCACCTCTGAGATTCTTATTTATGGTAGTTGTAGTAGATGCCAAGGTACTAGCAACGCACTCATTATCGCCAATTTGGTAACACGATTTCAAATAATCCTTCATTTCACTATTGCTGGAAATGTCGGATCTCAATTCATATACTTTTGTTTCTCCTTTTTTACTTTCCTGATTCACAAATGTGTCTCCAATGGAAGACTGCAAAAGAGTTTGAGAACACTCCGATTCTTGATCTGGTGCAGAGGTCGACCACGACATTGTAGACGTTATAAATTTTTGATCTCCAATATCCTGCGATCCAATATTTGATGATCTTACATGATCTGGAATTTTACATTTATAACGGAGAGAATATTTGTTCTCTGCAGAGATCAGTTTTGAAGAGCTGGCTGTTGATTGTCCAACATCAAATCCTGTTGCAGAGTGTAATGAAGCGCATTGTTGTTTTATCTGTGCATTCACCGGTAAAATTCCATCAACAGAAGATTGTCGATTAACTCTTTCAAATACAGTGTCTGAATGTGCACTTGACACTGAACGTATGGATTCTCTACTTTCACTGCGGTCAACGCCATTGTATCTTATACTTGTGGAACTAGTCTGTCCATAAGATGGTTGACAAGAGCCAGTTATATCTACAAAACCTCGATCCACTTTAAAAGAGAATTTATCGCCTTTATTTATAGGGGATGTGCTAGGCTCTATGTTATCACATGTTTCAGCTAAATTTTGATCGAGCTCTTGTTCCAAGGCTCGTTGCCTGCGAGCAACTAAACTTGGTAGAGTCGAAAATCCAAGTCCTCTTGCAGTGGAATCCAAGTGAACAAGATTGCTACCACTCGGTCTAGCACCGATCAAATTTTTTAATGCGGCACTTGAACCCATGGAGATCATTTTATGTTTGGAGTGTACAAGACTACGTAACATTGGAACAGCTCCCAAATCCCACAGTAATCTCTGATCCTGAGAACATCGTGCAGAGAGGTTCCAAAGCGCTCCACAAGCATTACTGACAACGGTTAAGCTGGGAGACCTTAGTTGACGCAAAAGTACTTGCAGACAGCCTCTCTCTCTTAGAATTTCCCTGTAATCTTCTCGTATTGCTACATGACTGGACACATTTCTTAATATACCTCCTGCATTTTCAACTATAGTTAATGTTTTAGATGGGGCCTTATAACTTAACATGTCTACAAGAAAAGCTAGTGCTCCTTCAACAGCACATATGTCTGCTTTATTAGTACTGCAGTGAGCTGAAAGATTCCAGAGTGCAGACAAAATAGATTTAAGAGTAGATTCTTTACGTCCCTCCATTGCAGCCTTTGTCAATCCTGTTACAGATCCGACTTCTCTCAATGTTTTCTTGCTACAACTATCAGCTCGCCAAGACAAATTTCGCAATACACTAGCCGTTACTTGTCGAAGATCATCGCTGTTACTTCTAAGCTGCGCGACTAAAGATTTCATAAATGCTCTAAACGAACAGAGTAGAGCTTTGTTGTTGCCATCGCCAAAAGTAAGATTCGTTAAAGCCATCCCTGCGTATCTTCTGAGTGTTACGCAATTTGGATCATCGCATTCATTACCGTGCGCTGCATGATCCATTTCAATTAATTCAGCCATTGCATGCAAACCACCAAGCTGGCACATAGCATGTCGATGCGCCTCATCAAAAGAGAGCTTCATTAAGGCTGCAATTAACGCTGTTGGTACAGCAGCTGGTCCAGGATGTTTTTCCTCGTCATCGAATATCTGCCCTGTTTTTAGTGACATTCTCAACATCTGACAATAATCTCTTAGTTGTTCTAGTAGTCGAAGCACTCGAGCTTCTCGACGAGCAGCTCTTTCATCACTTCTTGCATGTATAACATTGTGAAGGGCTTGAGAAGCTCGGCTACGTGTGTCAGGATCTTGATCAGGTGCATGAATTAACTGAACAAGTAAAGGCAAACATCCAGATTGCCTCATTGCTAAACAGCTATCCACTGAACTAGTCATTGAAAGCAAAGTTGCACTCATATCTTCACGGCCTTCAGTGCTACCTAACATTCCAAGCAGGCTATAGACGACATCAACTTTTACACCAAGCCTTCGCTGACCTTGCATTTCCAGGGAACTACCAGTCCCCATACCAAAACTTGAAGAGAAACTCATAACACTGGTCATGTCCTGCAAAAACATCTTAAGGTTATTAATGACACTTTTATATTAACAAAATGACACCATGTTATTACATATTCTAAAAAATTAACAAATCAACAATCCTTTCTTGATAAGACTGCATAATACGATTCCTTCTTAAAGAGCTTCATGTAAAAAATTAAACATTCATAGATAACTTCAAGGAGTCATATTCAGCAGTTTAACTCCTTTCTTCATATACAAAATTAAATAATGAATATTAAATATATTCTTAAATAATCCTTATATGGTGGGAATTGTTCGAGTATTTGAAATAAATTATATATTCATATTATTAATCATCTTCAAGTATTAATTGCAATATTCTATAATATTTCTTTCAGTTATTTGTACTATATAAGGAAAGAGTCTTAAGATTTTTGATATTTAACATTTCTAATTTATTATGATATTTTAAGTCTATGCTATAATATTGTAAATTTTCTTTTGTTTACACAAACCTTAGATCATGAAATATAATACTTCATTTTTATAATTTCTAACTTAAACAAGAATAAATGAAGCAACCTATAGACTTACCTTAATAGACTTACATAAATCATAAAATAAAGTTTTGTACAAAACAGCCTATGTTTTTTTTGGTAAAACTGCAGAATACAACTCCTTCTTCAAGAACTACACGTAACAAAATTTAAACAATCCACAGCTAACTTCAAAAAGTCATATTCTGCATTTTAGTCTTTTTTTTTCTGAAAGATCGAATTTACTTACATTAAGCAGTGTATTAGATGCATTTTGATGACTTGAAAGGAGCATTTGCTGGTTAATATGAAGACTTCGTTCCACAGGCCAAGTCCCATGATATAAAGATGAAAGTCGTGCTTGTATGCATGTAGGTATTGCACTGTATTCTTCAAATCTAGGAACTTCAAAGATTTTGCAGTCCTTTACTATCTGTAAACGATTAGCTTTTAACAACCGAATGTTATATAATTTATAAAGCTACATTATACAGCACAATACAAAAACTATCTATATTAGTTCATTATATTGTTTTGCTTTTCAACACTAAATCGCAACGTCAGTATCAATTATAATCTCGGCAAAGTGTAATAAAGAATATTTACATAGAAAGGTCTTGTTTAAATAATACGAAACAACAATATAAATACGAAGTTTAAAAATATTCTAACACTGCACGTATATAATTTCCAAAAACGGCCACGGATGCATAACCAAGTCACTTAATAAAACGCGTTCAAAAATCCCTTTTTGCTAATAAACCACATATCGAACGAATTTCGTCTGTAACAATGAATTGTCAGAACGTGTTAGAGGTCCCAGGGTGGAGCGGTGCAAAATCAATACGCGTGGTACAGGAGTACTTCAACACTGGAAGAGTGTGGAGGAAGCGGTGCTGATGGTAGTGGTGGTAATGGAGGTGGTCGTCGCTTGATTGGATTATCTTCTTCTTGTTCCTTATGTCTTTATGCCCTCATAGAGGGCCAAGTGCCAGAATTGTATTATGTATGTCGTGTGAAGTGAGGGAAGACTCTCAAAAAGATGAGAAAAAGTTAAAAGGATAAGATATATTAACTGTTTTGTAACGTTTGTAAGAAATACTGTACTATACATAATTTCAATTAACAGCTATTATGTTCATGAAAAAGATATATTACATACCTTGGGATTAGGCATGTCTGATTTAAACTCTTTCTCCTCCTTCAATTTGAACTCCATGACATTTTCTTTATTTACCATAGATTTCTCAGGAACGGTGATAGTAAGAAACTACTATAGGGTGGTTTTCAATTACATGTCTTGCGTCGACTTGTGTCAACACAGGTTGACGTTTTCAAGCGACAATTGGAACCAGGGGCTTGACACTCCAATGGGCTATAGTGAAACACAGAATAGTAATATAACCCACCCATAAGATGGCGCAGCGGTATCGTTCACATGCGCAGTCGTTGTCTCAGAGAAAAGTTTGTGTGTAAAGATACTATTTCATGCATGCGACTGCGACAACTGTCGCGCAACAAAATCACACTGACGTAAAGAATTCCGTCGCTTAGATTGATAGAAAATATAGTCGCATACAAGATAGAATGTTGTCGGACGAAAGTTCATCTCGGATCTACTTCCGTGCGACAGAAAGTACTCGCCGTGCGACGAAAGTACACCGACATCCCGTCAATTTTTAACCAATCGGCGTGATTTTGTCGCGCGACAATTGTCGCAGTCGCATGCATGAAATAGTACCTTAAAACTACACTATACGACTCCGAACTGAAGTTGGCTTCTAGTGACTTAGATTTTTAACGTAGCGCCATAAACCAAATGTAATGCGAATCGTGTGGAGTAGTGGCGCCACCTGATCAGAAAAAAGTGAAACTATCTTTAAAAATTTGAAATGAATATATTTTTACTGTTATTATATATATTATTTTGTTATAAAAATATATTTTCATAAAATATGATCTAGTAATCGCAATAGGTATTATTCCATGTTTGGAGATTTTTTCGTTTAATTTTCGTGCAAGCCCGTGTTGCGCAGCAGTAATCGATGTTTTTGACAGCAGTCAATGATCGATCGATGGCTGCACTCGTGCCTCTCATTAAGGAATTTATTGCACCTAGCACCACAATCGTTAGCGATTTTTGAACAGCCTATAAATCCTTAGGTGCAGAAGGTTTGGAGCATCTGACCGTCAATCATTCATTGACTTGCGAACCAGATGCCCTTGATCCTTTTGAAACGTTTTTGAAAGGCATTACTCGCGTTCATCCATCCCCATCTAGCGACGTTAACGCTGCAGAGGACACTGACGCAGCGGAAGCAAGCGGAAATGGATTTTGAAGTGGAATCGTCGACGGAGGAAATCTAAAAAATCGGCACTTTTCAGAGCCATCAGTTATTGACGTAGTATCAACTTCTCGATTCACAATATTCTGCGTGAGATGAAAGAAGAGGTTTCAGCTTCGAAATTTGTAAGTAAATTATGTAAATTTATGTATAATATATTTTTTTCAAATCTACATTAATTAATATATATGTATATTTATGCTTAAAGAGTACTTTGGAAAAAATTTGAAATATGCAATGTATATATTCAGGGGTCCGACCTCAATCTATTTTCAACATAACGTATACTTTGAGGACTATAAAGCGGACTGTCATCAAATTTGTTTATATTTTTCAAATGTTACACATCCAGTGTCTGTGATGGGCTTAGAAGTTTCGTTTGGTTAGATTAGGTTAGAATTTCAATGCCGTGATGTCCCAAGGTTCAGTTTTTTAAAAATAATATTAGCTTGGTATTATGAACGCCCCTAAATTTTCAAGGTCTTCAAACTATACGATTTACATGTTTATATATTCCAAATTTGTTTTATCATTTTAAGCATGGTTAACTTTTTTTCGAATAGATGGCGTGACTATTCATGCGATTCACATTATATCCGGCAGATGGCGTTACGTCAAAAATCTCTAAGTCACTAGCAGCCAACTGCAGTTCGAAGTCGTATACTGCAGTTTACCTATGATAACAGTAAGAGTATTGTATATTCATTTCAAATTTTTAAAGATAGTTTCATTTTTTTCCGATCAGGTGGCGCCACTATTCGATACGATTTCAATTACATTTATCAGATGGCGTTACGTTGAAACTCTAAGTCACTAGCAGCCAACTTCAGTTCGGAGTCGTATACTACAGTTTACCTCTTGGGTTTTTCGAGGCGCCATCTACCCGCCAGGATTGGAACTACAATTTTGCTACAGTATGTGCTTGACATACCCCCACCATGTCCTTCGCACCTCTATACCTATCTACACTCAACGATTGGAACAGCGCGTGTAGTAAAATGGTTAAAGACCTAGGGACTTTAGTACCTAACAGTTTTCATTAACTGGTAGGTCGTTCATGTTGTCGACATATACACCTCAGTGAAGTTAGCCGGACAACTTTAACTTTTTAACTTTTTATCATACCTAATCGATTGGTGGTCGTTTGGTG
>JASANN010000210.1:85295-96134 GCA_031762395.1 Calameuta pygmaea | reverse complement strand
CTCTCTCTTTCTCTCTCTCTCTCTCTCTCTCTCTCTCTCTCTCTCTCTCTCTCTCTCTCTCTCTCTCTCTCTCTCCTGCCAGCCATAACCTTTGTCATCTCCAGCATCCCACTCTGTCTCCCCCTAATGCATCCCCTTTCAAGACTCTCTAGTTTCGCAATCACCCCCCTCTAGCACCTTGAAATTCTCCCTTCCGCGACTGAGATTTTCTGCCTCGCGAGGTCGTCCGACAGTTTACGTCGTCTTCGTGTCCACAAGGCATAACGAGCGACTTCACTCCCGGCCGGCGAGAGCAAAGAATAAATGGACCCGGATGCTGCGCGGCCTGAACCACTTAAATTCAGGATCGAAGGCGAAGCGCCCGTTTCCCTCCTCGTCTTCCCGGCAACCCTTGCGTCCTCTGTAATGAATTAATGAGGCAACGGGGGGAGGTCGGAGGAATCGCGGTCCGCTAAGGGATGACGATGGGGGCTCCCTCAGGCGCGACAGGGGGTGCGAGGGGCGAGGGGTGGTAACGGATGGGGTGGGATTTCACTTTGGTAGTAAAGTGCGCGATCTGTTTCAGGGGTTGGCGCGAGGGGTTGGACGATGTCCGAAAGTGGCGGCAGGAGGGGATGGATGGTCGAAGAAGAAAAGCTTAATGGGGAAAAAAAGAAAGGGAAAGTAGTGCACGACAATGAGCTGTCGTTGCGGCGACAAATTTCTCGTGATCAATTACTTCTTGTTGCCACTTTCCGGGAAATTCGTTTCGGGGAACAATTTTTTGATCGGGTTCGCGACTATAGGTGGACAAATTTTTTTTTTTTTTTTTTTTTTTTTTTTTTTTTTTATGGAATTTGAGCATATCGACCCTTTTTTTTCTTGGACTTGTCAGCGAACTCGAGAAAGTTCGATCGATTTTACGTGACGCGGTCAAAGGTCGAAGCGAAGTGACTTTTCGTCGCGTTAAAGTGACTTTCAGCGATCTTTATTACCGATCGGCGAATTTCAGAGAGACGTAATAATTTCTTCAATTTCTTTCCTGACTCTTTGTATACATATATCTATGTTGTAAGTCTAACAACTCCTCGTGCAGTCACGTTCGCTACTCTGTATCGCCTATTCGTGACGCGCAGTGATTCGCTCAAAGCGTTTCGTGACTCGTGCACGCGCGTGCCGGCAGCAGGAGCCGTAAACATGCCCACTCGATGCCGCATGTTGTATTAAAGTGAGTTTTCAGAGCTGCAGTCAGATTAGACGATCAAACCAGACGGAGGTAGCGAAACACGAGAAAGTAATATAACGAGATCCCGATTTTCAAAATTCTTTAAATCACACGCGTTATAACATATTTTTTTTTTTGCAAAATTTTATACGATCTCGCTTCGGCGGTATGTTCACTTTTTTTTTTTCGTCGTATTTTTCAAAGATTCGAGTGCGAGAGAGACGATCAGAAGCGCGAGACAAGGACACGAGTATCGTCTCGCTCGCCAATTAACACGTGGAGAAAAAAAAATCCCTTTCGATTATCTCAGCTAAAATTTCGCGATTTCCAATTCACTCTGTTGCTCCTTGAATTGTCTTATCTCGACGAACCAGCTGGATCTTTTTATTTGTTATTATCTGTCAAGGCAAATTACGATTGACAACGATCGCGCACGATCGCTCGTTAAACTATGGCGGATTGATGTTACGGATTTTGATGAATGAAATTTTCCCATTTATTTCGCCCAATTAAATCCATCCCGTCGATTCGCCTCAATTAGAAGATTATACGGTTGTACGCCAATTTCATTTATCTATGGTTACGTCAACTGATAGTCACGTTGATTTATCTCTGCCCTATATATATATATATATAAAATATATATATATATATAATATATTTATACAGGTAGCCCACGTGCGCGTACGCACGCGCGACTCTTGCAATTGGACAATTTAATTGAACGTCCACCGGACGAATGACGTGAACTTGGCTCCGATACCGCCGATCCTGGGTTCACGGGAGTTAAGACACACTGGCTGGTGTAACGGTGGCTGCAGGGGTGGGGGATGCGGCAGGACGGGAGGGGGAGGGGGCGGTTGTACCCGTAGCAGATCCTGCGGCACGAACCTCCAGATAGTTAATTACTTAATTACATGAGCGTAATTAGCCCAAAGAGTCGCTCGAGCGTGCGTTTTACCTTGCTCCCCCCCTCTCCCCTGCCCCCCCCCTCCCAATCTACCCACAGCCCAAGATTGACGGTTCGACGTGACGCAAAGTCAGCCATTCTCGCGGTGAATTTACTTTCTCTTATCCCTTTAGTCGCTTTCTTGTGAAGAGGACGCGATAGCTTAACGAGGCGCATTTAATTGACGTTAATTAACAATTACTCGACGAAATATCTCGCGTCGGCTTACGTAGACCCTCCTTGTACGCTTTTATATAGTTTTTGTAATTGCTCGTATGCAGTTTTTTTTGGAGTGTTTTTTTTTAGTTTTATTACGGTGATACCGAATTTACATTTTTGGTTACTATCGTACGGTGTACTTGTGATATCACCTTTATGTTATTACTTAGCTGTCGTGTACGATTTTTTTTACTATAAAAATGGGGGTGAAATGGGGTTGCTTAGGTTTTCATAGGTCGCGTGTCGTACTGCCGAATGATTTTTAACGGGTGATAAGGAGTCTGGATCGGGGGGGGGGGGGGGGAAGGGTGATAATGAGAATTCAGTTGGTAACAGAAAGGTAATATCGATAATGCTTATAAAATTGGAGCAACGTGCCAGAGTGTTTTTCATCCCTTATTCGAAATACGTCAAGAAGAATCTCTCTCTCTCTCCCCCCCTCTCTCTCTCTCTTACTCTCTCTCTCAATGAATCAAATAAAGATTAAGCTATAGTCGGTATCCATGGGGGGTCGATATATGGGGGGGGGGGGGTTTGGGTTTCGGCCGATTGACTTAAGTAAAAACTAGGTTAGGAGAACGTTGAGGAAACGAAAGTGTAACGAGAAAAGGACGAATGGGCTGAGTGAGTGGGAGAAAGGAAAAAAAGAAAGTAGAGGAAAAAGAAAGAGGACTGGTAGCGGGAAAAATAGTACTACAGGGTTGCGAAGTACCGGAACGATGTTCTCTTTCTTTTTCGCAATGTCGCCCCCGCAGACATTCATGCCTCGCGGAGGGTGGCTTCCACCCCCCGCTCGACCCTGGGAAAGAGAAAAAAGGAAACTGGCACTTTTCTACCCCTGGAAATTGTGTCAGCGAGTGGGGTAATTTATTCGGTGGATTGGGAAACGGTCGGGAAGGCCCACCTCCCCTTCCTCCTTCCCGTAATAGGGGTGGTTCTCTAATGGCTAAGGTTCTCCCCCTCCCGGTCGAATGGCTTATTGGCTGTCAATGCTCGCCACTGGTCAGCCACCCTCTATTCGCTTGGGGTCGAACAGATTGCCCCCCCCCCAAAGCCTCAAAGGGACCGCCAAAAACACATCATAGGGGAATCCAGTCTTATCGGTCTCCCCCCTTCTCTTCCTATCCTTAAGGCATCCCCCCTCTCCAAGTCCCACGAGCCTCTTAAGGTCCACCTGCTGAGGTCTCCCCCCTCCGCGGCCTTCGAAGACCCCCCCCCCCCCATATTCAGCCCATTCAGCACCTCGTAACAGCCACTGCTCTCTGGATGGCTCAAGCAATTACATTCAATCAAGAACATTCAATCGTCCCAGACTGTTTGTAACAGGTTACCTTTAATTTGAAGCGAAATTTTGGGGGGGGGGGGGGTACCTTTTGCCTTGACGAGAAGAGCACCATTTTTTCTTTTTGGCATTCCGCGAGGGTGATAACGGGAGAAAGTTATGAAATAAGCCCATCGACGATCCTGCGAACCAACCCCGCTTCATTAGCGCCACCCCCTCGATTAGTTTATCAGTTTTATCGACCCTCCGTATTGACACGCTATTTTTTTTTTCGGATGGCCATTCAATAGCTCGTAAGTGGTTTCTGCGCGGAGTGTATTTAAGGGACGTGGGGAATAATCACACGTCAGAGGGTAAGGACGAGGGTGGGTTGTGTAAATTCATAAATAGTATCTTCAACCCTTGTTTGGGTGTTCCGAAAAAAAAAAAAAATCAACTTGGCATCGGTTTGATCGGGAATTTGTGGATTGGGTTCCAGGAGGGGGGCCCGGCGGGGGGGGGTTCGCTGATTCGCTTCTCGCTGAGTGTACTATACAGTTTACCGATGGATACTCGCGCTGGTATATGACTGAGAGAGAGGGAGAGAGAGAGAGAGAGTGCGGCACTGGGGGTAGTTAGAGCAGCAATTTACGTTTAAACAGCGTTCAACGTAATCTGTTTAAACTCCGGGAACAATGTAGGGGGTGCGCGTTATCTGCAAAGCTTAGCGGACTCAACGGGGGCAAACACTAAAACACGAGGGGCGAGGGGTGTTGGCGGGGGGGGGAGGGTGTCGCCCGACGGGCGCTACCGGCGGTGGGTGGCGCTTATAACGCTGATAATTCCGACTGTTTCATTCAGCTTGGGAATGACAATCGGGAAAATGACTATCATCCCCTCGGAATATATTTGCAGCCATTGTGTCCCGGGTGAATATTTAATGTTGGGTTGATGGGGTGGAAAAAAAAAAGGTAAAACGTACGGTGCCCCGAATACATTGGATTGTTAATTATTTAATTAAATTTTTACGGACACTTTGGAAATGTGCATTTGATAGAGATAGCGGGGTATTGGGGGGGGGGGGGGAGGGGGGAGGGTCGTCGAAGCGATAATGGAACTTAAGGGATGTTAAGCCGCAATTTCCGATAGTTCGATCGAAGATAGTGTGGAAGCGTCATAAGGGTGACTGTTACGAGGTTCTAACACGCGATCGGGTAGCAACCCTTAGGACGTAGCGGCACGCCAAGCGCCCCCCCCCGGCCTCCCCCCAGCCTTGTGTTATCCCGCTGCGAGAGAGGGTGGTAATTGTTTTTGTACCCCTGTCGACCAATTATCGACTCGGGCGGGCATCGAAGCCAGATGTAATTTATTATTTTCCACTGGCGCCTATTCATCCCCTACGTATACATATGTATATATATATATATATATATATATATATATAAGTATACATATATATATATATCTTCGCCCTCGTTACTCCCCTTGTTCACCCTGTAATTTCATTATCTGTCCATTTCTACGACTATGACGAACGAGACGGGTTTTGCATCCTGCAGCTAAATTCTCTTTGCCCGTTACGCGAGATCGACGTGGCAAATTATTATAATTTGCGCGTCGCGTATCGGCCGCGATAAGTCTTATCGCGATTAAGGGGGGGGGGGGTGAAACGACCTTGTCGGTCCTCTTTGAAAAATTATACGTAAGCGCGTCATGTATCGCGAGACCTTGCCGAAGGGGATGAAAAAGTTGAGATAACGCTGAATTTGGATCTGAAGTTCGGCGGTGGGCTCTAAGGGGGTGGTTTTTTGAATTTGACTTCCGGTCGATGATAACAAAATTTATTGCTAGCCGATGTACAAGCAATGCGACAAGGGCGTGTACCCCTAAAAGCAAATTCGTCGGACGACCCCCGGGGGTGGCTGGGGACGAAGGGGATGGGATTTCCATGAAGAATTTGCATTCATTTCGCAGTGGCTTATGGTTGCTGCTCGACGAGGCCTCAGGGGTTGTTTCATGGAAATTCTAATGAATCGACTTTTACATCTTTGAAGCTCCCTGAACTTTTATTGCCAAGACAACTCACCCTTGGTACCGACTACATTATGCGGGAACGTGGTACTTGGCCAAGGGTGACATACTCATCCCTTATACAAGCACGAATCGAGTCTAATATTTTTGGGTATAAAAAAATGGTGTACTGGTGGGGGTTGGTTCGTCAGCGTTCCGTTAATTGGATGACAGGTCTAGGATCGAATGGAAGGGAGGCTTCCCTTAATAATTCCGGTTTTACTACCCCTATGTCCCTTTGTCATATACGAACGAACGCGACAAGGGGTGGAGAGTCACGGTCCTGTCCGGAAGGGTGTTGATGCTTAGGGTGTAAAAAAATCTTTTTTGGGAATTTTTTTTTTGTTTACTCGTTCGCGATCTTTTTTTTTAATTCTATTTTCAGCCCCGTCCCGCTTAGAGGCGTTGTAAAAAAAAAATCAGCGTCTTTCAGCGTCAAAAGTGGCTTTTGATAGGACGCGTTACGTAAGGGAAACTCCGCTTTCAGATTTCAAGGGTTCCTCTCAATGCCTATTCCCATATAGACACCCGTTATACACCCTATATTCCTCGTTCACCCTCTTGGAGACATCAAGTAGCATTATCTTTCAGTATAGGGGGTGGCGTTATGTACGCTCTGTACTTATACACCCCGAACTCCTGCAGAACAGAATGGGCTCTCTGTATTCTACGTAAAGTCGAACGAATTGGATACGAAATTTCTTAAACCGGATGCTGGATCAATTTTTACCGACTTCGCGCAACGAGCAATGTATTCTTCAGCTTCCGGGTCGTGACGTGTAACGAAACTCCAAAGAAATAATGGGGGGGATGATTTGCCACGAGAGTCTCGAAAAACTCTACGTGACATTGAACGAGGCTAGTCGAGCGAATGACTCAAAAAAAAAAAATGTTGTGACGTCATTTTTGGTATAAGAATATTAATAAAATTGAAAATTTCGAATTTTCTTATTTTTCACACAAGTCGAATATACGCACCCTCCCCACCCCCTCCCCCCCACTGAATTTTCGTAAACTTTCATCTTAAGGGTAGTAAAAAACGTCCCTTACTACTCTTTACGTTTACCCAGTGTCTTACGCGGTTACGCAAACCTGGGACGAGCGCGATGTACTTTCACGAGCAATGTACACTTTGTAATCCTCTGTCTGCTCCTGAACGCACGCACTACTTAGAAATTCTTGTGGACTCGCCGAGGGTGGCTTGCACGTAAAATATATACGGGGTGGTCACGAAATAATCGGGTTAGCCGGTCATTCCTCGAATAGCTTAGAGAATTTTCGGTAGCTCCTCGACGTGAAAGCCCGCTGGACGCCGATAACCGTAAAATAGTTTAATTGCCTCGAACAGACACATTTTAATCATGGGGGGGCGACTGTAGTTAATTAGACCTCGCAGTTCCGCGTATCAAATTGCTAATTGTCGTTGCGCAATCGATCTCACAACACGATACAGAGGCAACGGCGACAAATTTCTAATCGAACGGCAGGGACTCGTGTAATTCGATCGAATCGTAACCTAGGGGTTTGAGTTATCCTATAGCAATTTGTACTTACAATCCATTGTCCCCCCCCCCCTCCCCACTCCTATTCTACTAATTAACCGAAAATTACCTGCATTGCAGACGATACAGGTTGTTTCCCAGATACTCCTGTGTAACTGTATATGCTTATTGTATATATATATATATATTCCTGTGTTCCATGTGTATATATATATATATATATTCGCACAGTACATAATGATCGCGAAAGCTCGTACGTAAAACAGCTGACAGAATCGAATGCAACCACGAACGATTTTTGAAAAAAAAAAAAAAAAAAATTGTTTTTTTCCAATTAGGAAATTCATAGTAAAAATTGTTTCCAAAATTATCTCTTGTTCTATCGTATAGAATTTTTGTTGATTATTATACGCGTTCCCGGGCAATCGATCACCACGTGCTTTCACGTAGGAGCACATGCATGTATGATTTGCCATCGTTCAATGTCTTTTCGAAATACCCAATGCGTCATGTGTGTTTGCGTTGGCACGACTTGACATCGGGTAATCGTGTCCCAGATGGATACGACCCAATTTCCTTTCTCTTCCCGTCTACGCGTGACAGCTGGTAGTTGGATTTTTTTTTTTTTTGTTCACCTGTCAACAAGGCTCGAGTTTGATTGTACATTTTGCCGTTACGACCTTATCGCGAATTAAGGGTGATTAATTTTTGCGTTCTTATCGGTTGGCACCCATGCAGCTGTGGTGGCCACCCATGCAACTGGCTCTTGAGCTTTCAAAATCGCTAGGGATTGAGCTTTTTGAGATTGGGCAACGAACCGATATGAAATATCTAAGGCTTTAGATAGATACGTCTATATAAGGGGTGTCGTACTTTACGTGTATGAGTAAACTGTTTCATCCCTTACGTAAGGGCTAAAGGGTCGGAATTCCCTGCCGGATCGAGTCTAGTGGCTCAAATATGAAATATCCCCCCCCCCCCCCCCCCCTCGCAGTTTATAGGGTGTCAATATGGTTTGCAAGCACTCGATTTACCAATGAATTTCGTCCCTCGTTATTTCGTGGCTACGGTACAAGCACCCTTCCCCACGCACCCCTGTTTTCCATCCCCATTGGCTGCGGTTAGCCGCTATTCAGTTTCGATTCATCCCTCGTCGTTGCTACCCTTGATTCTCGATTTTCAAATTTCCAGCTACAGGGTATATAGTCTTGAGGCATAGGTTGGTCCGGTTTGCTGTACTAAAATCTGGGGGTTGAATTGGTCACGTGGTTTTCGGAATCCTTTGGGCGATACACATGTCGGTGCAAATGCAACTAAGGGCGATGGCGGCACGCGGGTACGAAGGAAATTGAATTTTTATTTTACCATATTTCTTACTGGGTTGAAGAAGAACATGGGTTTTTTTTTTTCTGTTCCGTTTACCACGGATGTCCTCCGATTACCCCCTTCCGCCCCCGCCCCCCCCCCCTTTGCGTCCGTCGAGATAACGGGAGGCTGTATGCTAATCAATGTAGGAATTGACGAAAATTTTATTTGCATCTACATTGCCGTGAGATTTTTTTTTTCTTCTTCACGTTAAATACAAAAAAAACTAGAGCGTTTATTTATTTATTTTTTTTTTCTTCCACCGATTCTCTTTGTCGCTCTCGGTGGCTCCGTGTCGTCGTCACCAAAAACTGTTGCGGGAAATAAAAAATTGGCGTTGGGTCGGACAAATAGGGGAAAAGTGAAAAGTACTAGAGTCGCTGCCGCTGACGTCATGACGGTAAATCGCACGAGAGTCGACAAAATTCTCTTGACTGTTGGAAAATTAAAAAATTCGTTTATGCAAATTTATCCCATTGTTCCCGTGGGATTTTGCGATAGTCGCTTCGTCGAGGACCGGCCTGTATGATAATACTGTGTAAGAAGGACGGGGGGGGGGGGGCGTGGTTCTCAAAATTTATTCACTATCGTTGTAATATTTTTTTTTCAAAATACATCAAATTATTATATCTTCATTGTTACGTCAAGAACGTTTAGCCAGCCGCAGATTAAAAGCAGATTCGCTCCGTACGGCAGATACAGCGCAAGGTCAAAGGTTGACTTGAACAGTCGATGATAGAAGATAAGCAAATACAGGTAAAACAGGTACACACAGTGTGGAAATAGATGAAGAGAAGGAAAATACAATTATAAAACACATCGTTAATTTTCACGTGTCAGGAAATTTCTTTTATTAATCCTTAAAGGCAGATTTACAAGCTCGCGACAATCGGTACCAAGTCGAACATCGAGAGACACTTTCGCGAATAATTTTTGCAATTTTTGTTCGCTCGAAGCGGAGCTCGGATTCTTTTTTTTTTATTTTTCTTCCCGACTGTATCTATCGAAGGTCGGTGCCGTCAAAGAGGACGAACCTTCACGGATGATTATGCAGAGTGCAGAATCCGGTCCAGCATCCCCGGAATAATGCACTTCTTCGCGAAAGCCCTAACGGTGAATTGTTTTCGCGGCGCAGCAGCTCCGACGTTAATGCGCGATTCTTGGCAAGCATTGTTGGTGAGGATGAACGATGGAAACGGAGTCTGCCGGTATCCTGCTCTGGCGATCCAGCATCCAACTGGAGCAGGGAGTCGCGTGGTTGATGAATCGGCTGCCGCTGCGCGAATCACTCTCTGTGTCTCTTTCTCTCTTTCGCACTGATAACGAGTGAGAAGGAGAGACCAGTCCTATCATCCCCCATCGCACTGGTACATCGGTGTGGTGCCTCTTTTCAATCTTCTAGCCACGAAAATGATTCCCCGTCCTGGTGTCTCTGAGCATCCTCATCCCTTATCTCATTCTTGGTGCCGAACCACCCTCCCCTGTTATATATATATATATATATTATAATTATTATTCTTTGCCCCCATTATAGTACATCTCGGAAAATGGCCGCCTGGATTTCTAATTGCTTTCCCGCTGAATATTTCGATTGTTTTTTTCATCCCCCTTATCACCGCCGACCGTCCATCCTGCGATAGGATTTCATTGTTTGTGTTGGTAGGGTAGCTTTTTGTTTCTTGCTTTTTTTTTCCTTTTTTTTTTGTTTTCAACATTTTTCAAGTTCCGAACGAGAACGACCTTTTTTTGACAGATACGACGAAAGGGGTTACGGGGTTACGTTGGATCGGAAATTTTCTGATTGCAAGCTCCACGCTCTTTTGTGTACGCGTACGTGAATTATGGGGTTGACTTTGGTATTACAAAAAAAAAAAAAAAAAAATGTTAACTCAAGAATTCCTTCGGGGTGTATATCTCCGCGAACCGACCGTGAATTACTTTTTTTTTTTTTTTCATTCTAACCGACATGAATAATGTCAAATGAATTTTTACCTGTGCCGCAGGTTTAATTAACCCATGTCCGAAATGAGCTTGCGCGCCCGAGCTTATAAATAATCATACGGCATGCCGGTGCTCGATTAATTTTCAAATAGGTCGGACCGCGTTTCAGGTAACTTGTTCTTTTCAAAAGAATTTAGCAAGACGCTATGTTATCAAGAAACCACCCTTAAAACGTTATTGGCTCTTATAGAGAGAGAGAGAGAGAGAGAGAGAGAGAGAGAGAGAGAGAGAGAGAGAGAGAGAGAGAAAACGTGACCGATGGTCATAT
>JASANN010000210.1:41405-80784 GCA_031762395.1 Calameuta pygmaea | reverse complement strand
TTTTGAAATCGGTTATAGTTTCGCAGAAATACACAAAAATTAAAGTGTTCCACTTCAATTGCGCACTACTGTATATATATATATATATATATATGATAGCATTGACAGCATAGGATGCAGTAACTGACTAATTGGCCTTAAGCGAAACTCATTAAGCTTGACCATTGTCAATTTGGCAGCGAGATATATCGAAGTAGAAATATCGAGTAGAAAGCGACTCCTGTTGACGGACGTTTGTGAAAGTGTCTGTCAAACGTCTTAATTGGCAATTATAACACGTGGAGATAAATAATGCGGCACGCTTGAGGGAGTTTCTACGTGGCGACTAGATTACCCGATTACGGGTAAAGTTGGCCCCTTGGGGGGGGGGGCAAAAGGGGGCGTCCTATCTCGGTCGCTTTTATTAAGAGGGATTAGCTGCTACGGGATGGCAGCTACTTGGTGGAGAAGGGGGGGAGCGGAGGCTGCGTAGGTAACAGGAGCGTCTATGGGGTTAAGACTAAGTGAAAGGTGCTACGAAATGACGTGATGGATTACGTCATTATTTTACTATCTTGAGCTGCCTGTCACGTCCCCCCACTTCTCTTATTCTTTTCAAAAAATATTTTTCGAACCATAGATAAAGCTCCGAAACGGCCAATCTTCTATCACTGCGTTTAAGTTCCTTCACGGTTAAGCTCGCGAGCTTTTTTTTCACGATCAAAGTACGTTGCACTTGTAACACCGTGTATATCTTTATTATTGATTACAGCGCGTATTTAGCATTCATTACAGTTCTACGTACGGTGACTTTAATTATAGCTTTATCAGTGGAGAAAAGATGCTGGATGAAAAAATTTTTTAGATGTAATTTTCATTCATTCGAAATCGAATTCTTCTTCGTGGTACAGCTGTGAGTTATCTTCGTTGAGCTTTCGTACTTCTCTACTGTTACTTATCTTTGTTGAGCTTTTGTACTTCCCTACTGTGATTGACAATCGCTGGGCCGATCGACCTTTGTCGCTGCTGAATTTTCTTAGACGATTTTCAGTCGATGCAGATTCGACAGAGACGTCGGTAATTTTCGTATGTTGCGCGACGAAGATGCGTGCTGATTTTTTATTCCGGGAAAAAAGATGAGAGGATTCTTGTTTAGCCTTGAAACTTGTATCACCTATATATGTATACTCCATACCGAGTCATTCTTGTAGCCAAGGGCTGTTTTTACGTATCCCAGGACAAGTAAAGACGTCGTGATAAATTTGGCCGGAAGGAACATACGTGTATCAGGCCGGAGACGACGGGAAAGAGGAAGACGAAGAAAGGAAGAATAAAAACAGTTTCCTATATCGAAATGGGTCGTGCGGGATACGAAGGGAGAGAGAGAAAATTTGAATAAGAGACCTTCCGAGGGAAAGTGCTGTCGCTGCTAACCTCTGAAATATTTATGAGCTTGGATGTACCGTTTGAGGGGGGGGGGGGGGGGGTGGTGAAGAAATTTTGGAATTGCATGAAAAAAAAAAAAATAATAAAAGTTTTCTCGAAGGGAATTTATACAAATTTTTTATCAATTATTTTATCACAGCTCATTTCTTATCGCCACGCAACCCAAAGGACATGAAGACTCGTTCAAGAGAGTTGACTGTAGGTTATAATAATTTTGTGTGGGATAGAATGGAAAATTTTGAAAAAAAAACAACAAATGTACTGTATATAAAAATTATGAAATTTACTCGAAAAATCTCCGCGCGATAACTCATCAGTCAGGTCTCTCACGATCCTTCCTCTCCCAGCATCCTTCGGTCCATGTAGCAGCGTCCCTCATAAAATCAGTATGCAATTGGCACAATACATTTCGGCGTCCATATTTAAAAGCGATCGCCTCCCGCAACGGGAATACGTGGGAAATCTGAGCATTAGAATTCCGTGCGACGGCGACGGGAGATTTGAGTCTGTTGGCCTCTGGCGTTAGTATCGTCCAACTTTCTACTACTTGCCAGTATTGGTTAGTATTCGGCAGTAACGATGATACTGACGATACTACTTTGAGTATCCCACAGCAACGTTAGAACTTTTTGCAAATCGACTGTACGTTCGTACGGGTACCTTATCAACCTTAGCAGATGCATGACAGTCGCAGGCAGATTTAGGACTGAGTAACACGTGCTGGATGCTGCGCTACATCTCCCAGGTCTTCTTTATCCTGTGGGTGGGTGGGTGGGTGGGTAAATTACGTGGGTCGGGCTCAGTCAAAAAAAATGAAAGGCGAAGCATTGGAATGAGAATGGAAATGGAATGAAAAGGAAGTGAAAGAGAGAAGAGGCGCACGGATGAGGTTAGGAATCGAGAGAGACAGAAGGAACGTCGGAATGGTGAAGTGCGAAGAGGAACGAGTGGCAATGAGAAAGAACTGAGGTTAGGTTGGCTAACGCCGTAGGTCGACCTCAACGACCTGGTTGGATTTCTGACACGAACAAAGCTCGCAATTTCGTCTTTCTTACCAGCAATTCTATCCTAGTGGGGTTTTTTTTTCTTTTTTTTTTTCGGAAAATAAGTCGGGTTGTCTTATCACCTTGATATCAACTGTCAGGCTGTACGGGGGCACGTCTTCCTTGCACGCTGGTAGCGACTCTTGTACTTATGTATATTAGATGGATATGTAGTTTGGTATATACTTTGTATACGGTTCTACAATGGTGCACAGACTATAGGTAAGGATATAGTGCATTCAAGTATATATCGTAACTCCTTGATATCTATAGTCGATTTCTCGTTCCGTATACACGTCGAACTTCTAGGAATAGCGAATCGACGTATCGGAATTTATTCACGGCAGACGCTACGTCGCTTGTGGCCTTTTTCGTTCATCTTTGAATTTTTCGAACGTTTCCTCGAAATTTATGCTATTTTTGAATTTACGCTTGATACATGTCAATGCACATCTCTGAATCGCGGGTAGGACGATTTGGATTTTGGATTAATGAGTTTTGCGTGCTTTTTAAATCTATTTTGAAAATTAACATTTATCTGCCAAGCGAATCAATTTATATCTAGTATTTTTTTTTTTTCAAAAATCCCAAAAAAATTTTTGCCGACGATTTTGTAAAATTTTTTTTTTTAACAATTTTTTGTTTCGCCTAAGCCTCTACGAATTTTTTTTTACACATTTTGATATCCGTCAATGTATCATCGATCGTGTTGCCCAAAATCAAAGGAATGTCCAATGTGCATTGCTGCAACGTACACACGTTCCGTATTCCGGCGTCGCCCACGTCGTGCAAGTACAGAGAAGACTGCAAATAAAGTCAAATTTGAAGTTCCAGTGAGTCTCGCTAGGCTGCGCCCTGTGAATTAGAAAGGACGCAGAAATGCGTCGGGACGCCCGTGGGTCGGCTCTTGGGGGATAATACGACTATAAATCATTCACCGGCTCAGAGTCTGTGTAGAGAAAGGAAAGATGAAAATGGAGTATCAGCCCTATTATGCAACTACACTGGTAGCTACACGGAGGCGAAATTATAAACTTTTAATCGCTAATTATACTCGGGTGCACGAAAGGCGTCGCCTTGGCGAGATATACGTTAGCTCGATGAGCGTCGCGACGCTCTGCTGCGCTACCGTGAAAACTTTAGCGGAACACGTACTCGCTATGTATCTTTACTAAAACCGACCCGAGCTTCGTGACATCAGCCCAGTCCACTATGTCTCAGCGTTCCGCCGTCTTATTTCACATGATAATTTAATATCGAACTGTTATCGCGATTTTCTAAACATTCATAGAATTCACATCGATTTCATCCGATCGATATTGATTATGAAAAATATTACACCATTTATGTTTTACGCTTTTATTTGAAATTTTTTATTTTTCAAATTTTTCAACCCCTAACAAATATATATACCCACTCCGGATATGCGACTTACGCACAATGATAAAACACCCTTATCAGTATCCCATATCAAACTATAACACCCCCCTCCCCCCTTGATAAAAGTCCTACATGCTGACAAGGGTATCTCGTTGTCCAGTACCTGGGTATAAGAAATCCGAACAAGGGTGGGTTGATGCAGGTTCATTGTGAGAGTCGTAATACATATTTCCACCCTAAGGATATACAAGGTGACTGTTAAATAACGAGACTGATGCTGTAAAACATTTTATATTGATTTCGTCATTTTATTTGTTATCACCTTCAATATATACTCATCCTATATCCCTGCAACCCTCCATGCGAATATTCCATTGTTCGAAACAGTCCTGGAAGTCTTTTCCTGTCAGCTCCTTCAGGACGCTTGTCGCTTCCTATTTCACAGCTTCAACGGACCCGACCCTACTCTTATCACTGCATTGTCTGTCAAGAGGTATCTAGCCAAGCACAACATCCCAGTATTAGACCATCCGCCATATTCGGCAGATCTTGCCCAGTGCGACTTCCATCTGTTTTCTAAGGTAAAATCTGCATTAAGAGAAACAAGATTTGCGTCCATTGAAGCTGTGAAAGAAAAAGCGGCACCAGTTCCGAAGGAGCTGACAGAAAAAGATTTCTAGCGCTGTTTGTATGTCTCAAGTATTTTCATCCCTTGTACTCAATTCAATCCTTTAGAATCATCCTCCTGTCTGGACCCGTGTAAAATCCTTTTTTTGGGATCGATAGTTATTTTTCCTTTTGGACCAAAAAGATGTCTTTATATTGAATTTTTATTATTATCCCAGCTTCATATATTTGTCTTATCTTTTTATCGTTATCATCTTGCACCGGAGATAGTCGATATGAATATCGTACCGGATGCTGTATACCCTTGCCGGACCATTACGTAATCTCCGTTCCTCCTACTGTTTATTCAATATCTGATTATATCGCACATCCCCAGTCTCTGGCTATACAGTCAAGGATGTCAGACTGGTCCAGATACCTTCATCTCGTGTCGCACCCTCCTGTCTCCCGGCCCGAGATACGTACAGGCGTAAACGGTCCCGTATACGCGTACCTACCAATTTTCGAAACTACCCCTGTAGCTGTGCATCCCAATGTCAGATTACACGTATCCGATCGATCGGATCAGATTGAATCGACACCTTGAACTCTTTGGAAAATCGATGACGCACCCTGTCGATTTGGTTAGGAATTTTCAAAACAATTTACCCGGACTCTCACCCTGGATATATTTTTTTTAGCATTATCTTAGCCCACAGCACCGGGGGTAGCGATGGGAATAAAATTACTTCGGCAGCTCAGCAAAAGGTACCACGATATTTGGCAGGGACAATGCGTTAGGGCAATTTTTAAGGGATGCTCGTTAACCGAAACAAAGGGTTCGTGTCTGAAATAAATTTGCGAAAAAGTAGCAGGGCGCTACGTGGGGGGTCGTGCTCTGTTTTACCGGTTGACAAACAAGGGTGGTTACGGAGGACCGGTAAGGGATTTGGCAAGGACGCAGATGTGATTATGCGCGAGGAGTTGCTTTCCGCGGGACGTAAAGTTCATCCCTTAGGGAAGTTTCGTTGAGAGGCTGTAAGGAAGCTCGATTTTCGAAGGGTTCGCGAAGGGGTATTCCAGGGGGGAGGGGGGGGGCAGGGGGTAGAATTCGTGACCCGGGGGGGTGAAAGGGGAAAAGCGGGAGGGGGGCAGGACGAGAGAGGATTGTGTATCGGGGTTTTCCTCTATTCCGAACCCAACCCACTTCTTAGCGTGGGGGCGCATCGCTTCGGTCTTTTTGTAGGCACTAGGGGATGGCGAACCCACCGACGCCACCCCCCGACGACGCTGAACCAGAAAAGCGTAGCCTCTCGACTACGGCCATTAACCGTATTGTTTCCCCTCGAAGCTATCTCGCCCTTTACGATAAAACTTTATATCCCCAACAGATAAGATTAGCATTTATTTAACTCGCGTCGTATTGGAAGAGTCCCCTCTGTACGTACCTCTGTAGGGGTTGTTTCCTACCTTAGAACGAAGCGACGGCTATTCGACGTCGCCTAAGCGTCGGGGCGCAACCCTTGTCTCTGATGGTTCGCCAGCAGCGACGCTCAGCGTCGATTAATGAAAGGAGCCACCTTTTGGCCGAAAAATACCTTGATGGGTGTTGGCGCTTCGTATAAGTCTTTGACAACGATTTTTTATAGGCTGAAGTCATTTTCAACGAGCGACCGATAAGATTTAAAGAGGGGTTGAATTTTTGATGTACACGGACTAGGGGATGAAATACGAAGTTACGAGGGTATTCGAAATTTTTAATTTAGGATTGGAAACGGGTTGCGTCGCTCGATCGTGGTTAAGGGTAGTCGAGGTGCTGGTGTCTGTAAGGGGTGGCAAAGTGGGCCAGCGAGTGGGGACGAAAAATTGATTAGGGGTGGTTTCTATAACATGGCTAATCTTACGGCGGTGTTCAACATGGACAAGTAGGTCGACGATGACTGTGTTAGGGTTGAAAGGCAGAGCTCAAAAATCGAATCTGTAAAATAGGGAAATCCCAAGGGTGGTAGCAATAAGGGACGACCTATGGAAGAAGGGGATGATTTTCATTCTCCACTCCTCCAAACTTTTCATAAGAATTTTCAAATACGCGACGCGAACTCGCATAGCCACACGGAAGGCAGCCCTAGTCTTCCTGCTCGTCCCTTTTGCTATAAAGTCACCCTCGCTTCTTACCCAACAGCCCCTATGTGAATTTCAAAAATAAAAGGAAATCGCGGGTAAAGTTTTTTTATTTTTCTTTTCCGAATTTTCAATTGAAAAACGTTTAATGGCCACCCTCCTTGACAATTTTGTAAATTTTTACTTATAAAATATCCAAGGGGTAGTACAGCATCCCCCTTCGATACCATCGCGATACAACCCAACCTTTCTTCTGGTACCCAAATATAACCCAAATGAACTTATCGGTGGCTGGGTTCCATTTTCTACGACTTCCGGTTCTCTACGTGGACTCCGAACATACCGAATCGCTTCCGGTCTGGACCACGTATAACCGTCATTCCCTTTATAGCTCTCGAACTCGAGTTTTCGCAACCATGCGAATCGCCCTAAAGGTAAAAAAGAAAAAAGGACTGCGACACTTTTCCGCAGTCTATGTCTTTTCCAGGGTCGATCGGCCTGAAAGGACTCGGCTCCTGGTTGTTTCAGTGAGTCTCGCTGCGATAACGGAGTCTCCTTCTCGGTACCGGAAGGCAGGTCTCCCAGCGTCTAAAGGGCTCCTTGGTTATTCCAGGCACGCGCTCTGCTCTCTCTATATACATATAAGGGAACCGTCAGTCACACTGGGAACCCATGCTGGATTCGGAAGGGCTGAAGAGCCGTTCTACGTCAAAGTCATCCCTCACGTTATTCTACCATTATTGCTACGACGGTACAAACCTTCCCACCCTTCCATCCTCTGATACCCCATGACTTGGGAAAAGTGCCATTCCACCCCTTCCCCCTCCCCCCCCCCCCATGGTACTTATATATTGGCCACTTTGTATCTGTCCCCTTGTCAAGGCTGCCCTTTCTTCTTCTTCTTCTTCTTCTTCTTCTTCTTCCTCCACCTTCGATTCCCACAAGTTCATCCTGCTGCCCCCTTCAGCTTTTCACCCCCCCCCCCCCCCCCCCCCCCTCTAAGACAGCTTCTCTTATGTCTTTGAAACGTGCTGCCATTCCGTACCGGAATTCAAGTTAATGCCCAGTGACGTCACTCAAACCACCCTATTCTCAAAACCAATTGCACCCTGCTGGATACACTCATCCTATATTCTTCTCCCCTCCCCTTCCGCCCCTTCTCATCTTCACCACCCTCCGTCCCTCGAGCCTCCCGGATCACTCGCGGATACTTCACTGAGATTGGATATTAATAATTGACACAGTGGATTGCTTTGGCTTTCGACATCGAATTAATATTTAGATGGAATATCTTGCACGTAGGTGTATATGGCTCGTGAAACGCGTTGGCGTTTCCGGTATGTGTATATACTTTATATATATACACCTACATGTGTGTATATATATATATTTGTATTAACTCCCACTGTTCATCCCTTTATTTACAGACGTTTTTATGTTCCCTGAAGGCAGAATCGCTTACGCGGCTGTTTCCTGGACATTGCGTGGATCGCGAATTTTTCCCCTGTGCGTTGGAAATTTGTTTCACGTGGAAAGAGGATGAACGTAGCCAAAACGGGAAGGGCGGAACGAGATAGGTAGAGAAGGTGAGGGGGGGGGGGGCGAGGGTGGCAGCCGGGAATATGAAAAGGTTTTGCCCTCGCGAGTCCTCTTATATCTCAACGAAATGTATTTCAATTCGCCCGAAGATACACCCTGCTGTATTTCCCATGCTTTTTCATATTTGCCAAGGTATATCCATGCTGCAAGCTCGTTCTATTTATTTCTATATATATATATTTATTTCGACTGAGAGTTCACTCTAGGGAGAGACGTTCCTTTATTTTCCAGCAGCTCCGTATCCCTTAAATACCCATGAGCATTCTCCTACTGAATTTTCTATTGTTATTGTACTACCGGGCTATGATAAAGAGAGGAAGAGAAATGTTTTTCTTTTTTTTTTTTCTTCAAGTCATTTATTAATAACTGTACGTGCTTCGACTTTCGAGTTATACCGCGTGCTCTACTTTTCACATGGTTTGTACAATCTGAAAATATATATTTCGCATCAAAGGGAATTATTCGTCGTGATATTTATGCGGAAATGCTACGTCAGGAAAATGCAACTCTTTATCAGAGATAAAGACTATGCCCGATACGGTGGAATTTTTTTTTTTTTTTTTTTTTTTTTTTTTCGTTTCAACATTCTGCTTTGGTTATCAGTGTCTGCGAAAAGCTCACGTGAGGCTTTATATTCACGCCATTGCGGTTTACAGGGTGCGTCAATACCATTATTGGCATATTTTTTTTTTTTTTTTTTTTTTCTAAATACAGACGTTGCCCCGAGTCGAACGAGCACGTGGAATTTTAAGCTCCCTTCGGACGGGGCTACCGGCTCAAACGGCTGATGAAAGCTCGGGCCTGGTTTTTGGTTTCTTTAAAAATCGACTATGGACTTTCTATGGGTGAGCTTTTTGTTTCGAAACTTGAATGCGGTTTTTGTTCAGGTACGTCGGATGAAAGTGGAGAAAGGTACCTTGGGTTATTCGAGTCTAAAGACGTGCTGACTTTTTGTTTTAGGGATTTTTGGCTCCCCCCCTCCCGTCAATTATAGTTATATGACTTTCTAGGGACGTTCGTGGGACGTTCGAGTGGGTTTCGTCGTGATGGCCATTTAGACTTTAACGATACGTACTTGGCAGGGTAAATTGATCTGATGGCAATAAAGTCAATTATTGGGCTGATTTCCTGCCGCTTGGACGATACATGAGAATTATTGGAGTGGGTCGATCCGATCGGACGCAAGTTGGATTTTCGCTTCGCCCATATCGGTTACGTCAGGGGGGTCAGCATTGATTGGTGGCAGCGTTCCAAATTACCTTTTAAACCGTCCAATCACACAGACGAACTCACCCGATCACTCACCGCTCTTTGACCCCCCTCTGACATTTTCTCTGCGTGGATCTCCGGTCCAGGATTGGAACAAAAAGCTCAAGGCTCACTCGATACGTTTCACGGTTATCGCGATGAATCAGTGGGCGGAGATAGAGAATAAAAAAAAAAAAATTGAACCCCAAAAATAAATTCCCATTAAGATATAGAAGTTACGAAAAAAAAGAAAGAAAAAAAAATTAGAGTAACCCTTTCGTCTCTTCATTGTCAAAATTCACAATCGTGCTATCGAAATTCCGTAATAATGAAATCTAGAACGCGAAGCTCCACGTTATAGTTAAATCATCCCCTATGACAGTATGTACTGAGCTAGTTCGGTAGACTCTCGATATTTTTAGGTGACTGAAGGAAAAAGAAAAAAAAAAAGAAGATTTTCGTACTGAGAAAAAATATATGAAAAGAAAATAGCCCAAGATATTTCAGGAGGGTCGTACTTATTTCGTAGGTCGCCTCCCCCCCCCCCCTCCCCTATTGTCTTCCTGTCTCGGGTAACACGTACCTTTATATCTTTGACGCGAGCGTCCCAAACTGACCCACGTGGTACGTAATGATCACACGACATTACCTCCCGTTGAACATTGTGTATCGAGGTATCTCGTAGGAAATCTCCTCCATCATCTTCGGCCTGGACCGGACCATATTTTCCAATACGCAATCTGGAAAAGAAAGCTTTTTTCTTCCACACACGTGAAAAAGGATATATGGCGCCACTCAGGGTGTATAAGCGGCCATAATTCACGGTATTATCAGGGTGGGATGCGTAGCTACGTATTGGGAAAGGGACGAGGAGAGGAGGGACCAGGGTGGCTGATGCCCTGGAAGGAACAGCCTAGCTTCTCTTGGAAGACTGCGGCGAGAATCTGCCAAGAGAAGGTTGGGGCTGGATTCGAGTAAAGAGAAGCGAAAGTTTGATAGTGGCTGCTCATGCTGTTCGGTCTTGCTGATATTGATGATGGGCCTGATATTGCTGATGATAACGTGAGTGGGTTACTTTGAGGATGATTTCAAAAAAAAAAAAAAAAATACCTTAGTCAGCCCAACTGTATCAGAGATTCTTTAGACCCTAGTTTTGAGGCAGGTCCCATTGTGGACCATGTGTGAGCTTGCAGCCACGTGCTCCTCTCGTATGAAGAGGCTGTTTGTTAGAGGAAAAAAAACTTGCAAGCTGTCATTGGCTGTCCGAGAATTTCTGACCCAGGCGTCGACGTGAAGTTATCGTATAGGACCAGGTCGGATTTTCATGGCGACGACAGTGCAAAAAAGAGAAAAGGGCCTAGATCAGAAACGCCACAATCTTCGGCGACGATCTTGCGAAGAAACGGCAGAAACCCATCAGGGTCGACTAATCGTTCTGGGTAATCTTGAAGCAAACTGCGAAATTCGTTTTCGTTGAGGACGAGCCTTGAGCAGGGATCGCTTTAGCGGTGATTCTCAATGATTGATAGTGACTTTCATGAAACAGTGATATCGGTGAAACGTGGTAAAGGAAATGCTGAGTGCCACCTCTATTTTTCACCTGTACGATCAGCAGGTCCAGATGTCGCCACTTGACGAGCTACCCTACCTGGCTGATAACAGGGTTCTTCGTATTTGTCATATCCTTATCAGTTATCTCTCTTGGTCATTTGACTTTGCTTTTAATATTATTTTCTCTCTCTTTTCTGCAGTCGCGTTCAAGTCTGACAGGAACGTCCGATGTCAGCCGGCGGCCAAGCGAAGTGACTGGCGTCGCAATCGCGTCCGCCGTTCGTTGCGAATTCGCCGTCGGGACGCTCCTTTTAATACATTAGAAAGTTCCCGAGGCGATGAGCGATAGCGAGCATTATCCGCGTCGCGTTTGTTATTTGTCCTCGGTCCAACTACCCCCCTCCCTCCCCGGACCAACCCTCCGTAGCGATTCTGAGACCCTAAGACAAAAAAGTCAGCCCCTGGCGACGACTGGCGGGAGAACACGGATTTACGAATTCCCGTGTATCAAGGGATGACGGGAGAAAGAAAAAGAAATTGTTAGCAGAGTAGGAGGAGTGGGAGGGAGAGAGGGGAGGGTGGTGAAAATTATTGAGGAAAACGTTAATCGCGACATGGTGGACCCACGCCAAGAAAAAGGAGAGGAAATAATCTTGATCTTAACGGAAACCAAGAGAACTTCGAGGCAGCCGTCCCACGGCGGCTTTAAAGGACCCCGACAGTTCAAAGAGCCCGAGGGCGACGCCTGGCGTCGTCCTGGCAAGTATTTAATAGGCGTTGCTGAGACTCGCTCCTATTCTTATCATTATATTCGCAAAGTAAGCTGCTCTGGTTTTCATGTACTTAGAAATATACGTTGGTCGACTTTGGAAATTTTTTTTTTTTTACATTTTATCCCTCCCAGACAAAATTTCTATAGTCCTTTTGCATTAAAGGGTAACAATGATTATCTTGTGCTCGAAATTCGAGTCGAGCTCAGGAGAGTTCGATACTTCGCGAGAGTCTCGCAGTCGATTTGCGACTTCAAAGAGAATGCAGCTTCTTTCATCCTTACGACGCTGGGAATGTCGTCGTGGCATAGAAACGCGAACGTCGCTCGTGCGACTAGTTTTCACAGAAATTCTAGATATTCTGACGTTTTATATTTTCCTTCCTTTTTATACTTCGTTATTTTATCTTTTCTCTCGTCTTGTCTGCTTTGCACCAAGACCTTTGCGAATTCCGCGTCTGCACGTTTCAGTCGCGTAATTTCGTGAGGTCCCTTTCGCGGATGAAGAATCTCCTTGAGAACTCCTTAGGGCAAGTGTAGCTTTTTTTTACGTGTTATCATTTTTCCATGTTTATCTCCAAACTGTGACGCTTCGACGACGGCAGGAATCATAAAGGCTAAACGACATTTTGCGACAGTGCCAATAATCGTGAGTCTCTGGTCCCTTAGGAATGCGTCTTAACGCTTAATCAGATCCGTCAAAATTTGATAATGAAAATTGACGTTGACGACATTTCCCTATTAGATTAGCACAGTGCTATCTGGTTGAACGACGACAATAATTTTCGTTAAATTGTGTATAAATATAACCGGAAGTCAAAGATATAATTTAGGATTCATCGGGGTAGCCTGGACGCTTACGTAGTCCTTTCGAAGACGTAGCAAAAAAGTCTTTGTCTATTCGTATGACGTATCAAGAGTCACTGGGTGCCTGCGGTGATACTATCGGCGGAACGAGCGAAGTCGGTGGATTCTAAAGCGAAGAAACTAGACGGAGTCCCTCGACGCATGAAAACACCGGAAACGATCCAGTCTCCGTAGGAAAAGGCATGCTGGTAAATTCCGGCGCGTTTCCAGTTTCTACGACCGTAGAGAAATAGTCGTTTGACGTCGAGAGCGATAACGGAGTCTGGTACTGTGTAGTACTAGGTACCTAGGTAGGTAGGTAGGTAGGTAGGTAGGTAGGTGGGTGGGTGGGTAGGTAGGTAGGTGGGTAGGTACCTACCCAGCTACCCAGCTACCCAGCTACCCAGCTACCCAGCTACCCACTTCGTTTTACGGTTTGGTACATACCGCAGTAGTACAGGGTCCTACATGGGCAAACATGAGCTTTACCTCCCCCTACTTCTCCTTAGGTTCTCCAGCTTCTCTTGGCTCTCTTGCTCTTCTTCTCTCTCTGGCCTCATACCCTCGCGTTGGGCTTCCGCTGTTTATTTAAATCCTTTGCACATCCTTCGGCCAGGAGTGGCGGATTGCGTTTGAACGTCGAGCAAATCGCATTTGAAGCTGGGCAAAGCTTGGAAAATCTCTTTGCTAGTTCCTGGACCAAGTGAGACCAAGCGAGACCAAGCGAAAGGCTGCAGGAAGTTCTGGTCGCAGGGCGCAGGTGTCTGAAATAGATATCGACAGGAAATGAGTGTATTTAATAGCTTTTCTTGGAGAAAGTATATATATATACTGGATTTGAAATATTATCTTTATTAATTGATGAGGGGGGGGGGAGGGGGCTGCTACACATCCTGGGTATTAATTATATTATTTTGAACCCTTCATCCGGAAATGGGCCTGGGCTCTTTTGTTTCATCCAGAAGCCAGGACGACGCCGAGGATAACCAATCCTTATAGCTGGACCTGGCTACGATCCTTGACACCTGGAACGACGCCAAGCGTCGCCAGAACCTTAGGCCGTCGACCTTACGTCAACGGCAGACTTTCGAAATTATTGCTTACGGCTGCGTCAGCGGTTAGTCTGTTTGTTTTCATTCATCGTCAAAATCATGGCGATCGTATTATCTTCCTTCTCTCTTCAGCTCTGTTATTTCTATTTTGGGCCTCTCCTTTCTTTCTCTTCTTTTTTCTTCTCTCTCTTTTCTTGCCTCTTTCCAATCGAAAACTCTCGTATCCCAGGAATCCCTGGGATTCTGCAAAACCTGCTTTCGAGCCCTTCTCATATCCCGGGGACGCATTCTACCGATACGTTGCGATTGTCGTTCGATGGAATTCCGCCTTGTTTTATCTTGGAGAAACTACACAGACTTTTCCTGCATTCTACTGAAACAATATTGGCACGACAGTTTCTCTTTCTCTTATCTCTTTCTTTTATCTTCGCCATCCCCCACTCCTATCTTCTTCCTATCGTTCTGTAAAGATCCCAACAATCTCACAGCCATATACGTAAATACATAGAATAAAATGTCACGTAGCGAAATTCACGTTCCTCGATCGGATCGATAACGCGTTATAGATATTTCTTGTAAATCCGATTAGGAAATCAATTTTTAAGAGGATCTTACAAAAGTTTTTCATTTCCTTCTGACACTCGAAGGGCCTTTGTAATCTGCCAAAAATTCAAGCAAATTCGCGCTCGAGTATCCTTATGATATTAAAGCCCATCGAAGGGTCTCTTATCAATAACTTTCCCCCGATGACAAATGACTCGGATCCGAATAGACTGTCCGATCGATTGATCCAGTACAGTAATTTGATAAGAATGATAAAGAAATTAATAACTATAAAAAAAAAAGTAATTGCCTCAGTCCCATCGATTCTTATCTCAATTAATCAAGAAGAAATATCGATCTGAAATATTTTTTTTTTAATCGCACCATATCACTCCTTTCCCTTATCAGTCACCGGTACCCCTGAATTATTCAAGTACAGCCAGGTAAATTTAATTTATATAAAAAGTCGTGCTCGAATTTCAATTAATTAAATTGATCCGAATATAATTCCTGGATATTTTTTTCTTATCTTTACAGATTAAATTATCTGGCCGCTGGTTTGACCCCCACCTGGTATCACGCTACCAATATTGCCCTTCACGCGGCAGCCTGCATCCTGGTGACAAAGGTCAGTCTTGCTGTGGCATCCCTGCGTCCTGGATTCGCAGCCCTCACGGGACTCTTATTCGCTACTCATCCAGTTCACACGGAGGCGGTAAGTCAAAATCGATATTTTAATTATATAATTGAACCAATTTTTTTTTTTTCTGACCTTCGACCGATAAGCCAGATATCAACTATACAGATATACAACACCATATAGCCGTATACAGCTTACGTAGCACGAATCTACCCGAACCCCTAATCCTCCTATGGACACCTAAATTTTCAATGGGGAACCGAGACGACTACTTCCGGCTTTGCTCATCCATATATCCCACCCGTATACTGTATGCTCGCCCGAACGAGCAGATCCTGGGGTTATCTGTTATTTCAGAGAGCGTCGAGACAATACACGTGCGATTACTAAGGATTATGATGCAACTGCCTGTCGCGAAAACCGCGACAAGGGAACTCGCGGGAGGCTGTCGCTACGCGATACGAGAATACTCGTGGATATCCGTCACGGGATGTAGTGCCATAGAAATCCACCGTTATAATGACTGTGTACGTGAATGGATATTAATTATTATTGCGGAACAACAATCGATATATTCCGAGTGGGAATTTTTTTTTAATAGTTTTTTTGATAGTTATTATATCAATTTCGGTTTGACATCTCGTACGCGATATAGGAAATTCCTAACTTTACTCGATTCCGTTGAGTCACCCTGTGCCTATACCCGTGTGCGTAACAAACCTTCACACGCGTTGCGTCACCGTGTCTTTGTCACACAGTTCCCAGAACCGATCGCTGACGCGATGTTCCCTTGTTAGATCAACCCCCAGCATCCCCTGTTTACCGAAATGATCAGTGATCCCGGGCGTGAGTCAAGAGGGTGCTAATTTCCTGCCGGAAGGAAAGCCCGCTAATTGAGATACGCGTGGCCAAGGGTGTAGGGCTATTGTGAATTTCATGCGGGAGAGGGGTTGGAAGGGGGGGGGGGATGGTGCTGGAAATTTTTTGATTCGTTGCTACAGGGAATTTTTTTGTCGAATTTTTTTTTTTTTTTTTAGGGGTTTCTTTTTAGTACCGCGCCTGGTTGTTTCTCTTGGAAAATATAAAAATTTCTTATTTCTCATTAAGGTGCGTCGCGACGCTCACGTACCTCGTGCTGTTATTAAGCTCAAAAGTCGAAAGTTTATTCACGTCCACTGCTAGGGGTTCTCGGGCCGAACGTGATTTTCAAACTTTTCCTATCCGTTTCCGCGAATACGAGTGATACCAGCCGAGTCACGTGTACACGTTTTAGTTAGGGAAACTCGCAAATCCAGACAAATCCTCGAGGCGCAAAGCAAAGACGACTGCCGTTTGCTTTTATCTTTGCTCTTGGTGGGACCATCCTGTATCTTTATTTGTTTCAGCGTAGCTTATCCCACTTTTCATAGACTCGATGGGAAGGAAAAAGAAATTGTTTGCCGTATATCTGCTCGTAGGGGGGGGGGAGGGGGGGTTCGAAACGTGATGTAATTCTGTAACTACGGTTTGAGCATCCTTTCTCATGTTGGCAACACAATGGAGCACTGTCCAGAGGCGTGCAAACGTCTCGTCTATACGTCATTTCATATTTCATCCTAAGGACTGGGGTTATTCGATGACGTCACGTGAGAATCATCTTCGAGGGGTAGAATTTTCGAGAACCTCTGTGGCTCGTCGAAAACTTCATTTTTCTTGCGCTTATCATCCCCTAATTTTTTTTTAATTTCATCCCTCACGCGAACCCCTGAATATTATAATAGGCAGAAAATGTATCGGTAATAAATATCGTGTGAATTATTTATTATCGAGTAAGTGATAAGGAGGGAGGGAGGGAGGGAGGGGTGGGGTCAGCGATGAGAACGTTTAGGAATTTACATGTGGGCTTCGGGCGACTTGACGAAGAGGATATTTAGGGGATGATTTTGACGAAAAATAAATAAGGGTAGGTTCCACGGGGGTTGGATACTCTGGAACTGCGGGTCATGTGCGGTTCACTCACACTTTGACTCCTCTTGGGAACGAGCGTGATCTCACAGAGGGGGAGGGTTCAAAATCGTCCGCTTTGCAGGGTCGTCGGGTCTTCATCAAAAAGACAAATCAATCGGAAAATGTAACGAGCGGCTCGTTGCGAGTGGTGACTTTATGGTTATGGGAATGGAGTTTAGGTTGAAGGCTGAGGGGACGATAGCGAGAGTGAGGTTTACACGTACTTAAATCCCGATGCAATCCCTGCCTGAGGTAGATCCATGGGGATCTAAAAATCGAGAGTACGCCCCTGTCGTTGCCGTGGATACGCGGACTGAAACCTGGCTGGAATTATGATCCTGTCCTTGAGAGAAAATTGAAACGGAAAATGTATACCGGTTCCTCGTTTTACATGGGATGATAAGATCAATTGACAAGGAACCGTGCTACTGACTTATATACATGACATTTCCTCAGGGTGGTTTGCATGGAAATTTTATTAAAATGAAAAGGTCGATTTTTTTTTTTTTTTTCGATGGCCATTTATTATTTTTCACAAAAAGGGATCTCCGTACCCCGTAACGATAACTTTGAATATCCTCATGTTGTACTTTGGCAAAGTGATAGAAAGTTGTGTTCTTTGAAATGCAAATATTTTTTTTTTTTTTTCGGTTTTCATGTACTTTATGTTTGTTCTTATTTCGCTTTTTCTTCTGTCTCCTGGCTGATCCGCGCTTTTCTATCTTTTTTTCCGTTCGACCCTCGTCTTCGGAAAATACACGGGTCTAAAACAAAATACGTGTTTCGTTCGCCGTGCATAAAAGAGCCAGTGACCTGGATCTTCGTAGTAGCGTGAAGTAGTGGAGACGAGGGAGGCTCGTAGTGCAGGAGAAAAGAAAAGGTTCCTGGTGAAGAGGAGACGAGAGAGGAGCAGAGAGATAAACAGAGGAAATCGGAGAAACGCGAGAGACAGGGGGGAGAAGGGAGGAAGGAAAGTAGTAAAAAAGCTTCTGATGCATTTCTAAGCGGAAACGGTAAAGGGGTAGACCAAGTGTTACCGGAGCTACGCATTTCCGGTAAATCATTTGGAAAATGCTTCTTCACATAGTTGCGATATGGGATACCCACTTGTCGCTACTGCCTTTGCGGAATGCAGTCTATCATCGAGGTTGACCCACGTCCCAGGGGATATCTGATTGTAGGTACGAGGGAGTCAACGAACCCTGTGACAGAGGGATGCTGTTTCGAGGGTTTGATCTTTTGGTTGCGCAGATAAATTATAATGGGGCGTTAAGGGTGAATCTTGATAAACCGGTAGGCTCGATGGGTGGAGAAAGAATTTTGTAGCATGTTGCTGATTTTATTTTTTCGGAATTACTCAATTTTCCATAGAAAAGTTCTGATCCTGCACCACCTGATCCAATTGTTCAGAGTCTCATCCGTAGGATCAACTCTTGGATGCTGGGTACTCTTTGACGTTCAGCTGAAAAAGCTCTGGGAGCTTTTTCCCAGGATGCAGTCCTAAAAGTGAGATGCAACTCGGTCGGTGGGGTTGGATGGGGGGGGGGGAGGGGTGGTGCATCGAAAGCAACCCTTGTCTTCGGTGCATCTCGACTTGCCTTGATCTTCGTCGTGAGTTCAGACCATCAGAGATGCACTTGAGTCCATCCCTTAGATCGGCACACTCAATTACTTCCAAGAGCCGCGAAATCAACCCCTACAAATTTACCCCAATGTCCAGGCATCCCCTTCAGAAATCCCTTAATACGGGACCAATCAATTTCTTAAAGGAGCGGACGTTCAGAGTCACGGAGTCTTGGCTGAGTCTGGACCACGGGAAGAGAAGGGAGCAAGAACTCGAAGGAGAAAGTGGGCTCTGGTGGGGGGGAGGGGGAGGGGTGCGAATAAAAGGGACGCAAGACCTACACCCCAGGTCCTGTACCGTAATCCCAAAAGAAATATGAAATTTTTCATCCCTTGGAAAAAGCATACGTCGACGCATCGAGAAAATCCCAAAAAAAAGAATCTCGATCATTCATGACAGCCTCTCGAGAAAGGCTTTTGCCTTTCGGCGGCCCCGGCCGATCCTCCCTTAATCCCGTCCCTTGTCTCCAGATCGACGTGGGACTGTCGCTCCCTGTCCCCTGATATCCTCTTTGAAGAAGTATAGGATAAAATTACGGGCAAGGGGAAAACTCCTCTCTTCAATTTCTACCACAGAATGGACCAGCAGGAAGAGCCAAGAGAATTTTAGGCCTCCTAGGACGTCGAGTGTGGCGGCCTTGATTGCACGATTCATATCGTATGGGGATCCTCAAACCGGAAGCCATATTCGTGCCAGGGGTAGGCGGCATCCGGTGTGAAGGATCGACCGTAACGGGCAAGAACTTAAATTTACGATGATGAAACGCAGCCCGTTCCGAGGGTAGATACCTTTAGATATATATATATATATATATATATACACCTAGGAAAGGTGGAAAACGAGGCGATAACACGGAGTATTTGGCGAAACCGGAAATGACCGGGTTAGCCATTTTCGTGTTAAGTCTTTTTCAACCATACATACTGGCACTGATGGTCGCCTTACTTTTAACTCCCTTTTCTCCAAGGCAATAATGACCCAACGAAAATAAAAAAAGAAAAAAAAGTTCCAGCTTTTCTTTTCATTTCCCACAATGCCTCACTCGATTTCCCTTTCCAATTGCTCCCTGAAAAAGATGGAGCGTGTTGCTCTTTGCGGTCGTCAGTCGGTGATGAATGGTTCCCGATAGCCCTGCCAACCTACCACCCCATTCCGAAACTTTAGAATATTGTGAAAACCACCCCTCGAATGTTTTACCAGCACTGGGGGACACCTGTCGCTTCCATTAAAACCCACCCGATTACCCCACAGCTCTTGCGGCTTACATGACTAACCCCCCCTCCCCCTCTTCCCACTCCTAGGTCGCTTTACGTAACGCGTAACGCTTTTGACCTTTGACCTAACCGAAAGACTCCCACTACCCCCACCGTGTCACTTTCAAGCTACGGCACCCCAAAAGAATTCTTAGCGAGCTTCAAAAACCAATCCCGGATCATCCCCTGTCTTTGAAAAATTCACGTGAACGATAAGGACAAGTAGAAAGAGATTTATTTTGATAAAAAAAAAAGATGTCCGAAAGCTCATTAAAAGTCATGGCGTTCAAAGGATTTAGAGCTATTGTCATATGTGTGTGTGTGTGTGTGTGTGTGTATGATAAATCAGCGTAACGACACACGTCATGGGCTTCCACGTCGATCTTTCTCGTATTACGTAGTAATCTCGTTATCTCGTAATAATACCGTGTGTTTCCTTAACGAGTATGACTAACCATCGCGAGCGTCCGGCTGACTATGTCCCGGCGGTCACTACTGGCACAAGTACAAACTCTCGCATTACCGTTCACGATGCATCATAGCCCCGGCGTGCCGGTAACGTTGCGCTTGGTGCAACGGCGGTTAGCTTTGCTCTAGAGTGGAAGTAGCGCATTAGTCAACATAACTCAGTTGCTATCACGCCCGGGTATGTAAATGTTTGAGTTGTTAGCTAGAGGGTTGGCTTATTACCAACTCTTATATACTGCTGGCAGAGTTGAGTTCTTCCCCTACGAAATCGGGACGATGTTATCGCGTTTTTGAGGGGGCGGGGGGGGGGGGTGGATTTAAGCATCGACCCCCTTCTTGCACGTAACCAACTTGCGAAGTTGCGCGAAGATGAAAGTAATTTTTTATAGTGATAATTTGATTTTGGATCTATCGTCGATAAGGGTAATTTTTTTTGGATCTTTAATCGCACCGGATCTTTATATTGCGAGTTCCAAAGGACCGGGGCCAATCTTTTACGGGGTAGCGAGAAGCACTGGGGGTTGTTTTAAAGAATGCGACACTCGGTCGGTAAATGGGGATTGTTCGGTCAACAGTTGTGAGACTGTTGGGGGTTGGACCTGGGGCAGGGGGTGGTAGCGGTTAGTAATTGACGGGAAATAAGAGAAGAGAAACGTTTGATGCCGATCTTGACTTGGGCTCTCTTGCTCTTTCTGGTCCTCTAACGGAAGTTGGACGTTTCATTAACGGATATTGCTGTAAGTCCAGGAGAACAACTTCCGGCGAGGTAGATTCTTTTTCTTCGATTATTAGATTCTCCATTGCCGTTGAACGGGATGTTATCGTGGGTTATCTTTTTTTTTTTTTTTTTTTTTCTTTGCCACATCTTCGTTCGCGAAGAACAGCCAGGTAAGCGTCAATGAGTGGCGGTTCGGCGTTGCTTTAAAGAAAACTCGTGAAAATCTCATGACTTATTTTTCTTTTTTTTTTCCTCTCGCGCGCGACAAGATATTCGTCTGATGTCAAAAGTATGATAAAATTCAAAGAGAGACCTTTCGGTGTCTTTCAGTCGCAAAGTGCAACGTGCCAGGAAAGAGTGGGAACGAGAGGGCTGGTAGGGGACTGGTAGAGAGAAGCTCCGTTAGCACTACTGATAAAGGTCAAAGTTCACAAGAGGCAAAAAAGTCGCTCCTCCGTCTTGAGACGTACAATTTAAGTTTTTTACCGTCGCAGCAGCGATTATGTCGACGATGTCTTTTTTTTTTCACGTCATTTTCTCTTGGATTTTCCAAAGGCTCTACTCTCGTTCTACTCTTTCTATTTTCATTCGTCATTTTATTCTCTCTTTATCTTGGCCTCTTCTGCCCGCCTGCATCTTCGGATCGCGTCTCACCAGGGCCCCAAGATCATTTCCATTTTGACGACGCTTTACTACTTTTTTACAACTCGAGGGCGCCGCGGACAAATTTCGTTAACGTTCGAGGACTTCATCCTCCGAATGGTCCAGGACGAGCGTCACGGAACAGCCGCTTCTGGGCTAACGAAAATCATCCCGAATGGCCACTCGAAGAATAACCATCATGGAACAAGTTGCTCCAAGTTCTAACCCGGCATACCTTGGGTATACGAAAAAAAAAAATGCTTTTCTTTGATTGAAAGCGAAAGGACATTTGTAGAAGATAAAAAAAAAAGAAATCTCCAAAGAATATTATTATCCCTCGAGAACTTTATCCATCCGGTGAACGTTTTCAGGATGAATTTGGTGAATTTTAAGGAGGGGGGAAGCCTCTTATTCCTTCGATCCTCGATAAGGTAGGCGTCGCGACGCGCCATTCGCCACATGGGAAACGTTCGCGGATTGTGACGGGGGGTTGGAAGAGAAAGAGGGAGAAAAAAGTAAAGTTTGAGGAAGAACAGCTGGGTAAAAATTGAGGAACGCAGAAGAGAAAAGAAGCTCCCTTTGAAAAGTTGGCACTCCTGCGTGGTACCCAGTGGCACCGTTGTAGCAACCAGGTTGACAGAGGGCGGAGACGGTTAGGCATATAAGAACCGCGCTTCGACGGGAACAAAGGGTAGTGAAAGTTGCCGAGTGGTGAGTTTCGACAGGGGATGACGGCGCTAGGAAGGTCTCTGAGGCTTGAATATAGCTACTGAGGTGGTAGACAGAGGCGAACAAGCAGTAACACAGATAGGACTCTCGTATAAGAAGATCGACTCGGGAATATCAAGATTTTCAACCCTCCGAGAAGATTTAAGGGTAGTTTTCGTCACGCGTGCACCAGACATTCCATGAAAGTTTTCGTAGAGCCTGTACTCAAAAATCCCTCAACTCCCTCTGACTCGGACTCTGAATTCGCGAATGATTCATAAGTAACGATACCCTAGTCGAATTTCAATTTTCTAAATCGAAATCAAAAAAATCGATACAGGGTATCTTCGTTATGAAGATAAAATTTTTCAAAATAAAATCACCCCTTGCTCAACCGATTCATCAGTCCCCTCCCCTCCTGGACTCTTACGAAATTAGGTCACAGTCTAAGGGGTCAACCTGAAAAGCTCCATTCACCCGGTTCCGTCCTAGTGACAGTTGCCCAAAACATTGGAAGTCAACAAGCCCCCAGTTTCCAGTAGGGCTCTCGGTACATTAGCAATGGGTTAAGGTGAGGCCTGACTCAAGGGACTGTCCGATACCAGGAACATGCTTTAACTATACATACTAAATAAGGTACAGTCAGGACGATAATTTTGAATTTAAACCCATACCCTAACCAGACTGACAGAGAAGCAAGTTTCATAACCCGTTTTGCATTACGTCATCCGGCACAAGCTAAATACCTTCGTCTGGCTTAATAAACCCACTTTCGTTATTAAGAACTATCGACATAGCATCGCTTGGGTACCTTAACTCCTCTACTTGTACACCCAGTCACCCAGTCAGTCACCTAGCCACCCATCCAGCCAGTCACCCTGCTTCTGCTGTGTCAACAGTGGCGCACACTTTACTCCTGGGAATTCATCCTTTTAACGAGACAGTTGCGTCAGCTACTTAAGGACTCTTTTGGAACGCGTTGAAGAAGGAACGAAGCGTTTTACTCCCTTCAGCAATATTAAACATTGACATACGTGACTCAACGCGGAATATAACCTGAAGCCCGTATGGAAATAACGCAAGTCGTTGGTATATCTAGACACGTGCATACGCTCAGGTTGTAACTAGACCTGGTTAAAGCCTCGTTCACTGTAACTATGAGAGGCAACGTGAGTTCAGAGCCGGCCGTTTCGTGGTTACGACGTCGTTCCCGTATCGGTGTATATTGGCATTGTGAGATGGTGAGTGGGTGGGGGGGGGGGGGGCGAAAGGGAGCACAGCCACAACCACCACCAGCATCCCCATCAGCTTCCTCAGGATCCTATTCCTTCGGCCCCTTCGCTTCAGGATATATATACCGGGTGCCACCCGCAAAACTCCCTTCAGTGGTTTTCGACCAAATTAAACCAGGAACCCAAAGAACTTAACATGCCGAAACCATAGCTCGGATAAAGCCCAGAACCTATGGTTTGGGCTGCTTGAAATTTATGGTTTGTTTTATACTGGTTATAGGATCCATTAGAAATTGGGTTTTTGGTTTTTAGAGCTGTTTTGTTTTATGGGAATTGTACGGTACTTGGGGGAGGGTGTCTCGGGGGGTTGGTTCTATGGGATTAGCCATTGTGTATTTTGGGTGGCTATGGAGATCGAGATAATTTTTTTTTTTTTACGTAATTTCTTTATATGGGTTTTTATCGATGGTTTTAGGGAAACTGCGGTTCCAGTTTTCTCACGTTAAAATACCATAACGCAAATCGGTTGGGACGATCACCGCTTGCAATTCCAATCGCAACAATTTTCAGGACGACAATGGCACTTTAACCATTTGGCCATTGTTATCTGTTCGTATACGAATGGAAAAAAAAAAAACGAGTAGAGATGCGGTAGGGCCGTATCAATAACTGTGGTCTGGCTATCTTCTGGTGCTTACCACTGCCAGGTTTCACAATGCACTGCGTTACAATGCTGGCCTAAATCTCCTTTGAAAAAGTCCCTTCTGTAAACGATTCGAGGGAAGGAAAATAACTGTTTGGACCTCCCGGTATACGTGATTTATTCGTATACGCGAATTTCGAAATTTCACTTTATGGAAATTGGCGAAAATATTTTCTTTTTTTTTTTTTACTTTTTCTCTGCCCGGTCTATTTTTATCGAACTGTTATCGCGCCTTAATCATCTGTATTACTTATCGATACGGATCGATACGCCTCTCATAATATTTCACCGACGTACGATATTTTCTTTTGCTCTCTCTCTCTCGACAAAGAATAATATTTTCTCCCATGTCATCAAACTGTATCCCCTATTCGTTTACCTTATCTTATCAAAAAAAGTCTGGTCGGTTATCGAGCGCCGTATCAATTTTTCATTGTATTTATATTACGCAAGTATACTCGTTTAATTTTACGTTATTGTTAATAACACATTGTCAGTGATATCGATACTTTAAGAAAATCAACAATCGAAGAGTTAGAGGGTGTCAAACCACAGTTAAGATCGATACTTACGAAAATCAACAGTTGAAGGGTTAGAGGGTGTCAAACCACAATTAAGGGTTGTTCGAGGGTGGGAGGGGGGTTCAGTACTATCTAGTAACTTTTAATTCAATTTCGAGATAAAAGCCACATCTTTCGACAATTTCCAAGTAAATTTTCATTGAATTAAAAAAACGTTACTTTGACGTCAAAATGATTCAGCGTTACCAAAAAAAAAAAAAAAACTGTACTGTTCGATAATATTTTTTTCAATACAAAAACATTGCAATTTTTAATCGTTCAAAGTCGAGCTTTTGCACGATGCGTTGAAATTGAAAATTTTATTGAACAGACTATACCCCTCCTTGTCTTATACACGCAATGCCCGATAGCTCCGTCTCTCTCGCACTCGCGTCAGGTATAGGAACTATGAAAATCTTAAATTACCAACAATGCTTTGATCCATAAAATTGTCAATCTGTCAAATGTATCATTTCGTCCTAATGGCTTCGTTACGAAAAAATAATTTTTATAATCAACCCCCCCCCCCCCACCCCCCCAATTGTAACCCTACAATAGTTACACTGTACTTGGTTCTACCTATCACATCCGAAAGGGAGGCAAAGCCCGTGGTCAGGACCGGTCGACCTTCTAATCTATCCGTTACATTGCGAGTCGTAAATTTACGCCATGCTCACCGGCACTGACTTATCGGGTTCCCGGTGGCTGGTTCGCCGGATCCCAGTGAAAATGGTTTCTGGTGAGAGTTCACCTTTATCCTATAGAGGGCGTGCGTTCGATATGGGCCAGAATTCCCAGCGTAGACCTAAAGACGGGGTAACTATGATAGTAGGTGGTCTACGGTATGATACGGTTAGATTAGGTTAGCTTGGGTCATCCCCAGGGGTGTCAGGCCCACCGAAGAACGTTTAAGTTTCGTCAACATTTGGGTCGCCGGGCCCGATGCAATTACGGGAATAAATTGTCGCCGGCTGTTTTAGAAATTGGATTCCATCCACCCCTATAAATCTGGGGCGGGAAACGCGCGCGGAAAATTTATCAAAGAAGCTACGGCAATCTCTGTTATCTTAAGTAGACACGAGGACCAAGCTTCACCCTTGCAACCCTTATACGAAGGGTTACTTCAAACTCAGATCCCGCATCCACCCTGACGTTGACGGAGTACGGCCGCTTGACCACAACCCTATACCGAGGGAAACAACCCTTGTAGGTGTACCCAGTGCTCTGCCCACTTCTGTACTCAGGATCAACCCTTCCCTTACCTAACCTCTTTGCTACCTTTCCACGAACTTCAATAACAACCCTGGCAGGGGAGGGGGGCTCTACTTTACCTCCCCGAGTTATTCTCTGGTTTGGTCCTTTTTTTTCAGTTTTGGGAAATACGTATGCTTTGGAAATACAAGGGCGGCTATTGCTAGCCTCAAATTGTAGGGAGACTCGAGGAGAAAAATTTTTCCGACTGGCTCCAGTATTACCCGGGCCTGGGTCCAGGACGACCGGTGTGGTATTTCCGGAAACTGTGCTGGTTCACAGGCGATTCTCGAAACCTCAGTTATCACTCACTCGACGTTGGGGCATCAATAATTCGGCAAGCCCTTATCTTGTCCAGCAGCTTGTTTCCAGATAAATCGGTTTCCCCATCCGGTTTTCCCCTTCTACAAAACTTTCTCTATACGTTCGTCCTTCTCTTGGCGCTTTTACTTCTTGTTACGGAGGGAGACAACTAGACGGCCAAAAGATTGGGGTAACTTCATCCCCAACGAATGGAATCCAATTTCAATCTGTCGCTTCTTCGTTCCGCCCCCCCCCCCCCCTTTTATCCCGCTGCTTTCTCAGGCATTATGGCTCTGTGCTTATCGGTGTAGCGAACCGGAGATAAATTTAAGGGATGAACTTGCGGGGAAAACATATTCCTTGCATGATAAGGCTTATCGATCGGTTGTCGCGTCCTTATCTTTTTTTTTCTTTTTTAATTTCGTTGTAATTTTGTAATTTTTTTTTTCATCTTCTGATTACAGGTTACAGGAATCGTTGGCAGAGCGGATGTGCTGGCCTGCATATTTTTCCTATTATCATTCCTGGCTTATCACGGGTAAGTCGTTAATCCTATTATACAATAAGGGATAAGAGGGATTCTCGTGAACAGTATAAACGCCCTCCCCACCACCCACTCATATCACACTCATTGAACGGCAAATGCTATGTACATTGTACGATTTACACACTCTGCGAAAGGACTGCACTCAGCGTGTTATCAGACTCCATTTTCGATAAGCTATTGTTATCAATATAATGGTTCGAATATGAGCGGCCACGATGCATCCGGCAATTGTAGTATCAATTATCGTATAGAATCGTATAGCGAGTAAATAGTCGCGATAAGAGATAAGACTCGAAAAACAAAAAGATTTGGGTAAAAATTTAGAATTTCTTTTTCTCTCATCTTTCGTACTTCGTATTTCGCGAGTGGTAGACAAAATTGCACAAAAATTTGGCAGGTCTGCCAACTTTCGAAGAGATGACGTTCGTGCATTGACGCTGACGTAAGATATTAAAGTCACACAGTGTACGCAGCTCGCTCTGGTCGAAATTATACCGGGGCAAAGAGAGGAGAGCAAGAGAAAGAAAAATTGTCTTTTTTCTCTCTCTCTCTTCCATCTCTTCTCTTTACTTTGGGTCGCGACCCACTTTTTTTTCCCCCCGTCGCCTTTTCGAATTACGTAACTGCCTCGGTATTTTCCCTCTTATTATTTCTCGAAAAAAAAAAAAAAATTTTCATCTTCGCGCACCACCCGACGAATCTCAAATCTCTTAACGTCGCTTGACCCTCTTCTCTGATTTTTCCTGTACGCTGACACGTCACAGGTTGACCCTTTGACCCGTGAAATTAGTATGACGTCGAATCGTAATTCACGGGATTCTTGAATTCTCTTTATTCACGTTAATACCTCGTTTATATGTCGAAAATTTTTACCGAATTTCATCCATCCCCTCCGTTATGGAATTTTGATTACGATTAATAAAATCGCCCGGCAGCCTTTATTCCTCTTTCGGTCTTGTAATCTATTCTTCCTGTACGAACTGTTGGATTATCATTTAGCCCTGAAATGTCTGCTTTTATTTTTAACTTTATTTTTCTTTCTCCTTCGCTCTTCGGTTCTATTACTTCTGCCTCTGAAGGGAGTGGCTCCCAGGACATTCCATACTGTCGAGCTTGGCTTATCGATTCTCACTGACCATATACGGGCGAGATTACAGCTCACGCTTCCTTCGCGTTAAGCCGATTTACAATAACTCGACTACCCTTGTACATAACGTTATACCTATATAGGTATATGACTGTATATAATATAGCTTTGGTATATTAGCTAATAGCGTAGCTATAATTTCGTATAAGTACACACACACACATATATATATATATATATATATATTATTATAGCATGTATACAATTTTTTTGAAAGTAACAAAACTCGATGCTCATAATTTATTAAAAATTAATTATTTTTTTCCTTCATTGACCAACATTTTTCATAAGGCTTTAAATGGTTATTAATTTTTTTTTTTTTTTTTTTCCCCTCTTTAATATAATCTCCCTTGCACGGTGAACCAAAGAAGTTGAATGGTAGGGGCTGGTTTTTGTTTTATTAAAGATCTGTTTACTATCTCAAAAAATTATCTCACTCAAAAGAATACCAAGTGAGATGAAAGAAGCGAAATTCATCATCACGGGTCACTCGTTCGGTTTTATTGCTCGGTTATGAATATTTCCATTGTCGAAAGACAGGGGTGGCTTCGTACTTATCTGTCGAGGATGTCGTATCTAAGTGAACGGGAGTGGAAGTGGAAGAGAGATGGAAGAAGTCAAAAAAAAACAGACTCAGTCTTACCAACCTGAGTAATGGAAGGGACGAGTTTAAAAGTTGTCAACCGTCACACTTTTAAGGGATGAATCATGAGCGAGACCATCTTGGGGAAACGGATTCTGCACCCCCTGATACTGGATCCAGAGTGCTTTTGGTATTTGATCGAGCCTCGAATTTGCTTCGGAAGTTCTGATTTTTCAAATTCAACCGTACGACAAGGGGTAGTTATATTTTTTGTTTACTCGAAAAAATTTTAATCGTACCTAGCTCTTATCAGGTTCTTAGGTCACGTTTTCACGTATTTGATATTTATATCGGATTTAGCCAATCGCGTACCTTTATTCTCCTTCAACCCTCCCCGCCTGTCTGAGCTCCTCCACCCCGTTCATCGAAATTGTATATACCGTGGAAAATGTAATCACTGACAATGGCACCCTTATTGTGCTATTGATACATTTTTATTTATACGATATACCAACCCCTATCTCTCTCTGTATTCTTTACTCTATAAAAAAAAAATACACGGCAAAAGCTACGAAGACCCCTAAAAGCCAGAACCTCTGTGTCTAATTTCAAGGAAGATGATTCCCCTCCAGGGGTCAACTCCCTACTTGAAACACTCTAGCAACCCTCTCTAATCAGATTTAATTCGGGCCACAAAGTGCGAGGTGTCGAGGACGGGCTCACCCAAAGGTAGGACTTAATTATGCCGGTGCTTAACGTCGATTCCTTTGGGGGGGGGGGGGGGGGCCCCCCCCCACCACCCCTATAAGGAACCAGATGACTATAGCTGACTTAATGCGTCCTAAGGACTGCGCACTAAACCCACCCCTGTTTAATCAGCCATTCACGCATACTGGATTTGGGTTAGACGACCTGTAGATCTTACGAGGGATGATTTTATACCATACGTTGAATGGTACAGTAGCGACAGAGAGAGAGAGGGGGGGGGGTGTGTTGGAGTAGACCTGGTGGTCCATGAACGCATCTCGATAAGGGATGAAAAAAAAAACTTTAACTGTGACTCCCGAATCCAGTACTGTTGGTTCCTCCGCAAAACAGGGGTGGGTACGGGTAATCATTCCGTTAGTCGATATAGGGGTTGTTACCGTGGTTGAACTCTGGCTGGGGTGGATACCGTAACAACGAGGATTGGTAACCGCTAGAAAGACCGGGCTCCGGCGTTAGAGGGGCCGGGCCTGAGGGGGGTCGCTACCTGGTAAAATAGGTGTAAGCTCCTTGTCTTCGAACCCTGATAAATTGATTACCCCCAGTCACCTTTGAACTCTGCGCTCTGTTCTTTCTCCTCTTACACCTTCCTCCCTCCCCTCGACTCTTCGTACCCTCCACTTTCTCACCCCCTCCCCCCTCTTCGCTATATACATATATACCCTTTTCCTTCACTCACGAAATTCTCGTATCCCAACCCCTAATTCTCTCGCGCTGCCCCTATAGCCACGAACTTATTTTTCGAAAACGGGTTTAACTTGCTCAGCCCCCCCGGTCCCCCCCGTTCCTTTATCCCGATTAAAACGACCCCCCGTGCTCGTCTCTTCAATCCTTTGTCCATTAAGGACTAATGATAAATTATAATTAGATATCAAGTGCGTGGCTGGTTACACGCTTTCACACCACCCCCCCCCCCGCCTCGGTCCCACCTCCCCGTCCCTTAATTACCAACTTTCCTGATTAACGCCTGAAAGAAATGCCGTCGCGACGATGGCCCCCTCCCCCCCCCCCCCCCGACGTCGTTTTGACGTCTTGGCCCATCCCGTTGACTCTTTACAATTTATCCACGAAAATGAACCTAAAAAGGTTTATGGCATTAGTGCCCTGCGCTGCCTCGTGGGCTTAACCGTGAGAGACCGTCTTCGATTTATGAGCCTCGGACGTAGGTACAGGGAGATGCTGGATAATACTTGGCTATTTATTATCCACCCTCGGGAGAACAAACTTCATATTACTTTACTTCCTTTCATCCCTTTTTGGTTGGGGGGCCGGGGGGGCAGAGGATGGGGATGTGCCTAACCGACAAAAGTAGGTATTAGCAAGGAACGGCGAGAGACATGATTTCGCAGTAATAATAAAGGTCGGCTCTCTCGTTACCAACCCTTAGACCCTACCTCCCCCCCCCCCCCCACGCCCCCCCCCCCTCAAAACTGATTGCAGTCGACAAAATTTGATTGAGAGTTTCCTCGACGCTTTTATCCTTGACAAGAATATGAAAACTCCGTTAACGATGTTTCGACATCGAGTCTCGGGGAGGGGTGTGAGGGGGGGGGGCAGGCAGGCGTTTCCATGGGCTTTTATATCGCATTTCGCGACATTGTAAGCGTAACTTTTCAATTAATCTGATTTTCGATACTTTAATCTCACGTTGTGCGAAATATTCGAACCTTTTTTCGCAACCCTGTCACTCTTTATACATTAAATCATCCGCACGACAGTTAATGTCGCTTGTAAAAATTTCACACCCCGCCCCCCCTCCCCCCCGTTGCCATCCCTTGTTTCATTATACATCCAAGTTTCTTGGCTTCATCCGTAGGTCAATCATTTTTTGAAATAGCCTGTAGGAATGATCGGTGCGTGCGACGTGCCTATCTCACGGCCTAATCCAAATTAATGATTTTGCTCGTAAAGCACCGAAAGCACGAACCCTTATTTTGATGCGCGGCACCGCGTGAAATTCGTCAACACAAACCTCAGATTAAACCCTCTGTATTAGTTGGCAAGGGGTAACGTATGCATGGTAATTGTGTAACATCGATCGGGAAAAGGGGAGCTTTGGTACTGTACGTATTAAAGCTCAGCGAAGAAAAATCATCCCCTAACCCGTTCGCTCTGCGATTCTTGGAACGAATCGCGCGGAAGCTGTCCAATGAATGTCAAGGCGACGGCAACTTTTTTAATAATGAATCTTCATCCGAGCCGCGAACTGTGGGGGGAGGGGGGGAGTTAGGGGGTGGCACGACACCCCCTACTCTATTACTTGAAACGGAGTTAACCAGCAGGTCTAGTAGCTTTTGAAGTTATACAGGCTGTTTCAGACTTCCGATTTCATTGAAGGGTGAATAAGTAGGTAACTGGGTAGAAGCGTAGCTACCAGGAGCTACCAGGAGCTTGAGCTTTTACTAACCGAACCGGAAGGGTTGTTACCCGTCGTGCGGGTAAAAGTGTCTTTCGAAAGATCGATTCGAGACGCCGTCGAGCTTTTCTTAGGTTGAGCTTTATCTCGTCGGCGATGCTTTTATGCCACTTTGAATGGCGTCTTCTTACTCGCAATTAGTGTGAATGGCGTCGCGACGCTCATGATCGTCGTAACGCAGTTACGAGAACGAGACATCGAGGAACCGGGTCTTACAGTCTTTTCGTCCCTTGTTGGCTTCCTGGGATGGGGCTGGGATTGGTTCTTTGATAAGAGATAAGCCAAGGGTGAAAAGGGGTAGTTCGTTAAATACAGAGTATCGATTTTGAAAAAAAAAAAAAGAAAATATTTTTTCGAAACAATGAACAATAATGGCGGCGGTTTTGTTGTTCAGGTTGTCAATTTTTTATTCAGCCTCCCCCTATCTCGCCCTCTCGGCACCCCCCCTCCCCTCCACCCCTCTTTCATATTATTTTCTACATGATTAATTCACCCCACCTGTCGCTTCTGAAAAGCTCGAGCTTCGTTGCCTCCGACGATCAAACGACTTCGTGAGCTTTTTTTTTTGCGCGCGACGTCGCCCGCGTCTCGTCCTGGTCTCATGATTAACTGCGGCTGTCATAAACGTAAGTAGAAAATGTTTTCATCAATCATTAACGTGTGATATATTGTATCGATACGAATAATAATAATAATTATTATTTCCAAAAATTACACCCCGATCGAACCCGTGCAATGAATACTCAAATTTTCTAAAATATATTATATACCGCTGATTGCATGATTGACATACCTACATGGGTATCGCGGCGTCGCGACGCTTAAGTAAATTTTCAACTTCGTGCAATTTCTGCCTTGCGGAATGAATCACCGTATTCAATCGTCACTGAAGCCTTTAGTCGCTGCCATTTAAGAGTCGCTTATTGCGATACGTACTTTACCATTGTAACGTGCCGTATATACCGATAGTTACCAACTACGGACTATATACTCGTACACGCCGTACGCGAGTCTTTCCGATCCGATCGATGGAAGGAAAGTTTAACGTTTTTACTTTCACCCTAGGTGTTCTGTTTTCATTTTTTGTTGGCAACGCTGGCACAGCCACGCATTCAGTTATGCAAGGGAGTAATAAAGTGAAATGAGGGGTTGTAGCAGGAGGTGGTAGGGGTTGGGGGGGGGGGGGAACCAAACGAATTGTTTAAAATCGTGAATACGCAGCATCGCGTGTCTAGTCTGCGTTTTGTATTTGTTTGGAATTTTTGTTTTACATGGAATGGTACTTTTTTTTTTCCATTTGTTCCTTCCATCCAATATTGAGGACTATGTTCACTCTGTGTATCTAATTATTTTATCGATTGAATTGCAATTACTTTATCGATAAATTGTTGCTTTTCTTGTTTCAGCCAGCAGACGGCCTATCTTTGGAGTAGCGTCTGCTTGGGTGCATTGTCGATGTTGGCCAAGGAGACTGGAGTTATGGTTTTGCTGTTGAATCTACTTTACGATTTATGCAGGTCCTGGCATTCGATCAAGAGGTGAGTCCTTTGAGAATATATATATATATATATGCATATGTATGTAGCCTGTATGGGGATCGTCCTAGACAATATAAATAATAGAGCCATAAGAGGTTGTCTACCGTGTATAAAGAATATTAGGGGTGGTCGTCATACGTGAAATAAACAGGTTAGAAAATCGCTAGTGGAATTTGTAATATACGGGGTGGTTATTATAAATGAGTATTTCTCTTTCTAAAACAGAAAGGAAGAAACGCGCGCTCATTGTGCGGGAAATTTTTTTGTCAAATTCCAACGACCGACCCTTCGCGTACCCAAAGGGAGTCCCTCGTATGGAAGAGGGAGGAAAAAAAAATTTTTCCAAGGTTTTCCTTGGAGCGAGGCGAAAGGGAAAGAAAGCGAGGAGGGAAAGGAGAAAGAAAAAATAAATAAAGAAAACGTCACTTTGACGAAGGAAGTAAAAATGGCGGATTGCGCTGGGACATTGATAGGCGGCGCTAATGAATCCTTCGTGCGGCACGAAGAGGTCCTCTTGATGACTTTCGTCACAGAGATGACGTCACTGGTTCCTCGATAAAGTACGCTCTTTTATTTTAACGTGAAATGACAAAAAAAAATAGAAGCGGACTCGATTTCCATCCGTGACGTTTCCTTTTTTTTTTTTACGTGGCTACTGTGACCGGACGATTTCGCGGTTCTGTAAAGGGACGTAAAAAAAAAAAAAAAAAAACTACCCCTCACATGCAAATCGCCATAACTTCCCTATCGCATGTTTAGCCGCTCTTTGCGTATCGTTCAGGTGTCGTGAGAATTTGAATATTCCGCTTTAGCCCTCTTTGCCTTTAATTCAATTTTTTTTAATTCCCACCCCCCTAACGTATATATATATATATATATATATATATATATATATATATATATATATATACGCCAGTTCGTTATTCTCCGTGACGACAGCATCCCTTGAATATATATATATATATATATATATTTTTGTTTTTCACCCACGTCACATTAATATTCTTTTCTTCTTACAGATCCATTTTCGAGGCTCGCTGGAACGACGAATCCAGACACTTTTCACGTCGCGCCGCAGCCCTTCTGGTCTCGGTAAATATTATTCCCATTACTGATAACAGCTACGGGTTCTTATCCGATACCATCTGCATATCGCTACTCGTATCGCGAATATCGATCTCCATTATCAGGCTTGCGTCTACATCAGTGAGTAATACGTCACTGGATTATTGTACAGTGCTGCAGGTGTCGGGTGCAATGAAATGCATCAATATTTTTCCTATCACGGTGCAACGTTGAAAAGTATCACGTATGCACTTGCCGGGAATTCGATTGACGTAAAATTATTTGATGCGTTACGAGAGCGACCAAATGACCGAGAATAGTTGTGCCGGTAGCTATGAGGATGCATCTGAAGGAACTTGTGCAACGTAAATACCATTGTCCGTATAGGTGCACATGTGCATTCGTTGCACATGTGCATTGCATACGTATGAGGTAATGGGCTTCGGTAGCTGTACGGTTGATGCGTTTGAGTCCTTTTATATATAATGTGTATATATATATATATATATATAGAGTTTATAATGCAGTTGATACAGTTATATATTTATATATACAGTGATTTGGTCATATATGCAAGCGCCGATGCACCGAAGACCTACGGAATTTTCCGACTGTGTATCTTGGCTGCGATGCACTCCTAGCTCTGTTATTCCATAGCGGAGAGTCGTTCATATGCACTTGTGCCATCTGGAATGAACACGGGCAGATCTGTTTGTGAGCGACGCTTGCGTCGCGACGCTACGTTTCCGTTCTTTAACACGTATCCGCATAGGGAAACGTTTACACGTGACATGCCGTGGGAAATAATATACCGGGTGAAAATATATTAATGGAGAATATATGTTCACGTGTGTAGTACCGTTAGTGACATCTGGTGTCGTTTGAAACGCCCTGTACAGTCTTAGATTTTATTAAGATTTTACTGTACCGTTAATTGGTCTGGTCGAATCGATCGTTTTCATCCGTAAGAGGGTCTTCGAGTTGTTTAGGGGTGGCGTTTAAAAAAATTTTTTTTTTTAAAGCTTTCCCACAGGAATTTTTGGCAGTCGGGTAAAGCCATCCCCTGGGAACGAATTACCAAGACATCCGAGGGTTTTATTGTGGAAAATAAATTTGGACGTCGAGGCCATAAACCAGGATAAAAACGTCCCTCGACAATTATCACACAAGGGTTTTTGGAGTAGGATTTTTGTTTTTTTTTTGTTTTTTTTTTTTTATTAAGGAAATTATTAGTTTGAGGTAAAAGTGCCAGTCTCGGCAAGAAATTATTAATACGCCCTTGCGTCCCGGGTGGTCCCGACGTCGCAACGTATACGAGTAGGCATGATATAAGCGTCGTGTTGGGAAGTTATGCTAATTTATGCGCGAAACGAGGAAGGCGAACATGCCCGACCTACCCTCACGTAGCGATCTACATGCCTGGATCTTTTTGCACCCCCTAGTCACCTAGTCCCGAACCCTTATATAACCAACCCCTCTGGCTTTAGAAACGCTTAAGGAACCATTGCAGGAGCGTCTTGGGGATGGTCCCTATAAAGTCTGATACGGTGGGTCGAGGGGGTGGCTTATTCAACATACCACCCTAATAACCTAGGCACAGCCTACCCTTATACAAACTGGCAAATTCAGTTTCAAATCTGGTCCAGGTCGACCCGTTCGCATTTTTTTTTCTGGCTCCTCAAAGATCAGCCCGCTGAAGTTGCTCCAGCTTAAATCTTGCACAAAAGTTTGCTCGCGGTGCGACGCTCCTGCTGAAGGGGATGCTGGTCCAAGGGTGGCTCGATAGAGAAAGAGAGAAAGTATAGAAAGATCCTTAACAGGTAGATCTCTTAGGCGAGGGGATGGAACTTTGGTTAGGAGAGCAACGATTAGGCTGAATCTACCCTTAAAGCCAACCCCCGACTCAACCCCCCTTTCCCTTCTTTTCTTTACTTTCTTTCTCGTCCTCCCTTAAATAATAATCTCATCCGGCCACTTTCTAAAGTCTGATAACCTTTCCCAAGCCTCTTTATAGTCTAGTGAAGAATTTAGAACACTCCCTATATAAAACAGGGTGCAATATATAACCGAGGGGTGCTTTTTGGCTTAATATAACCACGTGAAAAGTCAACGATCACGAATTATCCTCTGATATACAACACGTCTTTGTTTTTTTTATCGAGAAAATTTATCAAAATTACGTGAATAAGTTTTAAACCACCCTTAACTCAGTCCTGCTGAATTTTCGATATTTCTCAACCACCCTTCTTATAACCTCGTACGAACAACTCGTGTCAGATTGGCTGATATTGTTTCCAGGTTGTAGTACACAGTCCTCCCACGACTCAAGCCGAGTATCTCCAGTGTTCTGAGAAAGGGGTGATAAGTTCTTGTAGGGGTAGTCGGGCTACGTCCCCGGCTATTGAGTTAACCAGGTGGTGCTCGTGGGAACGTGACGAGGGATGTGTCCAAGAACTTGACGAAAATCGATTTCCACCGAGTGCCGAGATACTTTTCCTCGTGGGTGTATATGGTATTAGGGGTAGTTCGCCCCCTCCAGCCGTGAGGTTAACCACATCCCCTGACAGAGCCGTGCGCGGTATATGGGTTTGGCTATGGGCGTAATTCCTTGGGAAAATTTTATTCCCTCCACCTCGGTACGCTTTCGCACATGTGTCAGTCTTTTGAATTCGCAAATTCACAGAGGGATGATTTTTTGAATAACCAACCCCCTACCCCCATTTTCTTTCGGAAGTCTTATCATGTGAAATAAAGTACGTGCTACGGTTTCTCGGTGTTCGCACGAATGAGTCTGGGTTCACTTGTCGCTGAAGTCCCTTTGGTGTATCTTGCTGAGCTTGCGCCAGGATCTTTTCGCAAATTGCCATGATCTCTCGCTTCGTTAGAGCGCACATCTTCTAGAAAAGTGCTCCTGTCGTCTTTCCATTGAAAACTGGGAAAACTTCGTGTTTCGCTTTTACAGTGAAATCAAGGATCCTGGTATGTGTGTGTCTCGTGTGTTTTTCCAAAAGCGCGTTACTCTCGTTCGTAATAGATCAAAGACCTGGGAAAGGACTTTTTTTTTTGGTTTTTCACTCTTCATCCTCGATCTGTCGGACTGACCTTTGCTGTAGGATGAAAGATTCGGAAAAGGTCACGATAAATGAGATTTTGAAATTTGGAAAAAAAAAATGTTTTTTCATCAATACCCAGAATTCTTGAGTTTAGCTACTATGCAAATTTTTGGGGCGGAAAAGGATTTAGTCGCCTAATCTTTCTAATACTATCGGACCTTTTCCCTCGGTGTCCCTTTTTCGACTTCTTAGCTGTATTATATGGTACAGTGTATATGTATGTATAAAATTCAAAAAGACTCCAAGGAAAAATCAGAATCTCGAATCTTTCCTTTGGTCCCGGTACAATTGACCGAGGTGGAAACCTACTGTAGGCACAACCCAGGAAAAAGGGTGTGTTGAGCCTCGAATCCAACAAAAATGAAATCGAACAGCCGATAATTCAAAAAGTAGATACGAGATCCGAAAAGATTTTTTTACAATTTTTTTTCCTTCAAAAAATTCCTCGGTGCGCCGATACGAAATTTTCGTATCTCATGAAGAAGTCAGTCTCGATAAGATCGTATGAAGGATTTATTTAAATGATAAAATATGTAATATTTTTATTTCGAATTTTATATTATATATATAATTTTTTTAATACATTTCTATTTTTACAGCTCGGTGTTCTACTTGTGGTCAGATTGGCTCTTCTTCATGGGGCCTTACCGAAATTCTCACCCCAGGACAATCCAGCCGCCTTCCACCCCTGTCTCCACGTTCGGTGAGTGTGAAAATATTAAAAATACCTTTTTCTCTTTATCGCCCGATAAGCACTCGAGGATTGAAAAATCTGTAGAGATGCAAAAGACGAAGACAAAAAAAGTTTGCCAGCCTCTTAATGCTCGGTAGAGCAACGATCGATCAAGGTAGAAGGTGGTTCGTAACGCAGTTTCCCCTGGTAAATATTATTTTACTCGGTTAGCAGTAAAGACGAGGGTGGCCATAAGTACAGGCGGGAGAGGTCGTAGAACGTGTACGGGGAGTCTGGCTAGCAACTGAACTTGACTACTACTAAGCCCAGAGGGTAGAATAGGCCGGTGGTGAATTTAGGGCGACCCAAGGGTCGGTACACGTGAAAGCTGAAAAGGAGCAAGTCTCATTTCCAATAACCGGAAGTGCGTGAACGAAACACCATTTTTTTTTAACCTTCGGATTCAATGCTCAAATTGCTTGAATTGAATACCTTTCTACTAGGTATAGATATATGCATATTTTCTTAATTAGCCCAGGATTTTAGACGATTTAAAAAACAAAATTTGTAACAGTTTCGTACAAGCAGCATTGAACCACCCACCCTTTCAATTTTTTCACTTCGGTTTTTTGAAAATCAATTCGTCCGCGCGAATTTCCTATTGGCAGCAAAAAAATAGAATGACAGTAAAGTCTAAGGGTTGAATCAGCAGCACGTGGAACGCTACGAAGGTAGAACGAAAATAAAAGAAAATTTTCAACCCTCCAAGGAGATAATCTGATATTCTTGATTGACAAACGTCTACCTACTTCTAATTAATTTTTTTTTCTGAACAATATCCAAAATCCGATTATACGTATCGTCAAATCCTTGTCATCCTATTTTCGTGCGACCTCGAACAAACTGGAAAAAACTTAAGGGCTGTTTTTTTTTTTCTTTATCAACGAGTAGACATACCCATAGCGTGCGCGCGCATCACGAACAAAACGCGCTACCGCCAGATATCGCTGCTACGCCAGCGCATTCTGGCGGCAATCGCCGGCAGAGGAAGCGCGTCTCTGCTACTGTCTAATAAATCCCAATCAGTACGAAAATTTCGTTAACTCTACATAAAAGCCTCCAAGCTTAACCTGCATAGGGGATGAATATATTAAGACCGCGTTACAGTCTCGTTTATTGTGATCATAAATAGATGCAATTGGCGCATTATATATATATATATATATATATATATATATATATATATATATATATATACACA
>JASANN010000210.1:0-41305 GCA_031762395.1 Calameuta pygmaea | reverse complement strand
TATATATATACACATAGACATCTAAGTATGCAATTCACACGTTTCGCAGATCCGTTTACCATCTCCGAGCGTTCGCAGTGCGATACGTGCCTTTAAGAACGCAAGGCGCATATTGCCGATCTCGACTATGTACATACAAATATATATATAGATATATATATATATCCTGACAGGATACTCGCATCCGGCTATGCTCATCCTCGCAGAGATCCAAAAGATACAGATTCATCCCGTAACGCATAGAAATCTAAAATCTGAAATTCTCTCGTCCTTGAAAGATTCCACAAGATCCTCGTAGATCTTCGGCAGGCTGTGTACAGGAGACTCACGATTTGCTGAAAGGACATGTAGAAATAGTAAACGAAGAGTCAATATCTGGTTCGATGGATTTAGCATATCGTGCAGTATTGGTATACCGTGTTGGGGGATCCTTTCCCCTTCGGTTTTTTTTTTTTTTTTTTTTTTTTTTGGTTCGCCTGGCTTCTTCGTCTATCTGTAGCTCGGTAGGTATAATCCGACCGAAGAGGAACGCCACAGAATATTATACGAAATATGTGTATCTCCGCTATCGCCTTTATACCTGTATATATGTATACAATGTATATATATACAGAAAAGGGACCGAGAATACATTATGAGATGTATAATTTTCGTTGGAAACTTGTATTTATGTTCCTTGCCGAATTTTACGGTCGCGTCGCTGTGAGCCTTTTGGCTTTATCCTTTTCGGTCTCCGTATCGCTCGTTGAATATCCGTCTGAGGTTTTATACGGATGACTGAAGGATATGCATGTAGCGACTCTTGAGACTTAATGTATGTATTACTATATATTACGTATGAGATGAATAGGAATGGAGCAACGGACAGAGAATGAAACGAATTTTCGTTTGAGAGGGAGAGGAGGGTTAATATATTTTTAAAGAAACCCTTAGAAATGTTTTAATGTTAATAAAAAAAAAAAAAAAAGATGAGTTATGATAATATGTAGAAGTGAAAATTTTTTTTCTCGGGGTTGAAACTCGATTGGGAAATTACGACTGTCACTAGCTGGAGGGATGTTTTTGACGTATGATTATTTTTTTTTTGTTTCAATACAATTTTATATTCTGTATAACATAAGGGTTTTTTGAATTGGACAATTTCTTTTATTTTCACTTATCTTGGAAAATCTTTTTTTTTAATTCACGCGTATCTACGCTGTATAAGAGATCGGGACTGCTTTCACTCCCGCGAATGACGTAATAGCTTGAAAGTTAACTATTTTGAATATTAATTTTTTTCTCGTTAATTTTTTTTTTTCACTCTCTGTCTCGTCTCACTGTCATCCGTTTCCCTTTCGTACCTGCCAGTTCGTCCGATTTTTCGATGAAAAATATATCGTGACATTTTTCATCCCTATTATCTAATTAAACGATAAGGAGAAAAAGCAATTAAGCCGCGATCTCATTTCAAAGTTCGTTCCTAAAATTTATAAGAGCGACGCTGAAAATAAGGGTTGAAATTTTTCTTTAATTTTTTTTTTCTTTCGCCATCCGCGAAATGACGAAAGGAAAAAAAGTGTCAAGTACGTAAATTCTCCTCCCTTTCGCAACCTACCTTATCGACAGGGTGCGTACACTCAGCCACTCTGACGTCACGAGGGTGTAATAGATTTTCAAATGGGTCCTCAACCCTAACTATACATATAATGTACATTAAGCTACGACGAGTCCTAGTGGGCTCGTAATATTCCCGGAGTTTCTATAACGACTACAAGCTCCTTGCCATAGGGGATGAAAATAACGAGAGGAGGAGGAAGGGGGGGCTGGAAGGGTGCAAGGAAAGGAAGTCGCGGTGCATACCAGACCGCCGTAGTAGACGTTAGTGGTTCGTGAATGGGGGTGAGTTCTGAAAGGGAAAGAGGGAGTGGGTGCCGTAAACTGGGAAATGAGAGAGAAAGTAAAGCAGAAAACAAAGAGGAATAGAAAGAGAGAGGGTATATGGCAGCGTTAGGGGTCCGTGACAGGGGGATGAAAGGGAAAGGGGTGAAAGGTAAGTAGAAAAGCACGGTGGTTAGAATCGTTAAGGGTAGCACGTTACGGCGACCTCACATGCGCCACAGCATCCCTAGTCGAGTGATTAATTCCACAAGGGTTGCTACCACCCTCTACGTACATCGGTCCAGTCGTTACACATATCCATATGCAATGACATTAGGGACCCGCGTCATACGGCCCTGGGACTCCGTGTTGAGCCGTATAAGTACCGTAGTCATTATACGAGAGGGTCAAAATCGCCATAGCCACTTGCTTAGGGGGTGAATTACGAGATATGGAATTCTAGTATCATCCCTGTAAAATATTAGGGGGTAGTAAATCTCAAAAATATTCTCCCGGGTGGATATTAAGGTATATTTAAAAAAAATTTTTTTTACCAACCTCACACATCCTTTCAACGACACGAATGATACGTCGATTACGCGGTAGGAATACAGGTCGCTCAGGGCCGTATCGTGCTTACGCACCCCTTTACGATAATAACGATTCGCTCGCGTTTACGAGCCGGAATCAAATCGCGACGTATTCACGGCCGACGATCATTTTCCCACGAGCATCCCCCCTGACACCCACCCCCTATGGGTGGGAGTCTGAGGTAGTAAGGAAATCTTGTTTAAATTTACGCATGTGTTCGTTTACGTATGTGTTAATGTACATATGTAAGCTTAAAGGAGTGTTTAGAATCCGACCTCAGGGACGGCTCATCGATTCGATATATTCGCTGGGAACCCGGAGCTTTTTCTTAAATATTTATGAGTCCCGTTACCAGGAAACGCAAGGGCATAAACTACCCCTAGCATTTATGGCTGCGAATTCTCCCATCAGCCAAACAATAGAATTCAATACAAGCCACTTTAACGTGGTTACCCTAAATCACGAGAGTCTCCGTTTACGATCCTTCGTACGCGGCGACCTCACGGTTCATCCTACCTAGAACAACCGCCCTGCTTTATTGGGCCTTGTCATCCAACGACCCACCCCCTAATTACGAACAATCAATTCGATTGTTGCTGGTTAATTCAGACCACCCCGCTACTTATTCCTGGACTGATAACAAAGGATGAAGTTTTTCGTGATAACGTATTATCGGATCTATTTTTGAGCTTTTCTTCATACCCCCAACCCACGAAAACGACGTTAGATCGCACCCGAGCATCCCCTATTTTTAGGTACCCACTTAGCACGTGTGTGCACAGTGGGTAGACGCGTACAGAGCTTTGAGCTTTTTTTTTTTCTTACTTCTTGACCAAGTCCCGCCGGATAGGGTCTGAGGGGCTACTAGAGGGTTGCGGCTCCCTTTAAGCGAGGAGTGACGTCCTAATCCTAATTCCTACTTATCGGTTGACGATTTCGAATAAACTACCCTTATCAAGTTTCAGGATATTTCAACCCCCTTTAACCCTCATCCCTCGTGCGAACGTGGCTACCAGCGCATTATGCTTTAAAACAATTATCTCGCGGTAAACGCTGTTTTTGGGGGAGTCTGTTGTTTCGCGTAATAATAATAATAATGACGTTGAGTACCGAACGTGAATTGCATCGCGCACTGAAAGGGGATTATTTTGACGAAAAAGCTTTTTTTAATACGTCCAGAGTTATTCGTATCGTGAAAAGTACCTTGCGTGTCTCTGTTGGTGTTTTTTTTTTTAATATTCTTATACAAATATATATATATACTGCATATCGATTCACCGAGTGCATGCGTGAATCTCTGAAAAAAGTGCAGTACACAGGTTGCCTTTGAATTTCACGTGATACAAGAGATATGCCAGTAGGAATTTTTTTTTTTTTTTTTTTGTTCTATTTACAAATTTCAATCAAGATTTTTTTACTGTATCGTATCAGGTGTATCAAGGATTCGGATACTCGCGTGTAAAGCTGCGCAAAGGTAAATTCCATAGAGACGGTAAACAGCTTGATAGTTGCTATACGCGAACGAAAGTAAATTCACTTTTTCATTTCTCTTGGAACGTTTAGGCGTATTTGCACATGACTTTCGTGTTATGGTTATCGCACGAGGCGATAAATATTTATTTGGCATTCGAATTATTTTTATATTAATTTCGATAGCCGCGAATCGTGTGACGAAAATTTCGGTGGGGTCGAGCAAAAATCTTTGAATAGAAATAGATATCGGATGCTGCAAGAGTTCATATGTATCTTTTTTTTTTACGCTTGCGACTCTACTGGGTGTCCGTGTTTTTCTCGGTTTCTCTACCTCCCCTTGTGAAGATTCCAATTTTATCCACGTCCCTGTTTGTATTTTATTTCAATATCCTTTTTTTTTTCTTTCTATCTTCTCGTACCGTCACTCGTCAGCAGGAAAAAGTCCTTAAAGCTCGAAAATGTAATTTTACGTTAAAAAAAAAATAATTCACTTGTATGACAAATTGACGAAATTTATAATTGGCACTGAAATTTCTTTATTGCACTTAATTGTGAGACACGGGGTATGCACTCTCTATAGGCACCCAAATTACTCTTGAGTGACATGACGAAAATAATATGAATACTAAAAATTAATTAAGTGATCAAAGCTCAGGTACTCGTGATATTATAATATATTAATTTATGCGTTTTATTATATTAGAAAAAAAAATACGATTATTTAGATATATTTACTTAATGGAATTTATCGATTTGATTAGCTACGACGTGCAAGGCAAGGACGCTCCGCGTCGAGACGCCTAATCACGTGTAAAAAAAATCCTTGACAAATGGATAACTGGTAGACTAATAAAAGATACTACTAATGTCTTTTCTTGATTTATTGATCTACGTATGACTGGTAAAGCATATAATGGATTCAGCAAATAATGAAAAGAGATCAATCAATTCGCATATATATAGTGTGATAGCATAATTTTATTATTCAGTATATTATAGAAATTGATCGAACCGTATAAATATTGATTGGTGAATAACGATAAACTGCGCACATAGACCAGATTCGTGGAAGTTGTACGTCTCGGTGATAAACTTTAAAAATAATTAGTACCATCGTCCTATGTACACCGGGTGGATGCTAAATAATAAGGGTGAATTGAGCAAGGGTGACTCGAAAGCGAGTGTTACAATGACGGAGTGGATGAAGAAAAATTAAAGAAAAAAAAATATCTGCCTGGCAGAGTATCCAATTAAGCCAGTGCTTGGGAAGACGGCAGACGCTTTGAGAGTCGACTGTAGTTCGTCCCCCAGGGCATCTTAACCTATAATGAGTATATGAGCGTAGATAAAGCAGACCCATAGTCAATAAGCTGCCATATTTTTTTTTTCGCGTCGCTTCGAGATAGGCTAATTTCAAAGTGATAAATTAACTGTAAATGATAAACAATGTAAGGTAGATTTTGAATTTTGAAAAAATATCAACTCGTTTCGAAGTTATCGCGAAAACGTCGTTAAATACGGTAAAATATTGAGATTCTTGGAATTAAATTTTTTTCTCAATTTTTCATATCTATAACGTAAACCGAACTCGGTTTTGAATAATTTTTCAAGTAATTCTCTCTGCTTTCAACTTCTTCCTTGCTCCATGACTGCTACTCTGTATAAAAGCCACTTACAAGTTTCCACTGTCGACTCTCGACGCTTTCTCCAGCTCGTGGTTTACTCTGCTTGCGAGTTCGCAGTTCAGCCTGAGAAACTTTAGTACCAGGAAGTGAACAGAGGTTACCCTTTAATAGTGCATACGCCTTCCGGTAACAGGATGGTTACCGCAAATAGAGACAAAACCCATGAGTAAGTATACATCTAGCATGATCAATAATGTCGAAATTGGATGGAGCTTAAATTATTAATGACCCGAGTCGACAAGGAATTCTCTTTGAATTTTTCATCAGGCACGTTGGCAATCGTGAGGACGTCATAGTCTGCTTCTGGTACCCAGATCGGTTACCAGTCAAGGTCCTAGCATCCGGCTGACTCTGGGTACCCCGAACATGAGCAGCATAATTAAGCCAGCGTCAGGGTATTCAGAGAATTCGAGAAGTCAAAAATATTGCAGGAGACGGTCGTGGCTCTAGTCTCAAAATTCCTTATAAACCACTCGTACCTCGGGTATAATGATCGGGGATACCCCTTATCACCTTAACCTCGTAAGTCGAAAATCCTGGTTCTACGTCTGCGCAGCCAATATGGGAGATTTAGGGGACTAGGCCTATAATGTAGGCCTGGGTGGGATCACAGAAATCAGCACAAGAATGCTGCTGACATCCCGATGATGTATCCAGATTCAGGATTGGCCATGGGATCCTTGAGGTCCTTGGCATACGGATCCTTCGCAGCCCCCTTACCACCTTACCAAACATCCCTCGACGTCTTCCATTCATTACGACGACGAGTCCCGGCGTCGCGACGCTTCCCCATTTACATAAGCGAAAATCAGCATCCATTCCAGTCCCTACAGTCACCTTCGAGCTGTCTGCTACTTCCACGTCATCTTCATCCTCCTTCATCTTCTTCCCCCCCCCCCCCCCGAGCGAATAAGGAACCTTTCTATTTCCTGTTGATAAAATCAGAACTCGGGTTCACCTCGGGTAATACTTTCTACTGAATTATACCAGAATGGCGGCGACCGAGGTGGCGGTACCAAGGGGGATGAAGGAAAACGGCGAAATTGTATATAGAGAAATGTCGGGATACCGGAGCTCCAAGAGGAGTCTTCATTTACCAGGGACGACCTCAAACGTGACCTCATGGCGAATTGCTCGCGGTCGGATGCTCCTGGAATTCGAAAAGACCCAGGACGATGCTCACTGATATCCCCAGGATATCCTGGACAAACATCGTCCTTAACGAGCCTGTATGCGGCGCATCCAGCTTCGGCAACCTCGTGCTCTGCTTCATCCCCTAGGAGTCGTCCGGTTACACTGGGCAACGAGACAGAACGTGGCTCCCTCTATACGTGCACGGATTTAGGGTGGTCGGCGACCGGGGTAGATTGGAGGGGGGGGGGGGCGGCTTTGCACAACCCCATAAATTAACCACGTTATAGCGTAATGACCCGCGACGTAAATGTATAAGTTACGCCGCTATCAGTGCGCACCGAATGTACTGGAAAACTTAATATCCACTCGTGGCTATCTCCTTTGCCCCGCAGCATCCCTTGGTCCTGAGATTTCCTCCTTGGAGTATCGAAAGTCACCGAGGACACCGGAAGTTACTCGAAGCATGACCCGGTTCTCGAATATAGGCCAATCCGATCGGCGTAGGAGGCAGGACGGGGATTCCCCTCGGTACAACTTTTTTTTTTTTCTTTCACCCGGGTATATCGCCCGGCAAAAATTATCCACGGGGAAATTAGCTGGTGACAGATAGAGGGGTAGTTTTAGTTCGTACGATGTACGCGCAGCTGAGTCATTATAACTTCATGGAAACTGCCTTGATTTTCAGGGGGTTGAGATAGTATTTTTTTTTCGTTCTTTCATCGACGTGCTCGAGTATTTACACAGGAAGTGCTTCGGATCATTTTATTTAGTGACTTTTTTTTTTTTATAAGGGTGCGTCTTCTCTCGCGCTACCCTTACACGTTGACGGTATTAACGCGATTGTTGAAAAGTCCAATTTTCGAAGTGTTCAACCCTACAGCATCCGTGCACCCTGCAACTATGTCACTATGTCGTGTTTCAATGATCTCATCTTCACGAGTACCAATTTCCAGTTTGAAAGGTAAAATGCAGTAACGATCGAAAACTGTGAAATACGAGCTCTGAAATCAATTTAGAATCCTGCTGTAAATTCTGTGCGTTTGACATGTAAATAATTATTTTCGATTTATCCGATACATTGATATTTTTTCATAAACAGATTTTTGATTGTGATCAACCACTGTGGGTGAAAATGTAATTTATTTTTTTTCTAAAATATATGAAAAATTTTCTCAAAGGGTGGTCACCGACCCTTATCGTTATCTGTCCCATGAAACTTGGTAACCCTCAAACACTCTCGGATCTAACAAAGTATTTTGATCGTCGTCAAAGACGCGTAAGATCTTCACACCCAACTTTGTCCACATCCGACTAGGTGAAACGTTCGATGGGTAAACCGGGAAATTTACTCTGAAAGTTTTGGCGGAAGCGGAAAGGCGAGGTCCTTTGATCCCGAATCCTAGTCTCTCCCCCCTTTTCCGATAGCTCACGATCTCAGGATCCTCAAGGGTTTCACTCTGGGTATCCCGAATAGGGTTTCTTGACGCTTCCCCTTAATCGTTCAGCGAATACGTTAATTCTCAAACACTTCCGGCGCGCAAAATTCTCTCAGCTGTTTTTTGCGAAACGTGATGGCTGGGAGAATTATAAAATTTTATTTATTATTCACTTCCGGCGGAAATACGGTTAAGGCTATTTTCACGTGACACTTCAGCCAGACCACGTTCGGTTCCTAAGGATGGGATTTGAGAAAAAAAAATTTTATTTCGAGACCGGAAGTGTAACCTTGACTGTCGAAGCGGACGCATCCGGTCTAGAAAATTAATTGCCAATCAGCCTTCGTTACCAAGAGGCACTTCCTGTTTCTCTTTGGTTCTTCCTATCTAGCCAGCTTCAAGCAGGACAGTAATTGGCTACCAGATACTCTCACTTGAATAAGGGATGCTCGGTGTACTTAGCGATTCGCTGTTCATCCAAGCATCGCATCGCCCTGTGCACTTTCGATAGTTGGCTGTAACAGTGGTCGAATGTCACTTCCGGTTTATAGATGAAAGGACCGGTTGCAGTGCTGCGCGTGTGAAGGATCGATGATCGATGATCGATCGATCAGTGTCCTAGGCGGGAAGAAGAGTCGGATGGGTTAAAAAAGAGAATGAGAGTCTTGGACAAAGTGGGGGTTGGAAGGGAAGGTACAAAAATAAAGAGACAATGGGGAGGACTCAAAAAATGGCTGATCGCAATTAATCGATGAAAAATTAATTACGAGTGTAACTGTCCATCGTAAAGTCAAAAAGTTTTTTTATATTTGAAAAAAAGTATCCTTTTTGATTTTGCTATATTTTTTCCCCTTCCTCTGATCTTTATCTCATTTTCGCACGAGTTTGATATATATTTTTTTTATTTTTTTTTTTTTTTTTGGAAACGTTTCCTATGTACCTATACTGTATATTTATGTCTCTTAGTCTCTTAATTATTTTATCCTTTTCTTCATTCTCATCCTCTTACCGCTGTAATATCCCACTTTGCACTGATAAGACTTGCGCTCTTATTACGAATTTGAGTCGCGAGTTAACACCGGACGTGTCAATACCAACCTTAATCATCCAAATACGACTCTTAGCGTTGTCGCTTTGGAGGAAATTTTTTTTTTGTATTTGTCAATTTTTCTGATGTCGCGTCGCGACGCTTGGAACTTTTTTTTTATAATAAAATTTGTCACTCATACTTCTCCGCCCCATTTCACACGGCAGGATAGGACGGTTTACATAGGTTGAATACATAGATAACGATTTGGTGGCCGTCAATACTAGTCCTTAGCAAAGTGGCAAAATGTAGCCTCTTTCTCTCTCCTTCCCTTTTTTTTGTTAGTCTAAATTTTTTTCCCTTCAGCTAACTTCCTCAACCGTGAATATCTTTTTACGTTAAACTCCCTTAAAAAAAAAAGGGCTATCTGTCAGCCAACTCATAAATAACGAAGTTACGTTCACGCGAATCCAGAAGCAGAGGCGGACAGGAGTCACCTTTGTATCGTGTTATAATCTAACGTGAAAAACTGGAGGACGAAGAAGACGCCTTTGGAGACGTATCAGTTACACTTGAAATATTAGACCGAAGGGTCTGTCGGTGAAAGCGACTGTCTACTTTTACTGCGGGGTCAGAGTTATATCACCCAGTGGAAAGTTCGGGGTGGATGGGTGACTGGGGAAGAAGTAAGTTGAAACGGAAGAAGATATTCAAATTCCAAGAAACGACCTATCCCCTTAGGGTTGATTTATATTTTTCTTCAACCCTCTTCAATGCCCACGTTAATCATTCGTCAAGCGGATCCATCCATGGACATTGATCTTTCGGTTGGTCCATCGGCAGCTGGATCAGGATTTTATTTTTTTTTTCCCCCAAAATTACCCCAATTTTCAGCTGGTATACTCGACGTATCCCCTAATCAGAATGACGTCATAATAAGCTTAGAAATCAGCTCGCTGAGAGACGTTGACGAGGGTTGTCGGAGGGGGGTGGGGGTGGGGTTGAGATAGCGGAAGGGGATGATTACAAATGAAACTTTGTATATTTTAATTCTTAAGAATACTTCAAGAAGATGGTGATAGACTTCGGACTCCATTACATGGTGTACGTGGGGTACTAGTGGTACCTGGGCTACTAGTGATGGCTGGACTACTAGTGGTGCCTGGGCTACTAGTGGCGCCTGGGCTACTAGTGGCGCCTGGGCTACTAGTGGCGCCTGGGCTACTAGTGGCGCCTGGGCTACTAGTGGCAATTGGGGTACTAGTGATGTCTGGACTACTAGTGGCACCTGGGCTACCAGTGGTACCTGGGGTACTAGTGATGGCTGGGCTGCTACTGATACCTGGGGTTCACGCAGACCCGATGACAGAAATTCTATTCGTTCGGAAAATAGACGCAGTTTGATGAAACAATTGGCTTAATATCGGTGTCGGTCCATTGTGGCTACGAGGCACTTGTACAGTAAAACTTGTCTATGGGGGAATCGTTTTCCTAAAGGGGATGTCGCGGAGTCTGGCGAACGGGGGTGACGACGGATGACGGGTACCGGCGTATCCAGTAGGTTCGTTCGCCGGGATACGTTCCCTTTAACGGTTCGATACGAAAGAGGCCACTGGAGCCCGCAAGCGCATCAGTCCCGTCAGAAAACTGGGAGCAATAAATTGGATTCTGTATTGTTTCATTCGGGGGTTGAAATTCAAGTATACCTTGCAGATACTTTTGGCCTCCATTATGATACTCTGTAATAGAATCTTATGTAATAATAAAAGATAAAAAAATAATTGAAAAAATATATATGTATTTACGTATCCGATATACTCACGCTATGATCCTCTTTGAGTACGTAGGATTCTCTTGTTATTTTTATCTCTATTGGTACTCTCTCTTTTTTTTTTTTTTTTTAATATTCCCCCTACGGAGCAAGGGTCGCGTCTTACGAGGTCGAACAGGTGCGTTCGATTTTATCTTGTTGAGATAGTAAAGTTCGTGCGGAAGGACCCGATGTGTGCTGGTCTAGAAGCTATTGGCCTTGGAGTATGTGCCGCCCTTGGCCAGAAGGGTAGAATAGCCGGTATCATCCCCTCTGAAAGAGGGTGGGTCTATTGATTTATCTCATTCCCGTAACACGTGCACGTATTATTCTTTAGCATTCGACGTACGAATATATGTCTAGGTATATATATATTTTTGTTACTCAAAAATTTTTAGGTACCAGCTGGCTGAGGTTGCAGCTGCTGAGAAATCGTTCGTCTCGGCGTCCCTTGGCTGGTACAGAGATTTTGGTTATTTCGCGTATTGCTTAAATATGTAGGATCTTAGGGAATTTATCAGCAAGACACGTGGCATCTGCTACCCCTGGTTCATTAACTCAACGGTAGAGACAATATCCTGTGGTGCTTTAATTGTGAGAGGGGTTGGAAAACGTGTCAGATTTCCTACTGATTGACAAACGCGCGACGCTGCTCTTCCACCCTTATTCGAATGCTCAGGACACCGGGCTCGGAGTCGCGCAATTCCCGGACGAAATTACTCGGAGTTTAGATCGAGGGGTGAGAGGCGTAAGGGTTGATCGGGGGTGACTGGGAGATCCATGGAATTCGGTCGTTCAGCCGGTTGGAAATTGCGCCGGAAGAAGTGGATAAACGTGAGTTCACCGATAGGATCCTCGATTTAGGACGGCCAGTTCGGGGGACTGTTTATCGAGCTATGTGAATATCGAGTAAGAGTATCGAGACAGGGGATGAAATATAGAATCTCATAGGGGATGATCTCACGTCCGATAGTATCAAACTACCGAAAGCTCATTCCCATTCGAAAGATCACTTCGTCAAGTGGGTTTTTTTTTTGGTTACGGTCTCCTCCCTTCGACAAACCTAATTTTCACGACCCGCTACGTCTGGCAAATAAAACCCCTGGGGGGATGGTTGCTCGAGTCGATTGAAAACCGGAAGTGACGTGTTACGGCGGCCTGGGTCGTTAATCACGCGAGGGAAAATAAAAGTAAAATCGCGAAGCGATAAAAATTTGCCCATAAAAAGAATCGCTCTCGCGCCACTGGAATGCATTATTGTCATTGTTTTTGTCGCTTCGAAGTTAAGGGTAGTTTTTTTTTCTCAAAGAGCGATGTCGGCCACTCTCAGCCGCTGGAATCCATTTCCCTCGCATTGCCACCGGATATTAATTAGCCAAGTAATATCCGGCGAGCGAAGCGACACTGGCCGAACAAACGTCACCCATTTTTTTTTTTACTTCGGTTCACTAATTTTTTTAATTCTTTGAATTTCTAAAAAAAGAAACTCACCCTTATCGCTTCTCGTTCAGGGTCAAACAATCGGTACCCCGGCTGAACCTCGAAGCGACGCAGCTGAATAGCCTCTTTGCGGGTGTTCGTATTGGCGAAACGTTAGGGCTGCTACGTAATGCGCGACACTAATAGCACCAGCAGGTACGTACTATTGGTATAATTCCCCCGGTGCACCGACACGAATGTCCATAACTCGTACGACAGCTGCCCCTACAATCTCCCATATCTGAAGCTATAAGGGATGATCCCCATAGGAAACGAACAAACGTTCAGGAGCGTCCGCATTGAGCGTATGCGGCGGCTAACGAGCGGAACGGACAAAAGAGAGAGTAATGAATCCTGTGAAAAGTATCCTGCCGGTGAGGCACCGCCGAACGCGTTAACGTCCCATTAAGGGGTTGAAAGGGGGTGGGTATGAAATTCGCATCCCCTAAGAGACACAAACTCGTCCATTCACATCGTTCGCGCGATACCCGACGCGACCTTTTTATTCCCCGCGAACGCTCACCTATACACGAAACATCCCTTAGAGATAAGGGATGCGAGAAGGAAAGGAAAGACGTCACGAGGTGCGATAAACTCGGTCTAGTAACTACCCCCGACATTACGCTCTCTTCTTTTCACCGTGCGTGATTTCATCCCCTACGTTAAATATCCTGGCCGTACTGAAAAATCATCCCCTTTAGAACTTTTCGAGAAACATTCCCATCATTGGATGAGGGAATCGTCATCCCTTGTATAAAAAAAAAAATTTTTTTACATACCAACCCCTATACGTACATAAAGTAACAGGGGCTTGTTTAACCCTCTTCGTCGTTTCCCAAAACACATTTACCTCGTCTCAGCCTTGCATCGAGTCCACGAGCGAGAATCAGACTCTGGGCTACGATTTTCTATTAACCTGTTGCGTGTAATACTAATGTGGAATTTGGGTGCGTTTCCACGTGTGTATAAACGCTACATGTCGCACGTGTCGCCGCTCACGAGTCGTTCCGCACAATGGCATACCTAGTGGTAATAACGCCAAAGCCTCAGGATGGTCCTGGTAGTGGCGCAAATTGCCAGGGCGGTTCCGTATGCAAAGTGTGATACGGTATCTTATTCATATACCTACCATATGCACATATGCACACGTATACCATATGCATGTATACGTAGGTATAGGGTGGTTAAAGTTGAAAAGGATATGTCCCTTCTCGTGTGAAGGGAAGATAAGGTGGATGTGCCTGTTGGCCGATGCTCTTCCTGTTAGACGTATATATATATATATATATATATATATATATATACACTCTTAAAAAAAGACGACACGTCCCACCCTTCAAGACTTTTGAGCCCCCCCCCCCCCCCATATCTAAAAGTCCTTCCAAGATCCCCTCCTGGTTCGGGATAGCTGGCCTCTCGATAGTCGCGCGGAAAAGGTCATAGGTAATTCCAAGGACCGATAGCCGCGTATCGGCGCTCCGTTTTACGCGAGGAGAAGGTGGCCGGTCGGGTGTGTCGGCGATAAGCTCGTAGGGCGGGTCAGAGAGGGGGGGGGGGGGGGGTGAAACCAGCCCCCCACGTTGAACGAGACAGAGAAAACCCGTGAGGTCATCCTCGCGCGGCGGGAAGTCGAGTGTGCCGCAATGCAGTTGGAATCTCTCCTTCTCTCTGGTGCAACGGCAACTGCCGTCACTTCAGCTTCCTATTTCGTATTCCATATCCAGCCTTACCTCATAACACTTCCTGCTGAAGTAACGGCCGGGTCCAGTCCGCGTGTCCCCGGCTGCTAGTCCTCCGGGAGGCATCTGGTAGGAAGATAGGAGCGTGGGGAGGGGGGAGGGGGGTGTGTATGAAAAAACAGGGGGCGGAAGTGGAAAATGAATCCACGTCCTGAAGATGGGTGTGGTGGCGCGATGCGAATTCTCAAGTTGGCGATAAAAAGAGGGAAGTTGAGAAATTGTCTTGGAAATGAGACCTGATGATGTTCATAGAAACGGACTTGGGGATTGGTCTTTCAGCGTGTATCAATTAATGGGGCCTTTCCATCAGACCTGGCTACGTTCAGGTCGTTATCGTCGGTCGCGACGAGTAACGGTGGTTCCTGTGAGAACGCGACACCAGTGGCGACGCTTAACGGACGACAGGGGAACTTGATCGCGTTAACGGGGACTATGTGGAAAGGCGCGTTTCTAGGTCGGAAACGCATCAAAGGGAGTGACGTCGTGTCACCAGGATCCAATGGCATGGATGCAAAGCGAAATTGCGTATTCGATACTCGCCTTAACTTTGGTCCGATAGGAGTTTCAAATTTATTTGTTTTGGCTACTAATTTATTATTATCCCATCGATACGTTCGGATTTTATGAAATTATCGTATTAAAGGGTTGCGACCCTCTGCTCATCCTCTATTCTGTCGCCCGGAGCTACCTACGAGTGTACTGATTGGTGGGTGCACGCAATCCAATTATCGCCGAACGTTCAAGATCCTCCTATGAGACTCCCCGTACGTGCTACGTGGTGCGTGCGTCTTTGACTCACGCGAGAGTCTAACGCGCAGCTAATCACAGATTAGGAGGTCAAAGTTCGGATTATGAGGATGATCAAGGAACATCGATCAGGGTTTGTGACGGACGAAATGGATATATATAGATATATTATTACGTTCCTTGACAAGTGTCATGTACCGTGATTGGTACCAGGGTGCATCATTCGTAAATAAATCCTGGAGTAGATTGGAGTTATCGTGTATCTAAATTTGGGCAATCCCTTATCAGGTACAGTCGGTCGAGTAAGCGTGATTGAAAAGGAAGGGGGTTGCATATATTTTTTTTTTTTTTTCAAATAGCCAGGACGATATTTTATCGATGATCAGTCTGATTGCTGTTTGATTGGTACTGAAAATAATAATTAATTGCTGGCTTACGTACTGATTAATTTTCACGTAATTCCGTGTGGGTTTGCTTTTGTTTACGGGGAGTGCCATTGTTCTTCGAGTGGCACCCTGGATCGTTGTCCTTTAGTTTTTCAACGACGAATTTCCACATAGAAGCCCCCCCTATTATAAATGAAAGGCTTTTGTTCGGTAGGTAGGAGAAGCACGTATGCTTATACGTGAATTTCGTTGAGGCACTTGGTCCTTTTTTTTTTGTCACGTTTTCGCCATTTTACGTTGAATAAAATGGGAATTGTATTCAGGGAATTTTTTTATATTTTTTTTTACCACCCTTGCGGGAATGAAAAAAAAAAAATTTATCCCACGCGATACCTCGTAACGTCACGCATACAGTAATAACTCTCGTAAACAATACATACATACCGATATCGGCAGAGGGTTGTAAATAATAAAAGAATTTCGGGGATTAAACTAATTTCCAACGAAGCGTCAAATCCGCTTTTCAACGTAATAAGTTGAACATTTTTTACGACCCTTCAAACATTACGTCTCGCTAATTATTTCCTGATACGAATTAAGCATCCCGGTAACGGGTTGCGCAATGCGACGTCAATTTTCATATCAACCCCTAAAACAACGTGACGGCACAGTCTGTACCTAAGGGCTGCATTTCAATGGACCGTAATATACATAATTTCCGAGCGATCTGTCGTTTTCGTATTAACGCCACGAAATAAATCCAGCTGCGAGCAAAAATAGAAATTGCCAAAAACCAGCTGACGCGATTGGCCGGGTAATAAAAAAAAAAAAAAAGATCAAACCTGTAAAAACAGCTGCCGGACGATTTAAAAAATTCAGCTGATCGGCAACTGGAAAAAAAAATATCCAACTTAACTGTTAGCGCGACTGTCAACCTTCGCTCGTGCGTTAGCCGAAAATCCAGCTGCAGCTGTTATTCCCCCTCCTAGACACACGTATGACTTCCCTATGAAATCCTCAGTCGCCTTTGTAATGGCTTCACGTTTGCTTCTCTCTACTACTGTCCGTGCAATTGGTACCAACTCTCCGACACCAACTACCAACTACCACCGGCTGTCTATCTCTCCCAGACAATAGACTCGCCAAGTAAGCTGGTTCTCTTCTATTTCGAGTGTCGACGCTCAAGATGCTCGTGGTACATCGGGATGCTGCATTATACCCAGTCGAGATTATACATCGAGAGCTGCTGATAGTGAGAAAATGAGAGCGTCGCGTCAGCACCAGACGCTTCACTCTGCTACCACTTCAACTTCACTTCTTATACCCATAGCTATCTGCTGCTACTCTGCTACTAGAATTATTATGATACTTGACAATCTATTCATCGCACCCTCATACGTATACATATGTATATAAGACATGGAGATTACTTTCTGAGGATGAGAATATTTAAAAAAAAAATTTTTTTATAAGGGTTGACACCCCTGTGAATTTTACTCGTCGATTACTTCATTACATATTCCGTACTATCTTCTGTTACAGGCTGCTGACATTCTGCTACCTGGCTGCTCTAAATTGCTGGTTGCTGCTGTGCCCAGCAACCCTGTCCCACGATTGGCAGATGGGCTCCGTACCACTGGTGGCTTCACTGGCAGATACAAGAAATTTGGCAACGTGTCTTTTCTTCGGGGGCTGCCTGGTTCTCACCTACAAGGCGTTTACGGATTTCGAGGTTAGTTTTTTTAAAAATTTCATCCATGACCCCAGCTGGACATGACTTCAAATAACGACCGTATCATACATTATTGAAGTCACCTCAAAAAAAAATTAAAACTCAAATTTAGCTGTTTTCAAAATTCAGGGAATTTTTAGCTCCGTTTTACACCCCTAAACCCCTTCATTCCCTTATCACCAGATCACTCAAGTTCAACACTTCAATGCAACGACCCTTTACGCTTTACTGCTCTATGTTCTCTTTCTCAAGTAGCATCCAAGTACCTTACATAGGTACCAACCCCCATCTACGACTACCAACCCCCATCTACGACTACCAACCCCCCGTTCCCGTTAGTCTACCAGCGATTCTTACCAAGTTAAAAACTTCCATACGACATCCACTTTTCCTGAAACTGTCCAAACTTTCCACGAACATCCCCCTACGGACTTCTTAACCCACCCTGGCAATGGCGGTGGGGGGGGGGGGGGTTGGTAGGGTCAAGTATTCATTAGTCAGTTTATACAAGGAATAAGAATCCCTTGATAATTTTCCAAACTTTTTCTATCGATCCCACCCTGCCCCCCACTCCCCGTCCGCCACGTTCGCCACGTGTAAAAACTACCCTTGTAAATACCCGACTGGAATAGTCTCTGGGTAGTCCATTTATCTGCACACGTATATAAGGCATAAACATATGAGGGATGAATCCTCTAAAAGGTTATACTAGAATAATAAAAATAGGTCGACCATAATGGAATAGGATATACGTGTCCGGACTGACCGATGATTCAATCTCAAACTAGTCTTCTATGGGGGTAGTAAATCCACCGGCTGATAATCGCTTATGGCATGGATATGGTGTGCCGTTACCATAACCCATAACATAGCAGGAACCGCTTAACGATATTGCCAGTGCCATTGGGTAATGACGCAAACCATATTACACCATCGAAATGACTCGCGCACTCCCATACCGAACCATAGGACTTTCCAATAAAGTGCTTCGGGTAGGCTAATCTTACGTTATATCGTGATCCCATGAGTTATCGTTGCGGCATATGTGAGTTCAGGGTAAACAGGATAACGTTCAGGGTTCAGGGTGTATTACGAAGGGATGTAAGTATACATACGTGCTCGTACGATGTACTGTAGATTTTACGTGAGAAAATTATTTTCCAAAGTGTACACCCCCCTGCCCCCCCCCCGCCCCCCATACGAGCCTTAAGTGTGCCCCATTTTCGCAAGACCGTGAAATCCATTATATGTGTTTGCCAAGTACGTCAAGATTAATTGAGTCTAAGCTTTCTACCGGCGAAAGGCTTTCTCCGCGATGGTACAGATATACATGGGTTACGTGATAGAATTTACATGGGGTGGCTTATAGGCACGAGCCCTTTTACACGATAAGGGCTCTCTGACGTAAGGTTTGATAAGATTTTCAGTACTCAACAAAGATTCGATCGACGTTTGATTCCATGATAAATTATATTACCCTTATCGGTATCTCATATGGATCAATTAATATCAGACAGGATCGATAAATTTGTACAGTATGAAAAAAAAAATTTCTTTTTTTTCTTTTGACTGATTAAATTGTCTCGTCAGTGACCTTGTTTGTATATCAAATTACATATTTGCTCCGATCAAACGGACGCACCCTGCACGTCCTATGGTACACAAGTCCGAATTTCATAGTCCGATAACACAGGATGATTTTAACGATAACCATCAACCAGAATCTAGATCGGATCTATATCGCTTTATCCTATTTCCTAACGTCCCGCCAGGGACGCACCCTTAGCCAGCTACCCTTGTAAATAGTCTAAGGGATGATCCGACTAAGCGTGTATCTTTTCTTAACTTATCCAGCTACCCAAGCACTGACACGTGACCGTTCACGAGACGCTCAATCCCCCAATGATAACAAAAGCAGATCAAGCAGTACCTTATCAGACATCCGTATTCTGGATCGTAGACCTACGATCGATGGTAATAAAAATTTTGAAAAAAAAAAAATCGAACAATTAGGATGTTATAAAATAATTTTCCACTGAAAAGATCCAAGGGTTGAAAAAAAAAGTCTCGACCCTCCTGTATCATGTTGCTGGTTGCGCATCGCGTTTTCGATTAAAATATGCAAATATCCAGGCAATCATTTTCATGTTTGTCCTCTCCTATCTCCTGGCACATTAAAATACAATGCACGAACTGAACGCGAACTACTGACCCGGAACATATCTGTTTCACGCTATGCCCTACGGCCGAGGACCATAGCCGCCTAGTCAGTAGCAACGTACCAATGTTACCAGTTGTACTATCAGTCCTATATGCCGGTGCGTGCCGCAGCATCGAAACACAGCACAGGCAATAGTGATACAAGGGCCCTGGGGTTGGCCATGATAAACGGCCATAATTCAGACGCACAAAGGCTTCACTTGGATAGCATGGAATTCTAATTGCGAATCGCGCGAGAATCTCTGCCTCGAATTGGGCAACTTCAATTGGCAGGATTCATAGAATAAAATTGATTTTAAATCGATTTTGACGTTCCTGACGTAGGTGGAATGGACAATTTTAGAAAATTTCATCACGACTTCGGATCGCTATTTGTATATATATATATATATATTATGGAGCACTATCGAACTTCGAATTTACGTAACGTACCATCAAGACCGTGTCTACTATATTTCCTTTATCACTCTGGTTATCGATCATTTGGAATCTCATATACAGGCATTTCGAATAATGGCTAACTCGAGGGAATTCGATAAAAATACTTCTATTATCAGTGACGTCCATTGATCATACGATAGCGATGATCGTGATTTAATCATTTTGATGCAGTGGACTTGCGAACGAATCATTTATTTGTGCGGTAATAAATTTTCGTGATAACGCGACGCACCTTGTATTTGTGTTCCTAAAATCGAGTTGCTGCCAATACATTTTTTTTTACTTCGAGAATCGTTGCTTGTAGTATAAGGCTGTCTCAGGAAAATGCGTCGTAAACGAAAATCGTCCTTTCATTCACCTTTTTTTTTTTCTTCCTCCCTCTCCTTTTTCTCTATTTTTCTACTTTTTTTTTTTTACGAGGCACTAACTTGGAGTTTTGTTTTATTTCAGCAACAGAGGCATCCGCCCCTCGTTCTCGGTTGGATGTTCCTGGTCCTACCTTTTCTACCAGCTTCGAATCTCTTCGTTACGGTTGGCTTCGTGGTGGCTGAACGCGTCCTGTATATACCCAGGTAAGTGTCGGCAAGTTCACTCCCTGTAAACGGTGTCAGACGTATTCGTAGTGAGAACCACGAGCCACTGGTTTTACGAGAGGGTCGCAGTAGTTTTGAGCAAGTTCCTGGTGGAAAATGCTCTTGGCAATCTTGAATAATTGGATCGATAAGTTGGTAGCACTGTGCCGGTATTGCTCTCCGAGGATCGTCAACTCGTCTTGTATACATGGAGTCTACGGGGATATTATAGCTGATGAATACCAGACTGGATCCTTATCCTTTCTACCCTTATCGTTCTGCATTTTAAATGACGACTTTACGATCCTCAGGGTTTTCATGTTGCACGATGAAAAAAGAAACTAAGACTCTATTCTCTTTATAGCATTGGCTGGACGTTGCTGGTGGTTTATGGGGCTCAGGTGACCTGGACCGCTGTACCACGACGTAGGAGTCTCATCACTGCAGGGGTCGTCTCGCTCCTGGTGTTTGGATGCTGTCGGACCGTTCTCCGAAATCGTGATTGGACGTCACGGGAAACTTTGCTCAGGTGCTCTTAAGATGAATACGGTTTTTCGTTATTTTGAAAATGTTCTCGGTCCATGTGGCTTTTTTTTTGTACAATTTTTATACGGCGCATGATCGGTTTTTTAGGGATAATCATCAGGGGTCTATGCCGTTAGGGGCGATTGATTGTAATTGTCATGTATAAATTTTAGGGATGATGATGTAAGGTGAGTCTTGAATGGATGATGTTGAATTAATGAGACTTTAACCTGGGTCAGGATTCTTCATGTGGGCTAGATTTAGAGCTGATTGAACTGCTGGAGCTAAACGTAGTTATGGCTGATGGAGGATGATGGTGGTGGGTGGGTCAAGCTTGGCTCCAGGTCAAATCTGGTCTTGTCTCTGATCTTCTGTGATCTTCTTGTTCCAGAGCTGGTCTGCGGTCTCTGCCACACAACGCTAAGATGCATTACAACTTTGCTAACTTCCTCAGGGACACCTCGCAACCCAACCGAGCTATATTGCATTACCAACTTGCACTTCGGTAAGTGGTTTTGAAAATTGGACTTTTTTTTTCGAACACTACTCTTTGCATGAACCTTCGACTTGAAGGAGAATCTTGTACGCGTGTTTTTATTTTTAGACCAAAGTTGCTTCGTTTTATTCCTACTGGTTCCTATTGACCTTTGGATCCTGGTCTACAAAATTTATGATGAACGGAAGTGCATCTTTTGGTTTTCTATTCGAAGCACGTAACGTTCCTCGTGGAAAATAAGTCTGCGGCTTATTGGCAAAGCGAATGCGAAAAAAAAAAAATTTTATAATTATTTATGACCCTTTGAACTCTCGTAATGCATACGGTAGCCTTTTCAATTTTCCACCCAAAAGCGCATCCGACATATCGGTGAACCGGAAACGTCTCATCCCGTCGCGTCGCTATCATCGAACGACACGCCACCCTTATTATCCCTCATTGTCCTGAGTGCCTGAAGAAAAAAATTGCCTCATGATTCCGAAAACTTTTTCGTTCGCGTCCTCGACGAGGACTTTACTCGCGAATTAATCATTCGATCCAACTCCGATCGCGGGATCTAGAAACGCGAATTGAAAACCAGACTCAAAGGTACAAAAGTAATTGAACGAGTCGAGTAGATTCGCGGCTGTTACGCACCTGCGTAATGTGCATCGCCGAAGGGGTAGGAATTTTATTCTCGCCCTAGTTAGACATACAGGGGTTCGTTTGGGGGGTAGGTGAAAGGGGAAAGGGATGAATTAAAGACCTAGGATCCAATTAAATAATTGAAGTATCGTAAGGAAGGGTTTTTGAACTGCACTTGGTCACCCTTAGCGGCAGCTGCTACCCACACGGCACAACCACGCATGCGCAAACTTTTAGTACACATTAGTCGTACAAAGCGTCGCAACCCTCGCTATTCGAAACTACCCTTAGAAATCAAGTGGGGTTTACAAGCTTACGATGTGCATCCTGGGTATCTGTGTTGTTTTTTATTATCGATCTTACAAAAAGAAATTTTTTTTTAATTCCGTAAACAACCCCCTGCGTAAATACAGCAGAATCCTACGACCATCGAGTCGTCATGCTTTCGTAACGTCATTCACGTGGCAGCTGTCGCTGCTGTGAAAATCCTTTCACAAGCGACACTGTCGCTCTCCACCGATTTGCCGAGTTCGCACTGCCTGTTCTCCCTTTTTTATTCTTCCCATGTGCAGACGTGGTAGCAGACAGGTATGCGCGGCATTATTACGAGCTAATTATTTTGGATAGCCTCTTGGCCCGGACCACTCTGGTCCGCGGTCGACTTGAACAGTGGCATGAAGGCTTGGGGCAAAAGCCACCCCTTCGTTCCGAAATGCCAGTCGAGTGGTGAGGTGGTGCCGCTTTTGTATGCCGCCCTACTGAAGTAGGAGGGGAGAGGGGGGGATAGCACACTCTGTAATCTAGCGCACTTTTCCGTCAGACAATCTGAATAGGCCGGGGTGTACTGATAAAACTGCATTAATTAACCCCTTCAGTGTGCTGGTGCGTAGGGTGGGTCCGGATTGGTGCCACAAGAGAAAAACTTTGGGAGGTTTGAAGCAGAAATTTGTTGCGGCACTTGATTATTATTTTTTTTTTTTTTTTTTTTTTTTTTATGAAGTGGTAACCAACCACCCTTAATCCTTGGGGCATTACAGGAACTCATTGGGCATTGCTTTTACATGGTTTCTCAAATCCCTTTTGAAATTTGCAGTACCTACTGTTTTCCCTTTTACCCTTTGACCCTCGGATAAGCTTTAATCCATGAACTGGCTGGTACGTTCAACCCCTTGGCTTTTATGGGCAAAGAAGTTAAACGGGGTTGGTTAAGGGCGCAACGGGGATGAAGGGTTTTTTCAGGGAATTTTTTTTTTTTTTCCCCCCCATTGAATTTCGTCTTACATTGCAGCCCGCTAGTGGAAACTAGGTTGGTACCACTGAATGACCTTTCCTGAAATTTGAACGAGAGTGCACTTACTTCTCTGGTGTACCACGTAATTAACACGGGTGCAATTATAACGACTGACAATGGCACGTGAGCTATACGACGTTCATTGTGCATAGGAAATAGGTGCATAAAAACGGTGGCTGCATACGCGAAGTGGATACGTGTAAAGAGAGAGAGAGAGAGAGAGAGAGAGAGAGAGAGAGAGAGAGAGAGAGAGAGAGAGAGAGAGAGAGAGAGAGAGAGAAAGTGAGAATCAGAGGCGCGAATGCGTTACGTCTGCCAATCAGTTTTGCCATAAAATCGCAATATTTGTCTGTGAAAATGCAATCAGTCTGGCAAACACGTCAGCAAAGTAAAAACGAATAGATAAAGGGTATATATATATATATATACACATGTATAGCTAAGAGGGGGTTCCCAATAGGGGTAGGGAACGTGCAGTCAGCGTACACAAGGGTTGGTTGGGATTCCTCTAGCATAGGAAGTGGATAGGTAAAAAAAATTGTTGCAACTGCAGCTGCTGTCGCAGATGCATCCTCCGGCACTTGCAGCATCCCCCGCCGTGACGGTAACCAATGGCGCTGTATGCGCCGAATGAAAATTGCGTTTTATCAATCGCTACAACTCATTCGTCCTCTCGTCCGGCCTCGTTCAGTTGGTCTCGCTCGTAGATCTCATTTCCTAGGCCAGGTTACGTCTGGTCTCCGCGCGCGGCAATTGGTTCTCAAAAATTGAACCTTTGGTAAACTGGCAATTTCCTCCGCTTGTTTCGCTTTTCGAATCATTCCGGGTTTTTTTTTTTCGTTTATTTCTACCTTTCGTTATTATTTTTTTTTTCTTTTTTCACGTCCGAACGCCGACGCAAATTTTTTCTTCCACCGGCATTCGTTCGAGGCGTCGCGACGCTCTCGGCACTGATGAAATTTAATTGAAACGTAGTTTTTTTCTTTTTCTTTTTTGGTCCAACAGTCAATGGAGTCGCGCAATCGACTTTTACTATTTTTTTTTGTTTTTTTCTTATTCTTTCAATTCGCTATTCCAGTAGTCACAACTATTTTTCTATCTCTTTTCAATTGTTCCTCATCTTGATTTATCTCGTTTCAGTTTCCATTACTTCGTATCGCGAGAGGGATTTCTTTGAAACTTAAGATTCTCCCGTCTTCCTCGTCTAATCCGTCTTTCTTGATTCTCTTGATTTTTTTTGGAAGTTTCTCGCGAAAAAGCGTCTAGCGCTGCTACGTGCCAGAACAGCATCCCTTGCATTTTCTATAGGTAGTATAGAGGGTAGATTTTTTTTTTCTTTTTTTTTCCCCCCTTAACTTCTCTTGATTTCTTTTCCAGCTTTCGCGACCCCCCATTCAATGAAAGTCAACGCGCACTTCGAGTACTTTCAATTGGATTGCAATTTCTCCAAAGGTTTCTAGAGCCAACCTTATAGCCCAGTATACTGACCTACGGTAACCCGATTCATTCGAAAAAAAATACTCTGACTTTATCCTCATTTCGAAAATTTCTAATTGATGCTTTATTTATTTTCTCTATTGTTGTACGCGCTTGTCACGTAACGCACGTGGCTTAAGCAATAATTTAATAACCAAGAAGACAATAGAAATCCATTCCTATGGTCGCGGAGACTCGAGGAAAAATGATTTTTCGTCTGAAACTACCTGTAGACCCAATCGAATCTTTTTACGTGAATCGAATCGTCGAGCTTCCTCGAGTGCACTTACAAATTTCTATAATTTTCCGCGATCCCATTGCATTATTATTACTTAAAATTTTTCCGTCTGGCCGAGTGTACATTTTAATTTTTTAATACATAAATTTTTCATTTGAGTTATTTATCGAAATTATTTTTTTTCCTATAGTCATATATATATATATATACACGTCTAGAAGGAAAATTGAGTTTTATGATCACCAATCTACTATAGCAATAATGATAAACTCTCGTTTCGTCATATAGTCACCAGAGTATCGTAACCGCAAACAAAATTTTTTTTTTTTTTTTTTTCATAAAGTTGGTAACCCATCAAAATTTACGTACGCTGCGTTACATTATATTTACGATAATGCATCATTTGATTGGAATTTTACGACGTACACCGAGTCCACGTCCAACCCCTGTTATACCGGGTGGGCATAAAACTCCTTATTATATATGGGATCTGGTATCGCGCAATAAATCAAGCGCAAGAAAAATCCACGGAAATACGCTGATCCGTCGTAAAACTTGTGCGGAATTGTGTTGGCTCCCTGAATTATATGAGTTTTGTACGGGAGAGATACTGAATAGTTGGTAGCCATTATTACTGGCAGCTAGTAGATAACAAACGCACGCGTTAGAATCGAGACACGTATGAAAATAATATTGCACTAACGAGTAACGGAGATCGATATTGGTTTTATTGATTTTGTTTTTTGTTTTTTTTTTTCCAAAATTTCGAAACCTTATTCAATTTTTATTCTAAGCGAAAGCACAAATAGGATAACGCTGTCGGTATCGAAAATCAATTTGATCCGATAAAATTGATCGTTGCCAGAACGATTGGTCAGGCGACGCTTCCGTCGCGACGGCAATTGCTCCTTTGTGATCTTGCACCCCTCGTCAATGTGCACACCGGAAACAATGATATTTATTCGAAATGCTTCGGTAGAGAAAAATCGGTTGGATCCACTTCCGGTTGCGCCTGACGACTGACACCCTAACTCCGACCGCCTCCCATAATTTAACATACCCATAAGCCACCGAATACCCATAAACTTGGTGTACCGAAAATTACGGTTTCGGTATCCCGCAAGAGCTACGGGCGAACTTGACGTTGGTTTTATGACTAAACCGCTATTGTATTATGAACTCTTGTTCCTTGTTAAGTGTATCAATGTGAGCATTCGAAATTTTATTTTCTTTAGAGATTTAATTTTGATATCGACGTTCGGTAGAAATTGAAAATTCTTGAACATGATTTTGCGAATATTCATAAGTTTTGAGGGTGAATTTGACTTTTTTTTTTTAAATGATACGTTCTATAAGAAATCTGTATCGGGGACAAGGGGACCTGTTCTTGCTCTCTCTAAAATGTATCTTCTTCCTATGAATGAAATAGGGTTATTTATTATCCAATAAAGAGAACCACCCACCCGGTACACGGAACCCCTAGAATAGTTTACGGGTTGGCACGCCTGACGTGTAAATATCGAGAAATTCCTGATTCCGTTCCAAAATCGAACGGCTCTTTTTTGGTTTTCGTAAAATCCGAAGATATTTTTCGGGTTCTCCCTTTGCGGCACTTTACTTTCATCTGGTTTTTCGTCTCTTCTTTCATAAACTTGTCCTTTGAAAATGGCCTGTTGTACGTTTTTTTGGACTCTGCATATAGTACAGTTTAATATAATGTATAGTTCACTTTATCTGCCCAAGTAAAGCGTCAGTTTTTTTTTGTTTTTTGGTGAAGCTGCTCTCAGCTGTGCTGGACCAAAAATGTCAGCTGGTTCTCAAACTATATAGGACTTTGAGTTGGTTTTCTAAAGAAGTCAAAGTTTGAGATACTAGAAGCGATGGTTGTCTCGTATAAATAGTACGAGATAAAGTTACCCGAAACTCGAGCATCTTCGGTAACAGTTTTGGGTGGAAAGCTATATGGGTTATAGGTATAGGAAGAGATACCTAAAGTCTCCGAGTAGAGTCCCGGAGGGTATTTCAGGATCAGGAATGGGACGTAAACCACGTTGCAGTGGATTCTGACCAACCGAAGCCCGCGAGCGTTTTAAAACTGCAACGTCTCATGTGCCTCTTGCAGCCGGCACCAACTTTAAATAAGTTCGAGAACTATTGCTGATTGATTTACTTTTAACTTGATTTCGAGTTTTCCCATGGTCCTAAAGATGCCCGAACACGCCAGTCAGGAAAGAGGGTAAAACAAAGTTTCGGGACGAACCATAGACAAGCGGATCGGACCCGTTCATTACTTTTACTTATCAAAGATTTTCATTTAACGCCAGATTGGTTTTAATTCATTTCCTTGAAAAATTAATATCTGTTCCAAAAATTTTTTGGGCTAAAAAATTGGAAACCATAATTCGATTCACGGTTGTTCAAACGGAAATTTGGATTAACGATTATAGATTATTTTTGTATAGTCCATGCAGGGGTTCAGGGGTTTGCTCCAAAATTGTCAACTTGACCCAAGTCAAGTTCAGTTTGAGTCACGTTGTATTCAGTCAAGTTGAGTCGGTTGAACCGGTTGAGTTCTTGCGGTCGCTCTGGCACGGTCTGGTAATTAGGGAACCACTTGAGCCCATCCTTTACTCTCCTCCTGATTTAACCTAGCCCTTCTCGTCAGGATGCGCAGGTCGTCCAGGAACTCCTTCAGGAGTTTCCTCCACCTCGACGTGTCCCTGTCTAATTGATCCCATTAAGGTACACTTTAAACAAGGTTGATTTTACGGTTCGCTGATTTCTAACTTACCCATCTCTTTTCTTGCTACGTAGCTAAAAGATCCTCAAGGTTCAGCCGAGAGTTACGGTAAAGAAGTATAGATGGGTCGATTGAAAAATGAATTAGCAGATTTTGAAAAATCGATATAAAAAAAATTTCTATACTGCAATCTTTTCGCGTATCCGCCCTATTGGCAGTATCAGGCGAAATATTTTACGGATAGAAATTGAAAAAAGAAATGGGAGAATCTGTCCAAGGGATGTCATTTTATCGCACGTGTTTCACCCTAATAATACTAGGGTTACGCGATATAAAAGTTTATGCACTTCGTGAACAGTTTTTTATTTATTTTTTTTTTTTCATTCAACTTTTTCTTCTCCCTTCGCATTACCTTATTCTAATATCGGAATGGATACCATATGCAGACCCAAGTTAGTCCAGGGGTTGGTTTTTAATATTGCCTCTCGATCGAAGGACTCGTGGAATATCTTGAAGCATTAGCCTTCATCCCCTGTTTTCCTTATTTCTCCTATACCCTTATCTCTCCGTTCTCGACTCACCCCCGTCGCCACCCTCCCCACTCCCTCCAAAGGGAATAAGGTCCTCAGGGGGATGTTATCTTATTGACAAGACGGAATGCTTTTCAGTCTAACGTTATATAGGAACTTCCTGAGATGGAATCTGTCAAGCGAAAACTAACTAAACTTTAGAGTGTAAATCGATTATTTTTAACGTACGCATATGGGCTTACATCTTACATTTGGAAAATTCATCTCCATTTTCTGGTCCCTTTTTTTTTTCTTTCCGGGATGCTGAGCACACCTGTGAGACATTCTTACCGTACAACGTTAACCTGGCGAAAGATTCCGTCTTTCCTCCTCGCCCCTCTGCGTTTCCCTTTGTTCGATTTTTCGTTCCTCCTACCTGCCCCCATCCTACCACCCCCTCCTTCTTCCCCTCGCTGACACGACCGAATTTACCACCGCCTTTTCGTAAGAATCGAAATTTAACAAACACTACCCTTGTTTTTTCTTGCACTTAACCAAATGGCCAGAGGGTGGGTTTGACGAGAACGAAGAGACTTTGGTAAATTTTTATCTCCTGCGGTTACACCCTCGTACGCCTATATCAACGCCTGTACACTTACACTTACGCCTGTACGCCAGTACCTACGTCTGTACGCCTATACTTACGCCTGTATGCTTGTACGCCTAGATCTATGCCTGTACGCCTGTACACCTGTACGTCTATACCTACGCCTGTACGCCTGTACGCCTATACCTACGCCTGTACGCCTATACCTACGCCTATACCTAAGCCTATACCTACGCCTGTACGCCTGTACGCCTGTACGCCTATACCTACGCCTATAGCTACGCCTATACCCACGCCTATACGCCTGTACGCCACTTTGCTCATCCAGGCTAGCTGTCGACTTTCTTTAGCCACTGGCTGAATTTACTTTGGCAATCCAAACTATTCTGACAGGGTGTTTCCATCAGTCGGCGTATTTCGTGCCTTCGCCGATCTTGATATACGGATACGCCAGGGGTGCCCCCCCCCCCCTCGTGTAACAAGAATAAGGGTGGGCTATGCTCTCCGAGTACTCGTGCACCCTTATATCTATGGTCTGACGTACCAACGCGAAGGGGTGACGGGATTATCTTTCTCTTGCCTGGGGGTACTCGCCTTGGATTTGCACTTAGCTTTCATGTCTACTTCCTTTCTCGATTGTGACTGCATCTCTGTTTTGCCTCGAGGCAGAAGCCACCCCCTTGAGAACCACTCCTTTCCAGCAACCCGCAACACTTATCGAGCCGACAACAACCCCTTGCCGGGCTTTACTATACGCGAAACTAAATACACACTCGCGCCATAACCTAACCCAAGGCTAACGACCACTACCCCCTCCGTCCACTTACAGTCGGTAAAAATTTTTTTTTAACTACCCTTATTCGCATATTCGTCCTTCTTCTGCAAGCGAATCACTTGACAACCCTTAGCGGGTACTTTTAGCCAGCGTCCCTATTTTCAAATTTTTCTTACGAATTTTCATTAAAAACTTACGAACTATCGTACGAGAGAGAAGGCAATTTTTTTTTTTTACATTTTATCCGTGGAATTCAACGCTTTTTAAAAGTACCCCGTTGTAAACTGGAGCTCCGAGCCAATCGTTTTATTCATTTTTATTCCCTTCATTTTTTTTCCACCCCTCGATTTTTCCATAAAAATACACGCTCGTATATTACCTTTACTTTGTCACATTTTACGCGTTTGAATGAATACGTACACGAATTCCCAAAGTTTAACCAGACACCGGAAGTCGATTTAACCGTTCCGGAAATGCGATTACCTCGAAATGACTAAAATCATGAAAATCCATTGAATTCGGTCCAAGGGTTAATTACGTCGATTATCTCGTACCGGATGTACAGAATTTCTCCCTCCCCCCCTCCCCCATCCATCCCCCCTTCCTTCCTCACCCACTCATAATTATTTTCCCTCCATTCGGACGTAACGAGATTCCGCAAGACGATGCATCTTCCCATTTTCTTTCACAACTAAGTTCGCATCGCTTATAACAGAAATATACCAGACCAACGGCTACCTTCACTCAGCTCCGTTCACACTCTACAAGGTCTAGCCACGTCGAAACTAATCTACTGCAAGCTCAATCTCCCATTACCTAGCAATACTTCATCATCAGACGTTCAAAACAATAAGGGGATTCAGTGCGCAACAGTGCAGACAATACTCAATACTCAAGACCGCGATCTGCAGCGACGCAACGAATACGTAAAATCGATATCGAATAGTAAAAAAAAAAAAAACAAAAGAAAATGCCTCATTGACCAGCAACACGCAAAGTGCATTTCGAGTCATGAAAAATGGTCTGGCAGTCATAACCCAATATGAATGCATGTAGGTTAGTTGCCACTTCGATGCGATTCCCATCCACAAAATCGTTACGTACTTTAACGTAATTAACTCACAGGCAATAATTAGCTCAAGTTAAGTGCCTTCGTGAGAACTTCTCGACAAGCACTGTTACCTGCCTTGTTACATGTCTCTGTATGCCTTCCTACGTATGCCTATCCCTGTCCCATGCGTTCGCGTATTCCTGTACCTGGACTGTGTCTGTATCGTTACTAAAGCCTGGTTCACAGGGCACATCAGGGTTCGGTATACGAATTAAGGACGTCGTACAGTGCTACTCATATTCCATTGCCTACATGGGGCTTAATGGAAACTCTGTAGCAAGGCCATTCTCGCAGAATCAGGTGCGACCTGCCACCCCCCCCCCCACCCTTTTTCCCCCACGCGGATCTCCCATTTAATGACATTAGCTATTTAACGGAGCGCGTAAGCCGCTACCGATCGCAACTGTTTCCGCGGTGATTTAATAATCCGTACGGTCATTCCTATTGGCTCTCAAGAATTTAATCCTTTAACGTTGCGATACCGTCATTGATTGCTGATTAAGCGAAACCGACGTTGCCGTTAACGCTGATGATAATTTTAATTCGATTTTTCGTTTTAATTTTACTCGGCTTGAATGAACGACATTAAGGCCGAGTTCACACCTCAGCTACATCATGAAGTTACCGCTCTCATGAATATCAAAAAAGTTCTACGAAGCAGGTCGTCCGGTGAAGTTTAACAAATGGGATGTGCATTGGGTAAAGATTCTTTTTTTAACCTGCAATTACCTGACTGGTCTAGTTTTTTTTTTTGGGGGGGGGGGGGGAAATTTTATTTGCTGTGTATTTGAAATTTTTTTTTTTTGTAGGGACTTTACTGAAATTCGATAATTTCGTTATCCATCTGTCTGTGGCGTGTCACTTTTTTTTTTTTTTGAATTTGCCTGTAATTCATTTTTTTTTTTTACAGGCTGTGGCCCTCTTACGCAAGCGCCCATAACAATTTGGGGACTTTGACCGTCGGGGATCAGGCGGAGCGACACTTTCTGGCCGCGATCCATGCCCAGCCTGGTCACGTGAACGCGCATTACAATTTGGGCCAGTTGTACAGGTATGACGTAACAGTGATGTATATATGTATATATGTGCCGAATTAGCCTTGCTCTTGCTGGTAATTAGTGTAAATGGTATTGTAATAGATTTTTTAATTAGCTCGTGGGATAGTGACGCAATCCTAATTAGGGGATTACAAATCGTGGAGAGGACGGGGTGGACGTGGCTTAGAGAATGAAATTCCACTTGATACGGAATTTCTCATTAAACGGATAGCAGTGTAGCAATGTACAGTGGAGTACGAGACAGGCTTTGGCTCTGTGTGTATATATATATATATAGAAAGAGAATTGCGGGGATGCGCGTTACCTTGCTCTATGTACGTCATTACGCCATTGTCGAGGCACTTGGTTGCGAATAAAGTTGCAGATAGCGCGAAACGTTTTATCAGGGTTTTATTGACCGAAACGGTGCTCCCGTGTATTTTCGACGGTAAATCTTGCGTGCTGGTAATTTCGACGCCGCGGTCGAAATTAAAGTTTAATTAACGCCCGTAGAGCCTCGGCTATTGCGAGACGTTATAATAGGTTGCTTTGAGTTTTCATGAGAGCGACGTGTTTCTGAAAATCATTGAAATTAAGGTTGGAATTTTTTTTTTCAAAATTCCTTTCGATTTTTATACATCCGGGACTTTGATTGACAGTCGTCATCCTGGGTATAGATTATTTTGAATTTTAAAACTCAAAATTTATTTTGACTTTAGACAGTAGCTCTGTTTATTGATAATAAAATTCAGGGCAATTTTTTTAATATCAATTTAGGGAGGATCCGTACATGTATATCAGCCCATTGACGATACGTGAAATCGAAGCTGCTCCTTAAAATTTTAGTATCGTTCGTGAGCGATAAGAGCCCAAACAGTTGCGTCACTTCCGGGTAGCTGTCGTTATCGAGCAATTACCCTGTTGATTGTATTTTTTTTTTTTTTTTTTTTTTTTTTATTGATACGTTGAGGGAAACTTAATTTTTTTTATGTCAAAAATTTTTTGGCTCGTTTGTACAGTTAAAAAGTATTTCGGCAGTTCGGGGTATCGCATTTTTGGGTCAAAAGGAAAGTAAAAATTTGTTCCTCGGATTTTGGGACTGTTTTTGAGAATGAAGATAAAATTGAGTCTTTTGAATTTTCAGAAAGACAAATCGCACCGAGGAATGCATCAAGATGCTTCAGAAATGCGTGTCCTTGGATCCTGCATATACGCCTGCCTATTTGGTCCTGGCCAGACTAGCGACTGGCTCTGGGACCGGAGCTTTGCTGAGACACGTGGTTCGACTTCAACCCCGAAGTCCGGACCACCTTGCGGAATACGCCTCGTGGCTTTATGGAAACGGTGGGTGACTTATAAAAAAAAAAAAATAAAGATAACAAGAACGCATCCCCTATGGATTTGGGTATGTTCGAAAATCCCAAAGTACACAGGGTATACAAGGCTTTAAAAAATCTATTATAGGTCTGGACTGATACCAAAAATATTTTTGGTGTTTCAGGTAAATGGCTTCCATCCCTGAAACATTACCTGAAGGGCATGGAAGTCTCGCCATCCCACAGAGCATCCCTACTTGGCACAGCTAGGATTCTGAGGTCGAGAGGTCAATGGCCAAGAGTTCATCAGCTGATCACCAGGTGAGCGAACGACCATTGTATGAGTAACTAAAGTAAGCAAACGGTGGATATTGTATGATACAATAGCGTAATACAGGGTGGGATAAAAGTGTGGCCAGTTATTTGGGCTTTTTCTGCGGCCATGATTCCCACCCTCTGTGAACTAACAACCCCACCACCCCCTTTACTCCCTCATAAAACATGCACGCTAAATTTGAGCCTTGCCGAATCAGACTGTTTTTGCAGCTGAGGGTGGCTCGCGTGAGCGATGCACCCTTGGAACCCTATGGGCCCAGTTAGGAGGGTGGAATCAGGTATGGGTCAAGGGTCGCCGAGCACGGGGGGTAAGGGTTGGTTTTAGATCGTGAAATTTCAATGTGCATCGTTTGACCGATGCGCTGCTGCGTTTTCGATTTTAAATGCAAATACGAATCTTCTCGGCCGTTCTCGCGGAATCGCACGCGACGCGGTTCGCTCGTTTAAGTAAAATATGTCCTGCGAAACTTTTGCAACACCCTATAGTAATACTGGGCGCAGTTTTTGCTTTTGCTTTGTGCAATGTATTGACTGTATGTTACATACAGGGTGGTACATGTATATCTGCTAGTACTAGTACTGGTACCACTGCTACCCCTTTTCACCGACCAGTCTCGTGGCTCTTCAACCCTTTCGCGCATCCCTCTCTAATTTTCCGCGGATCGTTTCCAACGCGTTTTCCGGAAATGCGGCAATTTTTCTTCCGTCCGGCTTTGGCGAGGGGTGAAAGTGCAAAAAATGTAAAAGGGAAAGAAAGAAAAATAAGGGATGAAAAGAGCGGGGGGAGGGACTCTGTGAGAAAAAGGTTAAATTCTACCGATGGGTTTTACCGCAAACATAAGATCCTTTCTCTTGCGTCCCGCGATTATTTCTATGAAGCGATACGTAATTACATCGATTTTTCGTGCGACGCGCGTCGCTCGATGGAAACGAAAAATGCAACTGTGGTGTACGCGATCTGCTCCCGGAAAATGTGCGACAAAATTTTACCACCGCAAATCTGGTGTCACGGCTTAACGTTTTATTTATTTAACCGAACCTCGCTGGCTATGAAAATGCGGCTTTACCCGCACGTGGAACGAATTAATTTCTTTTTTTTTTTTTCTTTCTTTCTTAACGATTCCCTCACGGCAAACTGTCATTTACAGAGGACTCGCGATATTCATTTTCGTGTGTATTTGCCCTTACGTTTTCTATGACTATGAAAATTTACCCCTCGTTATTTTCATAGAAACATATTTTTTTTTGCTTTTCCTACACAGACGTCCAATTCTTCGATGATCAAATTGTCTCTTTCATCCTTATCCAAAATTTGTATCATCCTATCCAAAATTTCGACTCTTCTTCGAAGCAAATATCGAGCTACTGGTCTGTTGGTGAAAAATATGATTTTTTTTTTCTATCCAAAAATCACAATATAAAATGAAAAAAAAACAAAAGACACGTATAATACAAAAATTGATCGTTACGCTGATAATAATTTGGAAATTTCCGATAACGTCCACGCTGCTTCCGTTAAATGTTGACTGCGTATGACAAATGACATATTTACGAGTTCAACCTAGCTTCAACGTTGTTTCCATGAAAAATGAAACTCGCGCACAGTTGCTGTTAGATAAATAAGTAATATCCCATGTCGAAACCTTTTCAGCAATTTGTTTTTTTTTTTTCTTTTTTTAATTATCGAATTTATCATCAACTGTCTTATCATTTACGAACTGACTATAATTTCATTAAAAAAAATTTTTTTATTAATAATTCCACTAATTTACTCTGACATTACGAGCGAACAATCATTACTATATTCTTGTCCCTTCGATCCATCCTCGATGACCTTTTGTCTTCCGCAGGGAATGCTCGCCTTTATAATTCATAGCTCCTCGTGTTTCATACTATCTATCAGCGAGCACCAAGAGCCGATATCATCGACGTGGCATCCATTAACTTTACCTTCTCTGATTCCGTCACACGTCTATACATAGATACAAACTAGGTATCCACCCGGTACATACCTACAATCTGGCAGATCGTATCTGATTTAATCTGGCTGATTTTCTACCCTTAATCCACTAGGAAATCGCCAAGCTAGATATCCGAGTATACGCGAAGTCCGTTTGTTCGCAATGACCTGCAGCGACAAAGGGACAGTGAGAGTGCGCCTTTTTTTTTAATGAAATCATTACATAGTTGACAAAAAAAATTACATATTCACAATGGGGTGTGTCTATTATTTTTCCTCAGTAAACAGGTCGTTCGTCCTCCGGCTGACGAAATCGCGACGAAAATGTTCATGAAAACGGAAAATAACTCATCCGGTTTCGATCCGTTTCTATTAAGCGTTATCGAGCGTACCCGAAACAACTTTGATAACGATCCGGATTATACGCGCAGCCGGAACGTACCACCCCTTCGCCTCCACACCCTTTTCAAATCGCCATGAAAACTCACCCATCGAACGGGCTGTCGACCGAATCCCTAGTTCACAGTTGAATTATACATTGATACCGTGTACAGTTCGTGCATTGCTATACGTAAATAATATTTTTCTCTGTTTTTCATCGTTTATCGCTGTACTTTTGAAAATAATGCTCCGTTTGAAATAACGAAAAATCGCCGATTGGAAACGCAAAAATTAAAAAAAAAAAAAAAATTACCACTGTCATTTCGCAGTTTTCATACGTTCTCTTGAGTTTCGATATAATTCCGCCAGGTTCTCTCTAGGCAGATACGTTGATCCGTCAGAGTCCTCAACTTCAAGTGAATGCAGTGTGAATGCTTTTTTTTTTGTTTCTGTCGCACGTCGTATCGCACTTGCCTGCTTTCAAACCCCCCCCCCCTTCCCCCTCCTCATCCACCCTTGCCAGTACGTACAAAAAGTGGCAGCTAGCGGCTATAAAAACTCCAAATGAAATTTCCTTGTCAACCCCTACCACGATGCTCGTTATACCCGGTGAAAAAAAAAAAAAATAATTGAAACAACTGGACACAAAATAAAGTGCACTATATCTGTACCAGCTAATACGTAGTGGAACCTTTTTCTTAGGTAATTCTGAATTTGACTACAGGTACGATTAGGTTACTGAAATAAAATTTACCCTAAATTCGCGTGTGGTCGTAATGTGTGGGCCCATTAGTGCTAAAAAGAGAGTATACCAAAAAAAAAAGAAAACAAAAATATCTCTCCTATGAATATGGTTTGAATAATTCATGCGTCACTGGGTATTGGGTATCCATTTGTACTCGTGTGACAGGACTATCGTGACTATATAATGACGGAAGCAAATGAATCTGAAGTACAGGGTGATAACACTATTTCCATATGGTAATGGATATGGAATTGGTCCTAAGTAGAGTGTCTAATGTGGGTATGAAAATACGTTAGTTCTGAGCGAGGATAATTTTGGGTTACTTTTTCTTCTTCACCCGTTAGACGCACAGCTCGTGCGTTACATTGGGTGTCGCTCGGATGAAAGAATCATGAGGCGATTAATATTCTGTGAAATTATACCTGGTGAGCTTATTATATTTCTTTCAGATGGCACCTTATGATGCGTGCGCGACGTGGTGGATTCATATATCGAGGTGACTTATATATACGGGCCTGGCAGCTTCAGAGCGAATCAAGACGCAGGGCGCATCAACGAAAGCTGTGCTTGTCGGTGAGTGAGACAACTTTTTTTTTTTGACAATTTTTGATTCTACAAATCAAAATTTTTTTTTCATCGACGACGATGTAAATGGACGAAGAACAATTGTGGCTCGGGACGATAATTTTACGAGGAAAATAATTGTTCGCTTTGAAATATAATTTGACGTTTGTTCGGAAAAAAAAACCGCGACGATAATTGCGTGTCGAGGAAGTCCGATTAAAGAAATTTATTGCGCGAAAATTCTTTGATCTCGCCGATACGTTTAAAGGTGACTCGGCAAATCGAGAGCAAATCTTAATTAAAATATCTACTTGCTGTTCCTCGTCGCATTTTCATCCCCTTATCTTCTGTTTCATGATTCTCTCTCTTTATATTTTTTTTTTAATACTTATTTTTCTCTTTTATTATTTTTTTTTTTTTTACTTCAGTGGGAATTCTCTTTGTAATTAAGAAATACCCACCCATTCCTAACGAGTATTCCGTCAAAGTAAGGGCGTCGCGTTATTATCGCTCGTTATCGTCGTTCCGATGCGGATGCAAGTGAATTTTCAAAAACGCGAACGATGGCATTTAATAAAGCCCGTTTTTAAACGAGCTCGGAAGAATTTTATCAGTCGCCATTCTCGTCACTTGATTTTTTTTTTTTTTTTTACTTTCTCATTGCACCGTCTACGTAGGAATTCGTTTTCTGACCGATGCACTATTCTGCTGCACTTTCGTTGCACTTGCGGCTAAAGGCTTTCCCCGGTGCACCGTGTCATCCTTTATTCGCATTTCAAGTTCCTGAAATACTTGGCGAGCTTCCCTGTATCCAGACTATGCGTTTTCGCGTCGCGACGCCCCCCCCCCCCCCGCCCTCCCCCTCTTTCCGCACCCAGTACACTTGTCCTTCTTATATGGCTGCTTAGCTAACTGGCTACACAGGCATGTGAGTACGTACGGGCATTCCTTTTCACGAGGATGAATAACAAAGTTCAGTGAAATTCGTGCAATGCCAATGCACCTATATACCGGGTGCACCTCGATGCACACGAATAGATAGTGAAATATGGTAGACGCCGAGCTGTCCCCCGTATATTCACCAATGCAGTTTCACCCTGAGAGACTTTGGTCGGTTTACCCAAAAGTTGAGCCCCTTTGCGTCGACTCTGTACGAACGATTGATTCTTGGTCGGGAGGATTTTTTAATATGAGCTGAATAGACCAGCCCAGACGTCCTGAAGTAATCTTTGATGAAGTCGGAAAATTTGGAAATTCGGGTAAAACGTGGACCAGGTCCTAACTATTGATCCGATCGGATCCACAAGGGACTCTGATGATCCTGTACCTGGTGATAGAGTGGCCATTGCCGACCCACTGTTTGAGGATGAGCTTGGAAAATCCTATTCCAGGTGATGATCAAGATTGTTGTACGGTGCAGCTGGATTCTGCGCTCATAATTCTAATCGAATGGATTCTCACGTAGTTTCCTATTAGAACCAGTCGCGTCCCCTAACTCTGAGCTTCTTCTTCCTCCACCTTCGCTCGCCGTCACTGAGCTCCTCTTGCTTCCTCTGTGTTCACTCTGCGAATATATGTACACCATCAGCACTGTCCCAAGTTAACGGCTGAATCTCGGCAAGCCAACTGCTCAGCTCAGCCAACCTGGTGCGCGTTAAGACTTTCCCGTCGTAAAAACTTGTGCAATTCAGTCGGCCATTCTAGCTCGCTCCGACGGTCTCTAGTAATTATCGCAAATATGCTAGTTTCGTACTGGGTTCGAGAGGAGCCTAGAAAGCGCCGGAAATCCTGATCCGATGTCTTTGTGCGAATTTACGACCCTCTTCGTACAGTCCCAGGGTCCAGAGCATCATCAGTGATAAAACGTACACTGTACCTAGTTTACAGGGATTTTTTTTCTCGTTCCTTTTGCTTTTTCATTATTTTCTTTTTTTCTTCTCCTCTCGTCTTTTTCTCTCAGTTTACGCGAAGCGCCAGTGGCGCCAGCCCACGGCAGCCGATGGTACTCGTACCACCTCGGCAAATAAATGTCTCCGTTCTGTGACAGGAAACTGGTTGCTCGACGCCACGAGTGGCTAGCGTGTCCGTGCAGCTGGAACAGGACAGTAACAAATCGGAACAGCTGGAAAGGGCGCCCAGGTGCAACGTGCGGAGCTGCCGTCAACCAAGGAAGGGCAAGGCCAGGGTGACGGCACCAGCCCTGCTGGTTCAGAATCTCCTGGAGACGCTCTAGTTGAACGACATCGGGCATCGCGCCCGGCTGGCAGGGATCAAGGGGGAACGAATCGAGTGACAAGGGGAAACCGGAAACGGATTCAAGAGAAGCTAATGATAATGATAAGAGTGCGGTAGGCTTTGATATCGTCTCTGAGCTACTGGAGAGGGTGCGAATTCTCTTTTCGTTGCTCGAGAAAAAGAGAAATAGAATGTAAGGGCGAGTCTTGTTCCGAAGGTAATTTTTTCTATTTTTTTTTTTTCGACTTATGCTGTCCCAATTGAAATTTGTTGCGCAAAATTAATATATGATACTGGAGGTATTTTCAAAAATCAAAAAAAAAACCGCTACGATAACTTTGCGTTTTAAATATTTTTGACGTCCTCGCAAGTGAACTTTGACTTGCGCACGCAAGACAACCGGAAGTAATGAAAATACACTTACGAGTGCGTATATCGGTGTGTACATATGTGTGCGTTAGATTAGAGTTAAACGGGTGGATCCTTAAAGTCTCAAATATATATATATATATAGTATAGGGTAAAAGGTCGAGAGGATTTGTCTTCTCTCTCTTTTACTCGTTCCTCTTTCTTATACGAAATAAAAGAGGGGTTGAGGATATAAGGGTAGAGGGTTGGCTTAGGGGTGCTTGCGTGGCATCGTAAGGATCTCCCCCCCTTTTATTTGATTCGAATTCCCCACTAGAAAGTCCTCTAGCGTTTTCGGCAGTAAGGGTACACAGGAAAAGAGAGCGGACCAAGGTCGAGAGTTTTATTGAGTTTTTTTTTTTTCTATCGTCACTGTGTGAACGGTTCTTTAATATGGCCGACAATTTAGCTAGCACGGCGTGCGTGATGACGTCAATGAGAATGAAGCGGACGAATCAAAAGAGAGAATGTGGATTTTAAGGGTTAAGGTTTGGCGATTTCATAAATGTTATTCGATGAGTGATTCAAGAGAAAGAAAAAAATAATAATAATAAAGGGTCCTGTAAATATTCACTATTATCTTTATATACCCCCCAGTGAACTCGGGAAATGGCAAATTTTTGTAAACTGTCGGCTGAAAATGTCCGAACGATGCTACTTTAATGCGTCCACGTACGGTTGGATTATTGCGTCGTCTTTTATTTTTATTTTATTATTTTTTCTTTCTTATCTTTTTTTTTTTTTTTTTTAATACGTACGAAACATATCCTCACTTTTAAAGAGATCATCGAGTACTACGGGTCGTTCCTCCTTTGCTTTGATATTAATTTATATACGTAGCTTAATTGGGAACGAAAAGAAAAAAGAAGATTGCTCTTTCTCTTTTTTTCCAAGACTTGAGAGAAGAAAAAAAAGAAAACCTTGTCGTACCGTCACCGGATCACCTACTAAATATTGAACCGTGTAAATATATTTTTCCTATTAAACGGAAAGCAAGATAGCTCACTAAACTTATATATTAATATAATTATATATATTTATATATATATAATCAGGGTTTTATCCAGCTGAATTCAACAGCTGTTTCTTGATCGGTCTAGCACATTGGATAACAATTGGAACTGGATAACGCGCTGCACGTGTATGTGTATATATATAGACATGGCCGAAAAACGTCGCGAATACGGAAAGAACGCAGCTATTATTTTTTTCAAAAAAAAAATTGCACCGAGCGACAATGATAACCGATCTCGCGTTGAAGAAGCTGTGTCCGCACGTTTCTCTTATAATTAGCTTATAATTAACTGATAGGACTTTGTCGATAACGAAATGGTAGATATACACGGTGCCAAGGTAAATGAGAACTCTGTTAAGAATTTTTTGTACAAAAGCACGGAGGTAACGATGAAGGCGCGACGACGCTGCTAAAGGACGCCGGGCGTCGTTCGGTTAACCTTAAACGGTCGGGTAGGGGGTACGACGAATGTTCCCAACGAAAGAAGAGAATAAAGAAAAAGAAAAAAAATAAGGGTGGTTGTACCAGGGGAGTGAAGTGGGGGGGGGGGGGGGGGGGAAAATAAAAATTGGAAAATTTGGGGG
>JASANN010000209.1:1646534-1658632 GCA_031762395.1 Calameuta pygmaea | reverse complement strand
GCGCTATCAGCCAGCACGCGTCAAACACAATAGAAGAAACCGCTAATCCCATTAGTCGAATTAAATGCTCAAATTAACCAAATTGATAACCGTACTTTCTTATCATCGCCAACTGCTCTTGATATTCGATATTCGATCTCGCAGATATATATGTATATTGTAAACACCTATTCCCGGATATCTTAATGTAGACTAAAGACGACTAGATTAAAAAGGATACCTTAGCACGATCGATCCAATATCCTCGGATCTGCCAGTAACACACAAACCCAATAGACATGCCGATGGACGCTAGGTGTCCAGTGATACCACAACGAGGATTCGAAGATACTAGGACCGATGCGTCGCAGAAGTCCAACTATCTCAGCCCCTATAAGACCTCAGGAGAAGGACGGAGTAATTAGATAGTAAGAGCCTTAAGCCTGTTTTACGTAACCAAAAACTTAATTTATTGCACCTGGCAACAGACACGCAAGTGATAGCAAAAGGAAAGCCGACGGAGGTACAAAAGGCTACCAGAGGTAGTCACTAAGTGACTTAAGAGATACAGATATTAGAAACGGCCGAAAGGTAGCCACTAAGCCCTAACAGATAGCGGGTGTGATCATTAGTACGCGAGCCTGGATACAGGCAGCAGCAAGAATACGTACGCATAGAGATGGAATTTTACCGGGACGCACTCATGACCTGCGAGATGTAATGTAACGCACGTCTTACGGTCAATCTGCCGACTACACTATGACGTTTTCCTAGTCTCCTTTCGCACTTCCGGTAACACAGATAGTCACGATAATAGTGGCGATACAATAAGAACAATTATTAAAACAGAAAGTCAATAGGTCGTCAAGGGGTAAAATCACGATAAAGCAAGATAACAAAGAAAGACACGGAAAATCATAATAATTAGATTCGACATCGCGGGGTCGACACTCGGGTTGACTCCTATTACTGAGGAAGTTTACGCTATCCCAGGTAACGTGTAATTACGTGCCGGCTGACTCCTATTCTCGCGAATTTCGGGAGCCTCGAGGACTCGTGTAGCCGCGGCGGGATTTATGCTATCCCAGGTAGCCGTTCTTCTTGCAATCCGTACGAGGAAGTCCTACGCAACGGGATTCGATCAACCGAAGAAAAGGTGCGTTACACTCACGGAAATATCCGGTTGAGTGTACTAAGGCTTATTAACAAAAACGTAAAGTGAAGGAAAATTAACGGACGAAACAAAACAGGCTCTTCGCCGTGGCTGTAATCGGGGAAATCATCATTGGCAGAAATTCACATTTCACTCGCGAACTAGGATATAGAAATTATTAATCCGGGAAAGAAGCTCTCCACTGGACGCTTGCTTAGGCCCATAGGCCGGAGTTAACCAACACTTCGTTACTAGGCAGCATGCAATAATATTATTCACGTAGGTAACGTGAAGAGTTTCGTATCCGGTAAACAAGAAAGAGTTCTTACCAGATAATAGAAGAATAGTCCACACAAAGGAAGCTTTCGGTAGCACAGTTTCGGAGCAGTGCAACTTGCGTCCACTTAGCAGGAAGATCCACGACGACGTTAACCTCCCACCCGACTCTTAAGTTGCCGATTATAATTGGTCAATTACTCATCGCGTTTACTTCCGTCAATCTTAAATACTTATTGATAATGGATCACCAGGATCTAGGAACATTAACCCTATCAGCAGCTGAAACGTTGAGGCAGTTGCGCGCGCATCCTCCGGCCTAGCCGTCTGGTTAATGGTAGTTCGTTGGCGCGCCGACGTAGGGCGGTACTAGCGTCTTCCGCGATGTCGTGCCGCTGACTGCATGTTGTCGCAATGTTTCGAAAGTGTGCTCGCTGCAAATTGTATTTGATGTTCTATTGTGGTGTTCCGAAATGGTGTGGTTAGACTTCGAGCCTCCGTACTCAACAGGAGATTGCCCAGGCAGGTAACCAGGCGGATCAGCGGCTACGGGTAACGTATGGAATTTTGCCGCAGGTAAGTGGGCCTTGCCTTTTCCTTTGCTCCGTATTTTGTATCCTGATGTTCCTCCGGGTGACAGTTTCCCGTGCCTTACAGGTTGCTGACCGGGACCTCGCTCCACGTCTTTGAGAGAAAGACGGTATCTCGAGGATTCTTCCCGGATGCGCCAGTGAGTAGTCCGGACTCCCATCCCGATGTCAGGTAGCAGGGACACATCGGACAGGTAAGACTGCTTCACAGGGAATCCTCGTGCTGGTGGCGATATTGGTGATAAGGGCTGAGCCGTTTGACTTTGGCGGGCTCCGGCAATGGTGATCGGGTCGAGCGGTCGGTATAACAGTCCCGACAGGGTCGGTAATGTCGTCCAACGAAGCTATTCAGCTTCATAGTTCTCTGTGCGTTGAGTATACGCTCGTTCGTAGCTACAAGTTAATATTAAACATAATGAATTTACAGATCTTATGTTTTTTAGGTGGTTTCCCGACCCTCGCCAGTGGACGCTTATGTAATATCGGGCTGTGAATCCAGTCCGCACTCCAACTTCCTTCAACAACACTCTTGCGACGTGCATTTCCGAAAATGCAGCGTCACAATACATTAGAATTAAAAAAATATATAATATAATTTCCACGTTATGTTGGAGGTCCATCATATATGACAGTGACAATTTTATCGGGATTCGAGGTGCTCAAGTAAAACCGAGATCTTTTCAAAAACTGAAAACTTCTGTACAATTCAGATAAGTCTACCAGTACTCACAGGAGTAGTACTGGGACTAAGAGTGTTCGGCCCTGATGGCGCCCTGGAGAACAGACGGCTTCGATTTTCATGCATGAGGGTGTCTGAAGCAGCGAGGTACTTCGACAGATCTGTCTGGTACATGTCAACCAATTCTATGAGACTTGAAAGGACTGCAAATCTTCGCAGACTAAACTAGCGCCTTTTTTTCGTGCATTGCGTAAACGGAAAACCGAAAGCCAGGTCCTTATTCCAAGAAAGGGTCTAAGGCATGGGATGCAGAAGACTGGCTCCCTTCTGTCTCCCCTGTTTCTAAAAATTTCGCCCACGAGGCTCTTTTAAAATTTGGTGTAGAGTTTGTTACACTCGAGCTTCCACTAAGAACAGATCACTGTACAAACAGTAAATAGAAAACAATGCACATTAAAACAATCAGATTCGTATTCCAAAATGGTTACCATCAATAAATCCAAATCAGGTGGCGGAGTTCACGTTTCTCTTCCGACGCAACTTTACAAACAGTATCAAAATTTCGAATTTTAATCTCCGAATATCAAAAGGTTCGACTATGGGTGACAAATAACTTTCGAAGTTACATCCTCAATAATATAAAGAATATCTTAATCTTATAGATGATTAACGTATCCCCTTATTGAATCTGAAATATTCCAGCCATAAATATAAATAGGCGATCCCAGAGCAACATCAGTTATCTCCTATGTAATTTTTTGTCTGTATACCGTTTTGCCATGAAACCCGGCTTTTTGGTCCATAGGATCTTTTGAATGATGAACCGAAGGAATATCCAAATTCAAAAATGTACATAAGCTTGTAACCGTTGCCTGGGCTGGGGTCTTGTTACGGTCGCCAAATGTACCCGACGGTCTGCTTCCAGGATTCCTATTATGATCACCAATTTCACCCCCTTGGAGGACCCTGTCCGCGAAGTTCTCACTGGTGCGGGGAGATCTGATCCAGCTGTGGATCTCTGTCTTATTCCCTGCCTCACTGTACTTTGGGTCGCACCCAGGTCGCTTACCTGAAGTTTTGTAGTCGCCACGAGCTGAACTCATCCATATGGTGCCTTCGTGAGGTATCGCTGATTTACCTTTACGATCACTAGCCGAAGCTTTAATGACCCCGTCGGCAGGTCAGTATTTGATGGTGTCCAGGCCCTTATTCCCTTAAGTAGCCCTCGGAGTATTCCAATGGCGAATTTTGGTACTGCGAAGCTCCTTGATGCTTCTTCCAATGTATTTTTCCCGTGTCCTTCACAGTGATGTTTTCTAGGGAGACTATCCCAATTGACACTCAAAGTTGAACGAAGGTGAATAGGTTTATTCTCAATACTTCATAATTCCCCTTTATCCCTACTTCTACGATTATACATTTCTCACGGTTGGATTAATACTTACGTCTTACGGAACTCCCCCGCCTTATATGTATACTACTCTTCCCCCACTTGGGGTTCCGTTTGACTCTTGAACTATGTTAATCATTAACAATTTTACAAAAAACTTATTAACTAAAGTTGCTCGTTCTGATGAGCTTGTCCATCGGATTTGGGTTTTGTTTCCCTTGGATTGACCTTGAGGTTGTTTCTCTCACTTGACGGTATGACCTCAAAAGGTCATTCGGTTGGATGTTGGCCATGATCAGGGTTGGTAGAGTGCGAAGTCTCCCCTTCGCCTTTCTAACCCTTTTCCTCGTTCAATGATCTGCTTATTGGTCTCTTATCGTTTATGTTGATAAGGGTTGTTGACGTTTAATCGTCACCTCGTTCCGTCGTCTGACCTTATAACGATACACTAAAAGTTACTTTAAATATTGCCGTGTCAATATGTCGATGTACCCATGCGCCATCTCGATTAGTTATCAGAAAGATAGGCTTAGCGAACCGGTCCCTTTTGCCCAGCAACTAGCGAACGAGGAAGGTGTACACCCTGGTTCCGCAAATACCACGCTTTTCTAAATTAATTCAGTTCACCCGTTATGTTCGTGTATTTCTAGTATTTTCTTGTTAATAATCAGTGTTCGGCAGCAGGACCGATTAATACACAGGAAATTGACTTACACCAGTTATACATGACGAACGTGGAACATTAAAACGAACATAGTCAAATGGTTATACCAATGGTGTCTCCTAAATTAACAATGCTGATTGATTATTGACGACCCATATTATGGAATCACTAGAAGAAGCATCTACAAGAAAAATAAGAATAAAAATATTTATATACGTACGTTGACACATTACCGTTATAAAACCGTACATTTCCGATTTGTAATATAAATGTAATGAATGTTTTATTTTTTGTGAATAAATTTTTCATTTTGCGTTTTTTTTGTCATATTTAAAATTAAATTAATGTATTATTTATTTATTTTATTTTTATTATATATGAAATAAAATGTGACAAATAATACAACCTTAAGCCTTGGTAGAGGTGTCCAGAGTTTCCACTTCCCTGGTTCACCCCTTCCTAGAGGTCAATGGTCCCCCATTGCACCCTTTACCTGGGGTGTTCTGAAGTTGCTGGTATGCAGGTGTTACGTCCGAACCAGAATGAAGGCCCATTCACCTAGTCTGGTGCCTTTACCGAACCGTATTATACTATTACTTTGCCCTGTTTTGAGTCAATGTCACACTCGTCAGGAATCACCAACTTCCCGCACTTGTATCATATTGTACTAATTTCGCATATACGCTCCAGAATGGTGGAAACCTTTGGAAAAACAGGCTCTATATATTCCACGTGTAGCGTTCATGCGATATGAATTAAATTTTGCGTATTTATCGTAATTCAAAGCACGTATTGACGGCACGTGATGTGCATACATACGTATTTATACGGCAGGAGCTTTTAAATCCCGCCATATCACGTGTGAGGTCGCTTTTGAGCGCATCGGCAAGGCTCTAGAAAAGTGCCGAGAGATGGCAGCAGCGTCGACGTTAATAGAAATCAAATGTCAAACCGTAACGAACACACCCGGACGGATTTAGGATTATTGATAAACGCGAATAGAAAAGGCATTCTATATTATTAACAAAGAGTTAATAAACGTCTAATAAATGAAAATCGACAGACTCACAGTGAATGAAACACTTTATCAATAATTTATATGATGAAATATCGTCGTCTGTCAAATTACGAGAGAATTAGTAGGTACGAATGTACGTACCCGTCCATTAATTTTTGTTTTTATTCTATATGTCTATTTTGCATCCACCTATGGATTCACGTCACTCGTACGAAATATTGACTCTGTTTGATCGACGTAGCACGTTGAACGTCAAACTAAAAATTACCAGATTGGTTATTCGCGGAATGCTTAAACAGAAAACGTCAAAGCTGGCACTGGGATAGAATGAAAAATCCCTAGAGTAGGTTTGACGCAATTGACAATGCATCATGGGGGATCCTATAGGTACGATGAACAATGAGAGACGGCGGATACTCGGTATGAATATGAGAGAAAAACACGGACAGTGAATACAGGAAATAATGAACTATGAAAATGCTGGAAATAGTGTCAGACAGTTTGCGACCTTCGCGGACGTTTTTGACGCAATGTGATTATTAGGAATGACGCTAAGTAAAGGTAATCCTATTGTACGATAGCCAATCTTTATCAATCAAACATGCCAATCTGTGTATATTCTCTGTTAACGCATCTTGCCTTTTTGATAAAGACTGACTAACAATGAATATCGAAAACATTTAAGAAATAAATACGTATATTGCGCAATATCGATTGTAATAATCCAAATATTTTTCTGTTTCTTTTTTTTTATAATAAAGAGGTACAATAATAAAATATATAAATACTGATGTATACCGTAATAATGCTACATATTAAAATAGAGAATAAGAAAATAGATCCTTTACGCGGAAGAACATTTTATATAATGCAAAAGCGTAACATGTATATGTATTGTGACGAAAAAAAAAAATATATTAATTAGATTAATTAATTACCGAAACCGACATAAGGTATGACGGGAATTATTGCAAAAGAATACCCGAGCCGAAGTATAATAATAAAATTTATGAATACTGACCTAAAAGGTGAGACGCGAGAAACAGAAAACCTGAATATTTCTCTTGCATTTGAAGATACGGAGTTCGTAAATATCGGAATTTAAATGGTTTGCAAGGACGCACACGGCTATCATAATATATTTTTTTAATTTAATTTTTTACCAATTTTTTCAAGGTTGTCGGAATTTTTTTTAAATCGAATTGCATATTTTTTCTCCTTTCACATTGTATCCGGCATCCAAACCAATCCAACCATGTAACATAGTATGATCTTCAAATGACCCTCTTGACCCTCACTCCCCTGGATTTCTATCTGTGGGAAAAACTGAAGGACGAAGTCTATCGTGAACGACCAACCACTGCAGAGAACATCAAAGAAATAATAACCAGGACTTGTGCATCGATTCCTTTAAAAAAAACTACAGAGTAGTAAATTCAGTTACTACACGGTTTAACAAATATATCGCAATGCAAGGGAGTGATTTTGAAGACTTAGCGTAACAGAAACAAAGCCAAATTTCTTACACATTCAATTATTATTAATTCCATATTTCTATATTCGAGGTCATTTGACCTGTGATAATATAAAATTCATTGCATGACGTTTTGGACACCGTGTACCAGTTTTCGTCTGGCTGAACGCGAATCACGAAACAATTGCCGATCGCGCGTTACACGTGTAGCTGCTGCGCCAGTCTAAGGGACGCCAATGCCTACGTTGGTTGTTTGTCAACGAATCTAAATGACGCTCGTTGGGACTGTCAATCAATTGCTAAACAAAGAATTTGTGCGAAGCTATTGTAAAGCAGGCTGCCATAATCAGCGGAAATCCTTCATTCTGATTGGTGCCACTTAAATGCTTCTCATTTAAACAACTAATGCCAATTTTGGCAAACGATTTGCGGGAGGGTACTCAGGGTACCTCCAGCCTTTCACTTTCCGGTCCAAAAGTAATTCTGGGACACCCTGTATATACACAGGACTCGTTCATTCCCTATATATAGAAATCTGGCATTAAAATGTTAGAAAAAGAAAAAAACAATAGAGGCAATATATAGTACGGATGAAAAAACGATATCAAAAGGCGATAATGCTTTTTATAACTTATCTAGACCTCAGAATTAGGTCAGACTCTACTCTATCAGACCTCTACTGATAGATCCCATGGGTCAAGATATTCTGTGGCGGTTCGCCACGTGCTCACGGAACTCATTGAGAGAAAGATATGCGTAAGTATTATGCGATTACGATATGTTACTACGGCACGATATGAAATGCACCTTTATGGATTTTGCTGCTGAACGCGAGGCGTCTTTCTCTTAAGCGATGTAAAGCGATGAAGGACGAGTCATAAGTTCGACAGGCAGAATCTAGGTAATTTAAAAATAATTTAGCCGTCGGTAACTTAGGCACGTTATCCAATTTAATTTTTTTACGAGGGATCACTTCCTTCCTGATTATACTACGATTTCCACGGCACCTTGTATAACCTTGTGCATTTACCATATGAAGTGTAAGTAACCAACGTTATTAAAAATTAAATTGATTTTTTTTCGTAGGTCAGGCTTTATATTAATTCTAAAGATTGTAAGGTATTTTCTTAAAGCGACACCAGTAACGAAAAATCTGAGAATCAACCCACGTTACCTTCAGCCGTCCACCCTTCGCTCATACATCCATAAGCCAGACGGGCCAATTATTCTTTCAGCAGGAACTGACGAGCCAGCATGACCTGGGAGTTGGGCTGGAAGAGGTTCGACTCCGTCAAAACGAGAGCTCGGACGGAACCTATTGGAAAGGACGATAACGGATCCTGTTGATTTTTGGAGACGGTTATGGAAATGCACGGCCGCTCAGGCTGCTAAGTTAAGGTAGAGAGGGGCGGAGTAAGCGTCAGGCAAATAGTGCGCGATACAGGGAGCGACGAATCGGGAAGGTAACAGAACGGAAGTATCAAATCGAAATCCCTTCACCAATTAATAAATTTGGAGTCTTCAGCAGAGCTTGTGCCGTTAATCCGTGAAAGCCGAGAACTGTATCCAAAGGACACTCGGGCGGGCACTGCACTAGGACACGGCACGACACTTCCGGAACACTCACAAAAAATCCATAGAATTTCCTAAATATCGCGAGAACTTTCTGTAACGTATCGAAACACTGCTAGAAAAACTATCGACAGATATCACGAGAGCGCGAGACAGTTCGTGACATCTCGGTCGGCGTCCCGAGACAGCCTGCTTTGATAATAGCCTAATTCGAGAACTAATCATCAAGAGACTCGGTCGAGTCTCGCGCCCAGTACAGGCAACCGGCTATACAGAGCACAGCTCGCAGAGACTCTTTAACCTAATCAATTCCTTATTTTCCAAAAATACTTACGTGTAAACAACTACGCCAAGTACAGGAGTGCTGTGGATTCCTCTAACAAAAAGCATGGGAGTCATATTATTGAAGCCAAGTACATAAGTCACTACATGTTTGCCTATTATATGATCTAGCACTGGCCCATAGGTACGTAACACTGGAGATCCTCCACGGTAGCTTCCCCAGGGCATCGGACGACATCCTTAACTCAGAGAGGGGGTTCCTCCCCTGCCCTTAACCTTATCAAAACCGTATCTCCGCCTGCTCTACAGCCCTTTGCCCATCTCCAGCGGGGCGCCGGTATCTCACCCGGGCTTCTACCGGTCCGTCGAGACGTCTCCGTCGGTTCCTCTCCTCTTCTCCTCTGCCGGGCAACTCGGTACGTCGAGACTATCTCTCCTCGGCAGATTAGAGCACCTCGACCTCAACTCAACAATAACAAACCTTTCCGAGAGCACTGGTGTAACTGTACCAATCAATCCGAGAGTGTAGCTTCTGATCAGAGTGACGACTCGAAGGGAACCAGAAAGCGAGAACGTTATTTGAATCGGTAGCCGGGGTCGCTTTGTGACCGTGAATCGAAAATCAGGTCACAAACTTTAACTGGCCCCGACGTACGTCCCTGCGGGAGCAAAGCGCCGGTAGGGGCGAGGTCTGTTCTGGATAGGCCTACGGCAGGCGATAATAGAGGTCAACCGCCGGGGAATCGGCGATCGTCTCGATGAAATTGAACTTACCGGACAGTGCGCTTCCTGCTGGGCTCGGGCAATAGCGGAACTATCGAAAAGATCCCAGATTGGAATTTTCAAGGTCTCTCGTGGGAATTACGGCTCTTTGTGGTGGTTTGAATATATTGTGTGTGCGCGCGAGAGCATCCCACTTCGGCACGACCCAGGCCGAACGCCATCACACCGGATAACCTCATAGAATGTACGATAGCCGAGTCTAAGCTGAAATTGGTCATTTCGTGAATCAGAGCATAGCAGCATCATTAAACAAATGAAAGTGAACGTCTTATCATTGCTTTTATCATGAATCTCCCATTCTTTCATTTCTTTAACAAGGCCGCACTGCCTGCCCTATGATTTAACCCTGTACATTGTAAAAACGTTTCCATGGTTTACAAATAAATGGCACTTTGAAAAATCAAAAGAAAAGAATATATAACATTTCTTAGCGACATCTACAGAGAAGCTATACTGCGATACAGTCTCCGAATATTATCCAAATCCATTCTTCTTCGATGGGTTCGTGAATTAGGTGACAACGAAGGATACTAAAATAACTTTAGAGATTCGAAACTAAATCTACAGAGGGATTCGATTCACTTTAGAAAAAGGCTAATAATAATAATTACCAGGGAAAGCAATGAAAAACTTATCGAGCTGGTGCAGAACATAACTTGATTATACTAAGCGATATTCTAAAAGACGTTCCTGGAGAAACGAAAATTAAAAAAATACCACACTAAACGATAAACAGTAATGACTCACGTTATCAATGTGCTAGGGAAACCGATACCGCGAAGCGTGGCCTGAATGATTTTACGCAAATCTCGAAATGAAAAGAAGAGAAAAACCGATCTTCTGTTTTATCAGCGTATTAGCTACCCTCGGATTCGTACCAACCGGGAAAGCGTAAGCTGACGCGTAAGGATACGTCGGCCAGACAAGATCGGTTGATCTTGTAAATGAAAAAAAAATATTCAAATTTGACCCTGAGCGTCACTCATCGTCGTCTAGTAGTTCCTTACTATCTTCAGGAGCAGCCTACCCTGGTAAAGATACTAGACAAGTAGACAACATACGGTAAATTAGACAAAATGATAAGACGTCGTGCAAGATTTAAACATAAAGGTCAAAACTGATTAGTGGGAAAGAATGAAAAATTCCTAGAGTAAGTTTGACGCGATTGACAGCACATTATGGGGGATTTGTATAGGTACAATGGGCAATGAGAAACGAAGGACACTCGGTATAAGTAAGAAAGAAAAACCAGGACACAGAATATAAGGAAAATGAACTATGAGAATGCCCAAAGTAACGCCGGGCAGTTTGTTAACTTCGTGAAGGTCTGTGACGCGATGTGATTATTAGTCAAGGCAATCCTGTTGTAATAGTGCAGCTGCATTGACTTACGGGAATGACGCGTAGATGACGGCTCTATACGGCAGTAGCATGTTTCATTATAGACAGTTCCGCTGTAGGTAATTTCGCTCTTGCCTCTTTGGTATTATTGTACCGTTTATACGTACTGTGTTAAATTTACGAGGTTATCCGCGTAATCGCACTTCACAGAAGAATGCGCGAGCAGAGTTCGCATGTAAGTTACAATGAGTATACTAAGCGCAGTGAGCAAGGAACAAAAGCTGTCTCGAGAAACAAGCTGCGCACTATCGGTTTAGACCTAACGGTTTTTTGAAATTTTTTTAAACTCAAAAGTCTTCTTCAAGTTATCCTAAAGCATATCAAATTAATTTTGATTTTAGAAAATAAGAAGTCCTTACCAAAAACAAATCCACAATTTGACTCCCCAAAAGACTTACTCTACTCAGGCATGCATGCTCCTCTAACAGCAAAACAACGAAATATCCAACACTTCATTGTAGAAAAATGTACCACCATAATGCACCACATTATAAAAAAAATTACATGGAGAGACAGATTATAGCTATCCAGATTCATAACCTTGTGCATTTCACATATCGGATGTAAACAGTAAATCAACGTTATCAATATATAGAAAGAGATCGCGAAATTTATCCTGCTGGCTCAAGTATACCCGGATCAGTAAGATAAATGACTCGATGACGTAATCCTATCATTAAACACAGCGCCACCTTTCATTTGCTCGTCATTCACTTCACAAGTCTTGACGTTAGCGGTTGATAGTGCAGTGGGTCCAGTGAATAGTTTAATCCAGTCAGTAACGTCAGTAGGAGAGTCTGAATTTGCACAAAGAATTCTTAAAGTGTTGCCAATCGA
>JASANN010000209.1:1569421-1642465 GCA_031762395.1 Calameuta pygmaea | reverse complement strand
GCGCTATCAGCCAGCACGCGTCAAACACAATAGAAGAAACCGCTAATCCCATTAGTCGAATTAAATGCTCAAATTAAATATTAAATCCAAAAAGCGACGTTAACGCGTTAGACGGAGAAAAATCGTTATCCCCACTAAAATTAACGTATTCCTCTCGAGGATATAAGCAGCGGCTTCCTCGATAGGAACTCACTGTAGATTCGTGCATTAGTAAGAAACAAAGGTATACCGAAAGACGACAATAAGAAGTGAAAGTAAAAAAAAGAATTATTTAGAAATAATTCGGAAATCTATCCTTTCTTCCAGAGCGAACCAGTGAACAGTATTGTACTGCAAACTGTGGGATCTCATCCCTGGCAAGCCCTGGTCTTGGAAAGCATTGTGTCTCCACCCTGTATCAGGAGACTTGTCATCCTTGCAGATCTTCTGCATCTAAGGCATCGGTGCTGGAGCTGTCAGAAATCGACCAACAACCAAACATCAGTCCCAAAAAAAGCTCAGCTCCCAACATCATTGTGATTAGTAGCTGTCTGAGCTCTCTACTGTTCTTATCAGGCTTAAGGAATCATTGTGATACCCCCTAGTGCCAGGAAGGACATCCCAAATACCTCTGCATAGTTCTGCAGCAAAGTTATTGTAATAGAGCTGTCAGAATTGCAGGCTTACCTAACCCAAAAAGACTCAGCTCCCAATATCATTGTGATTAGTAGCTGTCTGAGTCTAAACCTCTCCTTAAAAAAGTTAAGAGGTTCAGCAAACGGGGTTCATTGTGATCTCCTGTGGGTTCTGGATCATTATCATCCTTACCCGCAGCTGGCCTACAGTCATCGGACGCATTGTGCAATCTGCTGTATTGTGGTCCCTGCTGCCTCCTTCCCTCTACGAGAGATAAGCAGAGCGAAGTATAAACAAAAACATTCCTTGTCGCCTACGGTACAACGATATGACTGTACGCGATTCTAAGAGTGCGTGTGCGAGAGAGAGAGAAAGAGAGTGGAATAGAACATTAAGGACATTCTAGAGTGTAACCTATAGGACAATATAGTACAATTGTTTGACTTTAAACTCAAGTGTCTAATTCCTTTTAAAGACGCCTGCCCACAAATCTTATATAAAAGTCTCATGATTCCTAATCCACCAAAATCACGAAACGTCTCAATATATATTTGAATAAAAAAATATAATAAAATTTGCACTTTATAGTGGAGGTCCATCATATATGGCGATAACGATTTTATCGCTCAAGTAATACCGACTTCTTTTCAAAAAAACAGTAATTAGTTTTATAAATTTTACATATTATATAACATAAAGTAATGCATCTGAGGACATTGAAGCAGGATAAATTTAGTATGTGAATAATTTCACTCATGTCAGTTTTAAAAGAACAAGTATTAAAGTAATAATGACAGAATTTAGTTCGATACACGCAACTTTCACGATTTCCTGAAGGAAAACACCACTTAGTGTCAATATCTTCAAACAACCCATAATTTGGGTTAATATTAATAATTTGTCAAAAAGTGACAACTTCTGTACAATTCAGGTAAGTCTACCAGTACTCACTAGAAGTAGTACTGGGACTAAGAATGTTCGGCCCTGATGGCGCCTTGAAGAACAGACGGCTTCGGTTTTCATACATGAGGGTGCCTGAAGCAGCGAAGTACTTTGACAGATCTGTCTGGTACATGTCAAACAATTCTATGAGACTTGAAAGGACTGCAACTATTCGCTGACTAGAGTAATGCCCTTTTTTTCGTGCATTGCGTAAACGGAAAACCGAAAACCTTTGTCAAGACGTCACCGTTTATGGTGACAGTGCGACCTATACATTCTCTATGTATGAAATTGATTAAAAATCAACACAGACAAGTAATTGATATTCACAAAAATATAAGAGTTTGAACTATGTCTAAGCATTTTAGTTATACTCACCACCTTCGCCAAATTCACTCTGAACGTACGTGCTCCGTTGCAGAATCGGATTATGAATCACTGATATGAACAAAGAAGTTTAAATTCAATGTACTGAAACTAGCGACAAGTTGCTCGACTGCGAATTTCTCGTGCGTTCAAACGCGATAGAAGAAAACTCAGGAAGCATTTCGAACGGATAAAGAAAGAGAGAGACACGGGAACGTATATACATATATTCTAGAAAGACGTAAACAATTATAGGGAATAGAGGAAATTGGAATAGAAGCGTAATGTCCTCATGAATTTGAATTCCGTTCACGACACGAGAGATCGTTTCTAGATTGAGAGTACCTAAAACGCAAACACGTCACGTAGCCATGCGTCAGGTGTCGCGAAACGACGAGAAAAACCAAGTTAGATCGAGATAACTTTCCTAAAAGAAGATTTTCCCGGGATAAACTTAATCAAAAGACGAGACAAAACAAACCGATCTCTACGTAATGAATCCGCTGCGTCTATTTTCACTTAATCTAAGTGCTCCAGCAGTATCGATACTCGTGTAATTATAGGTTACATATCTTGATTTAATTTACCTTGATTATATCCTAAAAGCATTTACGGCTAATACCGCATAATCCCTCCAGTCGATTTTGGACGATAACACTGATACACGGTAATAATAGTGAAATCAGGTGAGCACAGAATACTGAGGGTCGTGTGGTGACGCCATTGTTGGCTAGGAATCCCTTTGGTAAGACGCCAGAGCGTAACGTGACGTTATTGCCAGCCACGAGAGCACGAATATCAACGAAAGCCATTGTAATTGTAATAAAGGTCTATCGTGCGAAAAACATTCACTGCACTGATGTGAGAAATAATTATTTAGAATAAAGACTAATGACACAGAAGGATAACGTGTAACGACTAAAATCTTACAGACCGATAGTTGAATGTACGTACACAGCAAGAGAAATCCTTTAAACTGATCGAACTTTCCGTAGTGACACTCCGTGTGCATTTGTGTTACAATAATTAAAGACGTCGTTCCGAATAAATAATCACTCTTTTATTTTAACATCTTTTACACTCTCTGATCGACATTCGGCCAACTGACTTTGTTTTGACACGCTACGACTTCGGGACGCCATTCGATGTTTTAACAACTAACGCTCGTCGCGCCACCCGTGGCAAGAAAGCAAGTTAACTACCGCCATACTGAGCCCCAATTTTGAAGTAGCGAGTAAAACATATATATATATATATTTTTTTAAAATTACGTAAATTAATTTCAGTGCCAGTTTTAATCTGATCCAGACACGTGAGTTATATCATTCTGTGTAATTTGCGGAGAAATTGTACGACTGACTATTGTTCCGGGACAATCGGCAGGTTAGTGTTCGGATCGAGTAATGTCGCATAATACCTAACGGAGTAAACGCATATCAATCGATGTAGTGTCCATTGGTGCAGGCCAAAGGCGCATTATGGAGTAGGAGAACAGAGCGTACGTGATAACAGTGGATTTACAATGGTAAAGTGATAAGCTGTACCCAATTCCCCATATACTCTGTACCATTGTGCCTATATACTCAATTGAAACAAAGACATGTTGAAGACAATTATAATTAGGACGACAGAACGTACGAATGATAAATAAAATATTGATCTCCATCAATACATATATTTTTGAATTTATGAGGTCTCAAGATTACTATTTTACGATCAATCACGTATTAATCCTTCTGTGACAATTAAATGAAATATGCATCAAGTCTCTGGATATTGATATTGGGCATTTTTTTTAATAACACTTGCGATAGTTTTAATTCTACTATCTCTTTTATATTGGACACGTCATAATTTTTTTTTCAAAGATCAGAGAAATTTTATCGGTATTGTCTGTAGGATTATCTTTTTTTTTCATTCCTGGCAACTCGTGGGATCATACCAATTAAATGTAACAAAGTGACTACGGTTTACGGTTTTACCAGCCAGTTGATACGAGGGTGCGGGACTGGAAGTTGGGGTTGTTTTAAAATATGACTTTTAATTAAACGACTTTTATGGATACGATTGCATATGTTCTCTCTCCACCGTTTCCCAGTGCCTGCGGACAATTCTCATTTATAAATAAAAAGATCGAGTTATCTTTTTGTGGATTGTACGTGATATCTGCTTATTAAGTGTTTTTACCTTTTGTGCCACAATTTCAATTGCAAAGGACGAGAATGACATTGGAAAAGCTGTTTGAAAAGAAGCGAAGTGTCTGTGACGTGAAAAAAAAAATAGTTTAAAAATTATTTACAGTCAAATGACAAAAACGTAGTTTCCCACGTTTTATATTGTGCATGATTTTTCTATTTGAAAAAAAAAAAACCAAAATCGCTTATCCATTTTTAATGTACTACATCTGCACCCACAAAAGGTCATATACGTAGAATATAGTAAGAAATATATTTTTAGTATATTTTATCCCTCCAAAAAACACACGTGCAAAAAACTATTCCAAGTACAGGAGTGCTGTGAATTCCTCTAACAAAAAATACTGTAATCACATTATTAATGCCAAGTACATAAGTCACTACATATCTGCTTATTGTATGATCTAGCACTAGCAGCACTGGCCCATCATTTTAATTGTATTTTCAAAATTTTCTATAACCTCTTCGCTACTTACGATTTGATGCTCATTTAGCAATAATAAAACTTTAAATGATTCCTGGTCGAATACTACCTGGCGGGTCCGTGCATTGCTTGATATAAATTTACATTCATTATGCGAGTCTTCAAACTCAAAACCAACGTTAACTTTCTATTTAGAGCATATTGTATCCACGATAAAAGTCTAACAACAAACATCCTATAGCCTTAGAATACCATTAGTGCGTTCAAAGTACTTTGGAATTCCTGGCATGGAATTCGTCAACGACGAGGACGGCGCTAACATAAGGCTGCTTTCACAACAGCATAGAATTATTAAGTCTGTAGACCTCACGAAAAGTATAACAAAGATTCATATGAAGCGTGCATGTATGGGTGCCCGTATGTGTGTGCTTCGACACAGTTCCTTGCATTTCAGGTGACAGTTTTTAGAGATATAAAATATCCAGGTGTCTCTCTCTTTCCTCTATCTAGTTGCCCGACAGGAAACTACGAAGAAAAATACTTGGGACACCCTGGACTCCCACGTTGCTGTTGCTTGACAAATATGACAGCACAACATAAACAGTCATATCAGACATTAAAATCCCATTTTTCATCTATGCATACGTTTCCAGTTATGGGACACTCCTTATCACAACCAACTACAGTAAACTGGTCATTCGACCTAAAGCAAGATAAGACACATGGAACATGCGTTTCGGCACTTTGAACAGGCAAGAAGCCAAGGAAAAAAAATTACACGATTTCTATTCTCCCATCTCATGTCAGGACGTAAATGCGTATCCTGGTCAAACAGAGTCAAAGAACGTAAATAGAATTCTACTAGGCATAGGTCTGCAAGATTATGGTCTTGATCAACATCAGTTAAGATAACGATACTTTAATAAGGATCATCTGGTCGTTTAATAAAAAATTTGTAAAACTTTCGTTTAAGTGTTTGACCAAACCAGCTGGAAGGATCGTATTACTTCCGGTCACCGATGCTACCTGATTTTTGCCACAGCTGACTCGGCATAATTACCTCAGCTTGTTTGTAAGTCATTTCTCCCACGAAAGGATATAAAGATTGCTTGCGTAACCGCAAAAATCGAATGCTTGTTTCTTTTTTCTTTTTTTTTTCAAAGCGGAAGTCAGAGGTTCACATCGAGTCGCGCTATTGGTCGGAGTCACGAAACTGTTACAGGAAGTCAGAAAAAAGTTTAGCAAACAGGAACTATTTCTTGTACATATATATATGAAGCCAAGTAATGACAATTTTACCTTGTTCGCCTGAACTTGCTCGCGAACATGTGTATACCTAAATATCTAGTCAATCGTTGCTAGTCTTTTTATGTAATTCATACTTGCTGTGTCATTTTTTTTTTAACAAAATGAAACGTATCTTTATTATCGGGTGTTTCTTGACCATTGCCATTTCTAATTCCCTTTGTGCTCCATCAGAAGTATCCGAGTCGTACAGTGATAATGAAGAGACTCTACAGTCAATCAGAAGTGAATCGCCAAGTGATTCAATAGAGGATGGATTTCTGAAGTTGACTATATTGGAAAATCGTGGACTCATATCTGGGGAAAATACAAATATTACTCTGAAGAGAATATCTAAGGATGTTTTACCAAAAATACCAGATGAGAGTTACCAACAACTGGAGCGTCCACCGTTAGAGAAAATTCATGAAGATGGAAACGACTTCCAGGATTTATTGGTACGACATCCAAAATCGAGTGACATTTTTAGTGATAACTATGGCAGTCATGATCGTTGGGTTATGATAGCCAGGACGATCCTTATACCTTTACGAGTTTATCTGGAACACAAATTTCCAATAATAACACCGTTAGTGATTGCGCTGGCTGTCAAAATCATGAGTTGTTTTGGTAGAATCGTTGAGATGGCGCTGACCACATTATTATCCAACGGAAGTATTGCTGTGCTGCCAGGAAAATTTTTCTTCAGTCAGACAAGTTTGGCGATTGTAAAAAAACTCCTTGGAATTCTGCAAATTACTGGAACTGGTTTGAGTCTTATGTACTCGGCCGGGAACAAATCCCTGGCTAGTTCAGGAATCCATGATTCCTGGAGTCCTTCCCGGAAGTGGGAAACGGATGCGAGGAGTTATCACGAAGAAAGTAAGTCCTTGAAGGAGCTATTGGTTCGCCAAGCTGGAACTATAGAGCCGGAGGTATACCCAGTGATCGAAAAGTCCGAAACTAGTTCTGAAGATAAAACCGAAATCTTTAAAAGGTTCGTGACAGACTGGACATCTTCTACGAGTAGAGCTCAGCTGATTGCTAATTTTCATGATCTTACCTGGAAGTTCCTTGAGGAGTTCATACTGAATCCTCTAGAACCTTTCAGTGGGTTTAGTCAAGCCGATTTCAATTTGGCCAAAACTAATATAGCTACCTGGTGCAAACCGATCGTATCGAACATCTTCGAATCATTTGTGAACTTGTTACTGATAACCTATAACATCTTGGAAAAACTTATCACGGGTATTCACACTAATTCCAAGATCAATTTATTCTATGAGAAAATGATCCACCTGATCAAGGACCTGCCACCTGATACCACGATGTCCGAGCTCTGTATCAAGGTGAACAACCACTTGAAATCTAATTGGAATGAGATCAGAGGAAACTCTAAACTTTTAGCCTGTTATGAGAACCTCATTGGGTTCCTGACGATGATTCCTGGCTACTGGAAAACATCTCACATCGTTGCCATTGGCAACGCTATCGTGTCACACTATCACGAAACTTTCCACTGGTTCAAAAGTTGCCTAACTGCACTCTTCGAGCTCTCCACAAAGACAATTGAACATAAGGAGAGACGGTTCCGTATGTTTCTGTCAGCCGTCGCCACATTGCCAAGAGTCCTGAGTGAAATATTTCGTGAAAAGGTTGAGTTCCTAACCAAAACCATCATGAGAAAGATCATTAACGTCAAAGAGCGTCTCCTCGAATTATTCGATCTGAAAGGACTAGTTAGGTCCTTCACGAGAGCTTGGTCCATTATCCTAGAATTATGCTTGGACTCTCTGAAGAGTCTGATCCTACCTCTAAGGACACTGGATCCTTTGCCGGCTCTACTGGATGTTACAAGAGTCAGGAGTCTGGCAGAATTAGGGGAGCACGCGAAGCTGGCCAGTTTCTGGGAGGCGGGATTAAAGCTCTTCTCTGTTAAGTTCCTAGAGAAGCCCTTGATGCCACTCAAGGACCTCATTGTGGCCGGTAACCTGGTCCAGGAAGAGGCCATAAAGATTCTCGTAAAAAGCTTTGAGTTTTTCCTAGATCTGATCTATGTGATCCTAGAGAAATTTGAGAATAAAAAAATACTTCACATTGAACATAAATCCCAGGAAACTGACTGTTTGGATCAATCATCATCTTTGGATGAATCATGCGAAACTACTAAGAAATTTCAAGGACACTTCAGAAATATCCAGACCAGCAGCAACTACGTTAGGCTTGAAGAAACCAAAAAAGAGTCTATGGAACGAGTGCCTGAAACTTATCAGGAATCGAATGTGCACGGTGCCAAATCTGAAAGCCATAACGTCTTCAATGTTCACAAACTATTAGAAACAGATTCACAAGTGTCCAATGCACGATCTCAGTGGCTAAGGAGATTTTTCAAATCTATGCGAGCAGCTGATCACCAGGAGAATGCTACACCTTTCTCTAGATGGGTCACAAGGTTTGCATCTCGATTCATAAATCACGAACGCAATGCGTCATGCGAAACTGAAGATTCAACTTAAAAAATTTTAAATAATTGGACGTCCTAGAAATGAGGGAAAGACTGAATTGTATAAATATGTATAATTTAACGCGGAAGTAGGCACGTGAGACAAGTGTCTGAGGCAACCCAACTTAATGCTTTTCTAATGAAGAACAAAGTCGCGCGACCTTCACCACCTAAGAGAATCCATTTGCCAGAATGCAGAGCAATAAAAATAAAGAAGAGTTCTTGTAATTCCTAAATCGTATGAGACTGTCGTTTAAAAAAACTTGATAGAAAGTGTAAAAAGTGATCTAAGCACGTGTAAATAGAAATAAGTGTAAATAAAATGTATCACGGAAGAGTATTATCTTTATGACTTTCAGTGCTTATTATTTTACCTACAACTTTATTTTTAGGTTAACTCTAATGCACCCTCGACTTCTTGTTTAAAAAAATGTATACATTGATTCTGCAATCATTTTCCATTATCTGTACCCAGCGATGGGTACAGCGGGAAAAAAAGAAGAACTTTCTCTTCTAAAATATTTTACAAATTATGTAACGTACCTTTTGATTGAACTGCAGAGTCGAACAGTAGAATAAATTTTCAACTGATTAACAACACTGCGAGTTCGTTGACAATTTGCAAACTATCACTAGGGTTCCTCAAATGAATAGTTAGGTTAGGTTCTTGAGAAGATATAACAGAGCATTGGATCACGTAATCTTGAGATCTCAGCATGCACAGAAGAGAAATTCAAGAAGAATAAAAAAGAGAGAGAAACTCGACTGAAATGGGGCATGAATAAAATACGAGAGTCTAGAGAAATCGCTCGATAACCCCACCGCAAAATGGCGGGCGGTACAACTGAAAATTGCCGGCAATTTAAATCAATTGAAGATGTAACACTACGGGGAAGAATATTACGGGTGTAAAAAGAATTACGGGACTTGAAGAGTATCGGGGTAATTGCAAGTGTAATTGGCAACGTAGGAAAATTGACTTTTACGCGAGTACAATTTTAAAAATCCTACAGTATCGTATCAACTATCCTTCGAACAGTGTAAACTTGGGAAATATGAACAGAAACAATTTCGTAAAGGACAACGTGATGATTTACAAGTGTCTGGGTTCCTGGCCACTCGACTGCGTTGCCAGACGTCTCGAGAACACCCGATATATCCTCGGCTTGACCCTCATCGCTGTAATCACTGTTTTCAATGGTCTACAGTATATCGACCTCTTCGTTAAGTGGGGAGACTGGGGATTTATATTTGAAAATATCAGTGTTTCCTTTATCTACAGTATGTTCGTGTCAAAGGTATTAAATAAATAGATATAGGAGATAATATATATCTAAGGATTATAGAAGATAAACATTATATGTATAAAGTAATATTGGTTTTCTGAAGAAATTCTATTTTTAAATACAAAAATCAGACATATAAACTATCAAAGGATTGATTTCAAATCCATGGGACTCATTTGCATTTATACAAATGTTTTTTTATTTTTCATTATTCCATTTGCATTCTAGGTTTACGTTTTTTATTCACGTCGTCGAGAAATTATGGAAATGGTCCTCGAAATAGACAATTATGTACGAAAAACTTACAAAGATGGTCATCAAAGTAACGTTCAGGTATCGGAAGAAAGACAAATCTTGGTTTGGATTTCTCTTTGGTTCTTTAGAAGCATGAATTTAGTTTGGAAAAGAGATTTTTTTTTAGTTATTTTGGTTATTTATTTTTTATTTATCCAAATATTCCTTGATGCTGTAAGTTTTGTCATCCAGCCATTGTTTCTTGATCACATGAAACTGTTGGTGCTTATGTCAGCTAGATAGATAAAGTCAATAAGGAAAAACAAATAAATAATACTAACAAGAGTGACAGACAGTAAAATTTGTTCTAGATTCTACAATCCTGTGAAGATATTGCCAGACGAATAAAAATTCTCTTCGGCTGGTTTGCTCTCCTGACTGTCATTATCTTGCATACCTGGCCAATAGCTTCCATGATCATTAAAAAGGATCCCAATCTGAGAATGCTTGGGGTTCCTGCATATTTTCCATTTTCATTAAACTCAACAAATAATTATGCCATTGCTTATGTTGTTGAGATCGTTACAGGATCTGTCATGTCTTTACACACAGTTAATTTTGACACCTTCTTTGTATCTTGCATCCTTTCTGCTACAGGACGCTTACGAATTCTACATAACAGGATAAACAATATAACACAGATAGCAGCATTGGATTTACAAATGAAATTTAGCAAGAATGGGACGCACCGGGCTGAACTTCAAAAATACATTCACCAATTATTATCTGGGGCCATTGCGGAGCATCAAAAAATTATTTTGTACATTTTTTAAGTAATACGTTTATTCACCTATTAACTATTATATTGAAAGGATTCTTTTGTAGATTTTGCCAAGTGATTGATTCTATGCTCAGTTGGATTATGTTTATTGACTTTTTCATATATTCTGTCATGTTGTGCTTTGTTGGGATGCGAATAATTATGGTCAGGAAATCATTATCTAGCATATGTATTATTTGTCATAATTATTGAAAACATTGTGTATTACAGATGGGAACATCAATAAAGTTATTACAATTGGTAGAATATTTGGCAATAATGATGACTCAGATATTTCTATATTATTGGCATGGAAATGAGTTGACACTGGAGGTGATTCGAAAGAGATATGTAATTTTTAAATATTTTAAACTAGCTTATTTGTTTTCCTTAAAAAAGATTATATGTTGTAGAGTTTAAAAATTCATGATGCTGCATACAATTGCGATTGGTATAGTTTCGATCGCAGTTCTCAACAGAGTATAATGTTTATAATGATGCGTAGTCAAAAACCGATTTATTTGACTGCAGGAAAATTTTACTATGTCACTCTTGAGACATTTTTATCGGAAAGTTTTTTGAATAACTATTTATGACTTTTTCAATAATTTTCATTTGTTTTAATGATTATCTATATTCAGCTTTTAGGGGGATCCTACTCATATTTTACTGTAATGCAACAACTATACAACTCTTAAAGTAAGTAAATGACGAGTATCGAAAAATTGGTTTGCTCATAAAAAAAAAGTGATATTAGTAAAAAGAAAATAATGTTAAAAATGAAACTTGTGAATTAAAATTAAGACGATATTACAACACCTAATCACTTGTTTTATTCGTATATCTGTTTGAGCTATTTGTATTGATTTATTTGCAAAACACGCAGAGCTAATAATTTTGTTAAATACAAAATTAAAAGTTAATTTATTATTTTCTATTTCAGAGGAAGATTATCAAAGAAAAAATTCATAAGTTTTTACATACAATTTAGATTAATTCTGATATACATTTAACGAGATATTAGGGGCCGGTTAGGCAAATAAAGTTTATTCTTTAAACTAGGTTTAACTCCCCAGTTAGCTAATCAGGCATTTGTATTTTGAAGATAAAGGGAGTTCAAACAATAAATCGTATTTGTGAAATCGAGCCTATAAATACTATAATTGTTGAATTTAACAAAGAACAGTAAAAGTTCCACAATGATTTTTCATTTTTTCAGTCAAAAATAAAAATGCCATAAACATGTCACAGCAGATCTCGCTGTTAAAAAATGCACTATTTTAATTCACTTTTTGATTTTCTCGATTCCCATGCCAGCTGCATAGCCCAAATTGACAAGGGCCTCATGTAACCAATGGCACGATAACACTTATTTTCAAAAAGTGCTTCCGGCGTTTCGAAACCCATTCCAATTTTTTCATAGACAGTTCTATAAACTCCTTCAGCTGTTTTGAAACCTTCTTCGATCATGCCCTTTTGCAACATAAAAAAAAACAGAATAGGTATTCAATCATTTTAGATAAATAAAACATTTTTTTCTCCACTGCTTGAAAACGGAACTCACTTCGTGTATCATGAGAGCCGCCAATCCATATGTAATTCCGGTCCACATTTCTTCACTTTGCAATGTCTTCCGGTCAATCGAACCAGTCGGTAAGAAACCATTGACAGCACCTTGCTCACCATTTTTGTACTTTTTGACATTATTTTCAAAAATAACCTTAAGCGCAGATTTAACTTTGTCCTCCGGAAAAACCTGCCGAAAAAAAAAGATTTTTAATAAAAATTATCAATTCAACTTTTATAATTAAAATACATAATTATTCGAATTTTTCTTACTTCGTAATTAAAACCAGATGCCCTCAAAAACCAGTGACCGCACAGTTGATCGCTCATTATCGATTTGCTGTGACCGGAATTGCTGCTGTCAAAATTGTAATATCGCCCTATTCGATAAAACAATGTGTTTATTTACTTTCTGACATGGGTCAAACTTTTTTTTGTTGTCATATTATTATATAAATTACCATTCCAAAGTTTCTCCTGATAAGCAACCTTTCCCTTTTTCAAAATTTCTTCATACTTTTTGGTATCGGCATCATGTCCAAGAAGTTTGGCCATTTCTATAGAACACTGAACTGCAGCCAGAAATAAACCACCGCAATAAGCACTGTTGGAAGAACAAAAGCGATAAATAGATTGCATTTTTTCCACTGTCACAACAATAACATAAACATGTCAAATCTCATAAGCGTGTAGACACGACTCGACAAAAAGATTAATAAATTTCCCATGCAAATTCATCACTTCTGCATTTCATACGTATTTACTCAAAAAAACGGAGGCTCAAAAAACGTTATCAGCCCCTAGATTGTTCCATATTAACAATCTAATATTTTATGGCCATTACCTTGGACCGTCCATGACCCAAGTGTCATAAGTTTGATCAGGAAAACCTCCATTTTCAATTAGACCATCGCCATCTTTATCCCAGGTCAGGCATCGTTCAAGAATCTAATTTGAAAGAATATTAAACTTTAATTGTAAAAAAAAAATCACCTTGATTTAGCGCATAAGTACAATAAAATTTTGATCCTCTCAACGCTCTCTATTTCACATTAAGCAAACCTGTATCATGGTAGGCCATAAATCCTGTAACAGCTGTAAATTCCCCGTGATAACGTAATCTCTATAGCAGCTCAAGATAAATTTTGGATTGAGGTCCCGCCACTCGGACACGTCATGAACCGGATAGGAGTTAATTAGTTTGAATGGTTCCTCACCTGTTAAAAATAAATCTACTAATAAAAAGTATCAAAAACACGGATAGTCAAATTTTTTTGTTAAAAGAATTTGACAGCGAATAACGTACAGTACGGTCTAAAATTGACTATGAGTACTGCAAGCGTCATTTTGCCCTTTGTTAATCTGCATGCATTTAGAAGAAGCCATAAACCATAGTGAAGTATCACATTTTTTATTTATAAAATGTTATTTTTACTATTAGTCACTTACCAGGATCACCCATGTCATGAGGTACTGTTCCTTTCAATTTACGTGCCTGTTTTACACCATCGTACAGGGTTGTCCATTTGGTCTCAATTTCCATGTGAACGTTGTCGCAAAGTTCATATTGTATGCAGTTTTGAAGATGCGGCCATAATTGGACGAGTGCAAAAGCGGCATAAAAATGTACGTCATACGTATTGTACATTCTATATTCTTGACCTTCGAGATAAGCGAAGCGACCATATTCGGATCTGGATTAAGTAGTGGAAACAAAATATTTTTTTTTTAAGGACAAATGCATCTGTTATACATAAAATGTAATATAGTTAAAATATTTTACTGATGCAAAAGTGAAGCACGAATTGGATTTTCTTACTTCAAAAATTATATGGAAGGGTACTGTTCTGAGTACTGCAGTGCATGTTGCAAATATATTTTTTATACTTTTAAATCAACTAAGGAATTTCAAATATTTAACGTGCCGTTTCAGTACTTTGAGATACGTTATAATATGTATATAATTATAAGATATAGTCAGTCCACAAATTCAAAAAATCAAGATAAATAACAATTATCTAACGCTATTCAATTCTGTTTAAAAAAAAAACAGTAAGTTAAGCAATGAATGAAAGATTAAAATAAAAATAAAAAATTGCTATGATTTACATTGAACGTTTTTCATTAGATCCTTATATTTACTTGCTGAGGAACAAGAGTGAAGGATGAAATAAGTTAAGTCATCTGTTAAATGATCTTCCTATCTTTGCTAATCTTAAAATATGTGATATGTAACAAAATTCAGTCGACCTTAACACTATTACTAGCGCGACTGGTCAAATGACCGTTTTTAATCAAGGAATAGGTATACGTGAAGTTCCGGTAGGAATAGTGTTAATAACTGGAAAGTTAAAATTGAACAAAGGATCTTAAGCCCGATTAACATTCTGGTAGTTCCTCAAGAGCAAGGAAGATGTCACTAACGTGCAAATTCGACTGAAAGGAAACTTTTTCTAGCGCAAAACACCCACTGGATGCTATTTTACTTCGTACAATTTAGCAAGTCCCATTTACACGGCTCGCGACATTTCGCCAAGTCAAATTAAAGCGCTGACAAAGTTAAATCGAGCGCGAAAATGTGCCAGTTTGGTATTCGTTATTTACCGAAATATTATAGCGGAAACCGCATGGGAAATACCACTGGAAAATTATTAGATTCTCTGACATCGTATCAACAGTGTCGCGTGTACGTTATTAACACAGCTGTAAGAAATATTGCATAATAAAATCTGTATTTTCCGTACCGTGGATCCGTGGCTGGAAAATTGTCAGTTTCGTCGCTCCTTAACCAAATCGTACCACCATCAGCGACGTAATATAGCTCGTTAAAAAGTGCACTCTTGTACCAATCAGGTAGTTGCTGATCCTCGAGGACGTTACGTTGCCAATTGCATATTTCCCTTTCCCACTGTCGATAATTCTCGAGCGCGTACTGAGAAATTAATGGAGCAGCCGATCCTTCAGGTTCGTAAAAAAATTTCGTGTAATATTTCAGATATTCGCGCATCTTGTAATGAAAATGTATCTTTGGCATGTCCCAGACTAAAGAGAATTCGAGTACACTAGTGCTGCCATCTTTGACCAGCGTGCGGGAACTAACTGCAGCGGCAATTGGATGTCCTGAAAAGAATACGAAGAGTCATTGAAAAATTTTCATCTAGGAACTTCTGAATACAAAAAAAAAAACAAGTACGCACCGGTTTTCGGAGAAGCTCGTAAAGTTTTCTCCTCGAATTTTCCATTGTCCTGAAGTTCGCGCCACAAGCTCTCGCCATTACTCATTGGATCGAAACTAAGAACACGAGAATTTTCAATCCCATTCTTCGCCCGTGAACTTATGGCATACGTACAATTCATCTCGTGAATCTTCTGATGTATCATGACACCAGTGACATCATCAGTCTCAAAATATTCAGTCCACTTGTTCACTAAAATTTATTCATTTTATTTCCTCGGTACACGCGACGACACGAAAACTAAATTAAAACATTATCTACCTGCGTTATCGGTATTATCACCGGTGCCACTTTGAAATGTAAAAGTAATAGCAACATTAAGATCTTTTCCTGAATTATTAATCACGTTCCAGATAAATACCGCACACGGCAAAGAGCTATCCTTATAATTGTGTGGAATAATTGGCGACACTTGACGACAAATTAATTTCACGGAAACTTCATCCAGATCGTACTCGGTCCAGGATCTTGGATAAAGTGACGTATATCTTGCTTTGGCGCCATCGAAGTCCCATTTCCATGACTTTAAGATTTTAGGTTTCCTGATTCAAGGCAAGCAATGCTTTATTAAGTACCCATGCAGACGTCAACAAAGTACCAAATAAGCCTTGGAACTTTATAAAACTGAAAGGGACCATCATAACCTAAAAACAGACGCTTACTTGTGCGTGGACAGTACTTGGTGATAAATCGTATTGCCTTCGACATCTCTAATGGTTGCTATGAACTGGTTTGGTATTATTGTATGGTATTGATACAGTCCAGGACGGAGTGCATAACGGCAAAATTCACCCCTAAAACCACGACCAATAGTCCCGCCACCGATACCGCCTATCGGAGCACCTATAAAAATGATTTATATCGTTTTATGGCGCACGTTGTCTTTAACGACTTCTGCTAGGCTGTCAGTTTTGTTTCACTGTGATTCCACTTTTTTATTTTTCATTTTTCTTTTATCTCATTTTTCTTTTTTTTTTCCTAACCCCTTCCGATATCCTTTGTTTAGACATACTACCATTTTTACAGTGTATCTCGTATAAGTTACGGCCACTCTTATCAGCACAACTCACCGTACATCTGCAAGCCGATTGGCATTTTTATATAATCCATAAGCGGTATACGACCGTCCTTTATTATTTTTTTATAGTACGACCAGTATCTGAAAGCCAAAAAATTCACGAATAATCTTATTAGTTTACTTGAACTCGGAAGTAGACGGGCTGGGTGTCTGAGACAGCCTCGCCTCAATGCTTTTAAAATGGAGTACAAAAAAGCGTGACGATTTTCAGATTAAGAGAATTAAATTGTAAGATCCTTCGACAGTTATTTTGAATTTAGAATCATCAAAATCGTTAATGACACAAACTTTTATTTTTTTACTCTAAAAGTATCCATTTGCTAGCACAGATATAGTCACGTCGTGATTTCGTTACTTGTCCAAGAGCGAGTTTTAATTTAAAAATTGCCTTAGTTAAAAAACTGCAATATCCTGTACCTAATTTCAAATATATTTAGATTTCATGCACAGCAAGCATGTACTATACTACTAGTACAATACTAGACATAGTAAGTTGTATTGTCTGTGCAAACAGAAAAATAATAACATTTCAATAGACTAAATTATTTGTTCATAAACCTATAACCCATTAGAGCGACCGTGCCGCTCCAATCGCACGCGACTTAATCTTTCGCGTACATACATGAAAATCCGCCTGTCAGTTATACAGACTTGGTCTGAGAGACCACAGCAACTTTGACTTTGAATATATCGGCGACTAATTAATATTAAATTTTTGTTCAATAAAATTTTCAACTATTCTGCCTCGAACTAAAAGAAGAAAACTGAAGAAATCTTTCAAAGTTTCTGAGATATAAGTGTTTGGAAAAGAAGGAACGAAAATTTTGTTAAAAACGCATTTTTTTAAATCGCCATATTTTTTGGAATTACAGAGAATGAAACAAATATCAAGGGAAAAAGTCATTAAAAAATGGCTATCTTGTAAAGGCTTTCACGAAGGGTCTTTAGAGCCGGTTTTCAACTCTTCGTCGACGCTTTCGCTGGGCCTGTAATCTCTGTAAAATAGGCTTAAAAACGTATGCTTTCTTATAGGAGCCAAACCCACTCACGAGGCTTGTCCCAACGGTTGCGCTCGATTGGTCTAATAGGCGACACTGTGTCAATCTGGATCAACAGATTTACTGTTTTTTTATGAATCATAACCAACTGCAGCGCTCAGTCGCGTGCAGCAAGTTACTGAGCGCTCGTGTTTTCGACGTGTGCGTTCACGATGAAACGTCGTGATTGGAAGAATCGATTCTTGAAATTAGAAGTAGTCCAGCAATAAATTTAGAAGGCCGCTATCCATTCAAGAATATAGTAAAAAATGATATAGTCAATTAAAGAGAAGTTTAGTATATCATTCTAAAAAGAATGATAACAATGAAAGATTCTTATTTATAGTTAAGAAACGAGAGTGAAAACAGAAGGAGGTTAAAGTTTCGTGTTTTTAAGCTTTTCGTAAACTCTTGTTACACCAAGCTGAGCTGTAAGCCGTCCGCGTTCCTCAAGCGGGAAACTATGATTCGCTTGCAATAACTTCCTTCCTTTCCTTATGTCTGACTCCTTAAATGAGATGTTGCCAGTTTGCTTGCAAAAAGAAGCATGGTCCTTCCTTCCTTCCTTTCCTTGTGACTGCCTCCTCCAATGAGGAGATGTGCCAGTAAGAAGCATGGTAGAATGAGACAAGGTATGTTCTGACCATCGACATATAGTACTGGACTGCTCACTGTAGCCGCAGTAAGTGTAACCAGGAATAGAAAGAGAGAACGAATCGTTAGTAGCGTTCTGTCCTTTTCTATCATTTTTCTATTGGTTCAAAGTTTTCTCGATGGAAGGGGTTCAGGACTGTAATATGCAAAATAAGAACCATGTGAAAGATTACTCTACGGCATCTAGAATGTACGTTACAGTCAAACTGTAATTGTGGTGATCAAGCTGATGGTGATCAGTTTATCATAATTGAGTATTATTTAAAAAAATACGATGTATTAAGTGTAGACTATCGCTAGACTTATATTTTGAGCCCAAGGTTTCACAAGTTAGTAAAGTAAAAATATAACCTTAAATATTATATGGTTAACATGAAATTAATTCAATTCATAAACTTATAAAATATATAAAGTTCGTCGTGAAACATAGATTTTACTGCGCGGGGTTCCTTTATTCCTGATTCCGCTCCTGTCCCAAGAGAAGGACAGAATGCTACTAACGATTCGCTCTCTCTTTCTATTACCTGTTACACTTTCTGCGGCTAGAGTGAGCAGTCTAGTACTGTATGATGTCGATGGTTTTGACGCATCTACGTCGCAGAGATAGACTTATACTATCCATAAGGAAAGGAAGGAAGATGGACTTATAGCTGGCACATCTCCTCATTTGAGGAGTCAGCCATAAGGAAAGGAAAGAGATAGCCTTATACACTAGACTGAGCGTCGTAGTGGTGGGTTGAAGCCGACACGTGAGAGAGAACGATATATTGAGCGGTAGAGCTGTCTCTTTCTGAAAGCGTAGAGTGGGAGGTTCTTCTCCTTCACCGCCATTTCCCCACCGGCGCTTGCGAGGGGCAGTGATAGGTTATGTTAAAAGTTGAATCATTAAGAGACAAAATATAACGCGGTATATGTATTTTTAAGTATGGTTTCGGCCTGCTGTATTTGCAAAGTTGAAAGTGTTCAGCAAGAAGATGTATCTTTTCACAAGTAAAAATCAAATTTCTTCAAGCAACGAAAAATTCATCATTTTCCTCAATTAGTAAATCATATTAATTTTTTTATAGGATCCCTAAAAATGAAGAGCTAAAACAACAATGGCTCCTAGCAATAGGACATGAAATGAGCAAGCATAGTGTAGTTTGCAGTCTGCATTTTTTTCAAAGTCGAGGGAGTCTCTAGGCAAGACTGCATTGATAGAATTCAAAGATATCATAACAAGTTAATTTTGTTTGCAAAACAATGAAAAAAATGTACTCTGGCAGATTGTAGCAAATGTAATAAAATATCCAGTTTAGTTACATTTTGGAAAACGTAAAGATTTTATTAATAATTATCTGAAATTTACTCAAACAAACATTCATCGGTGCATCCAGTCCAATTTAATTTTCAACTCTGGAACAACTCAATAATTTGTATAATTTACACAAAAGTTATCAGCGGTGACCAAACGTGAATGAAAATTTATTATTTTAAGAACGTATCGCAGCTGTGACATGGTAAACAATATTAAATCCATAAATCGCTGAGCAAACTAATAAAAAAATCATAAAATTTTAGGTTACCGCGCGGCCAGTGCGATATCCCCACTTTTTGCCCATAGAAAGAGACAGCTCTACCGCTCAATATATCGTTCTCTCTCACGTTTCGGCTTCACTCCCCATCACTACGACGCTCAGTCTAGTGTATAAGTCGTCTATGGTCGCAAAGGACCAATAAGCTGCTGCTCGAAGATTCCGCCATTGTTGCCGCGTAATTTGAAACAGGGTGCAGACTTTTTAAAGGGTTAAAAACTCCCGTAAAAGATATTATTTCTAATTAAAATTAATTTCATCCCTCTGAATATTTTATAGAGTCCTGAAAAGTGAAATAAATTGTGAATTTATAATTGCTTATATTTAAGTCATGTGAATAATTAAATTAATTAATTATACATCGCGTGTACTTTCCCATTACAACTAAAATAGCATGTTTCATTAAAAAAATGTTTCATTACAAAATTATTATACACAATACAAATCTCACCACGCATTTCACATATGATTAGGATCAGGTTGCGGGATGGGACACATAAGACGATATAAACATAGAACACTGAAAAATGGCGGAATCTTTGGGCTGTGCAGAAGTGGTAGAAAATGTGTTTATGAACTGAACATACATTGTCTCTGGCACATGTCCCCCATTGGGGATACAGCCATAAGGAAAGGAAGGAAGGAACATACATTGTCTCATTCTACCATGATAAGGAACAGCGATGCTCACGGATATCACTCACACACGCGATTTCTAAGCTCGTCGCGCAGTAGCGAGGAAACACTCGAGCAACGAATTTCATAAAATCCTATTCCCTAACTGTACCTAAGGTTCGCTTATAACGAGATAGTATTGTACTCAAAATGGTACAATATGTCGCAAAGGCTATTTTTTAATTCCCGGTCTGGTTGTGGAGGCGTCTTAAGGGGATCGAGGACGTCGGACAAACATTGTAGAATGAACAGTCAATTATATTGTGTATGTATATCTGTCAAATTCGTTTTAATTTTGATACCATCATGATTGATATATTTCATATTTTAATGATTGAAAATTTAAGATGACCGTTTACGGTTTCTATTTCTTTATTAAAATTTTTTATTGCCAATATTTATAAATTACCATTTAAAATAATAATTGAATTTGTACAGATATACCAGTAAAAAAAAGTATTAGACCTATTAATCTAATTAAATTTGTTTTTAACGAATACTTTTTAATGGATGTTTTCATTATTTACGTTATAATTAACTGTGTACGATAAGATATCAACTAAGCAAGTCATTATAGATATATCTACCAGCGTTATTTCCCAGTACCTTTGATAGTACACGAACAGAAAATATTCCATAGAAAGAATATCACTTTTAAAAGAAAAAAAAATAGCTTTTAAGCGACATAATGTTTTTCCGCAGGCAATTTGCTCAGTAATGCATAAAATTGTATTAACGTATCAATTATTATGTTCAACGTTTGATAAATAGTAGAAACGATAACGTTAGCAGACGCCAATATAATCACAAAAGAAATAAATACAGATACAAGCCGACAGTAAGGCGTAGAAAATAAAAGAAACGAAATATATAAAGTAATTAAAATGTTTCTATTACATGACTTACCTTAAACCCAGTGGTAAAAGATGCGGCAATTGTCGTAGACGCGGTCCCTTAATTGGTAACCATCTCTCTGGAAATTGATGGTCGAGTCTTACTTTAAAACCATATTTCGCAATTTCATTATCAACAGAAAGTTCATTGTTCGTTGTTAATTCCATTTTATTAACGTAATAGTCGTCACTGTTGTTGCCCAATTTGATAATTCAATGGAGACACAGTTTATTCGCCTGTTGACTGATCGCTTTGCAGAAGAACGTAACCTATCATCACAGTACACAACCTTGTTTTAACTAAAAATTGATGCTGTGACTAGTATCAATTATACTTTAATTAGCTCTGACATGCGTTTCACTTCAACAGATAGGTCATCTAGTTTCACAGCTATATTCTTAACTACTTCAAATATTAAGAGGACCAGTGATTACTAATCTTTTATCATATCCTTTGATACGTTGAAGTAATGTTATCTTATCAAATCTCATATACATGACATTGCAGTTTGATCGTAAATACTGGACAAAGTTCTACAATCTTCCTGTCCAAATCTATCTGAATTATATCAATTTATTTACCTGATTTATATTATCTTGTTTAACTTCTTTAACGATGAAGTTAAATGTATTATAAACTTGTAGCGTCAACATGAGTAATGCCATTAACATGAACTGGTTAAGCTCGACTGAAGGGGAATCTCTTTTGCATCATTTCTATAACAGATCTACCAATAGAAGACGGTTTTATGGTATATTATATGTTCTAATAAATGAGACCAGATACTACTTCGTTATATCATTTCTAAAATTTTACTTTTAGGTATTCTCGAAAGGCCACCATTACCATCTTCCATTGAAGAAGTTACGTACAAGATATTTATGATTGGTAGATCAGGAGTTGGTAAAACTTCGGTAGTATCTCGATTGGCTGGAAATGTTGGATATAGTGGCTATTTTGAAACTAATGGTATTAAAAAAACAATAATATATTGGCCAGTAAAAATCTGGGACAAAGTAGTCCTCTTTAAGTTACATTTTTGGGATACATCTGAAAACAGCATTAAGAAGTACAATCATATCTTACCAGTAAGTTTGTATGTCTTAGGATTGCATAATGGGATACAATGCAAAGTATCTTTATTCCTTATTTTTAAAATACAACTTCTATAAATAAGTGTCATTTTTTACCAGGCGTGTAAAGACAAGGTGGATGCTGTGTGTACCGTTTTTTCCTTTGATGATGTGAGTAGCTTCAACGATGTACCGCAGCTTATGAATTCTATGAGTGCCATTGCAGAAAAACCTGGCAATATTGTAATTGGAACAAAGTAAGTTAATATTTGTAACAAATTTAAATCAGAAGCAAGCATCGCTTATTATTCTCTGTCTTAGATACCGTGCCTGGCCATCACTGGCTGTAACCGACACTCAAGTTAATGAATTTGAAGAAAAGTGGAAAGTTAAAATCATCAGAATTGACACCCACAAATCTGTCACCAGACCAGAAATATTTGATTGTTCATATCAGTTAAATTGGATATGTGAAACATTGTGGGACAGAGACCAAGAATTTATATCCAAACAGGTGGTACAAGTATAATAAAATTAAGAATTCTGATAATGGATGCTGGAGATATTAGGATTGCAATAAGAATTTCATTCCTTACGTCTTTGATAGTGAGTATTAATACATAATATATGATTAAAATAATAATTACTATCTACATTAATTTAAAAATAATAAAACATACCAAAACTCAATCCTGTGTGAACATTACGTAGAAAAGAAACACACAGCTTACAAATCCAATTGGATGAAGTAAACGTAAAATCTTATCTATCCACGTAGCATATGCCATGAGACCTTCGTTTATTTCAAATTCCATCATTATATCCTAAAAGAATAAACAAAGATAAATTTCATTTCTCTATTCCATTTGTTATTGATATAATTAACGCACCTCTTTGTTCACATGGAATATATGTAATGTGTTCACTATGATGCTTTCCAATAAAGGTAATAAAGTAAAAATTGTACATATTCCAAACCAGATATCAAGTGCTTTGATGCAATCGATACAAATTACAGTATAACTGGTTAAAACATAGAGATAAAGAAGACCAGCAATTGCAAAAATACATAAAGTCACACGTGAGTTTATTGCTGAAATGATAATTAATAGTTTATTAATTTATAGTGAAACTTAATTAATCAACATACCTGGCCCTTTCAACCAAAAAGCACTATATGATACAATAACCAATATAATACTGGGTACCATAGATGTTAGTATAACGTGAAGGCTGTTTCGAGAAATGAAAAATTCCGCTACTAAGACACTGAAGTTTCCTGAATCTCGATAATCAATATTCTCGATACTTATTATTTTGAATAATTTAAATGATGTTGAATTTTTCATATTCTTCACCATCACTGCTTTATGCATATCCCATTTTAAATTGACCTCGTCCAAAGTAAATCTATCTACAAATAATTTCACTAATTTTTAATAGTTACACGGACACAGAATGAATTTATACTGTTAACACACACATATTTTTGACAATTTTTACTTTACAACCAAATAGCATATAATTATAATCTGTAGGTAATTCAAACTTGTCAATCTATTGTTATTGATATCTGATATTGTAATTCTAAAATATACATATGTATATTTTTTCATTTTGTTTACTTACAGGAGCTAATTTTGAGAATGCACTTTTGTGTGTCGAAAGGATATTTTTTCATATCTATGGAACAATCTGACTTTACAGAATATCTTTCGCTATACATGACACTTCCATTTGAAGTACCACGCCAAAATTGTGTAGAATCTTTGACAATAGCCATATCGGCAGTAGCAAATGTAATTTTTGGTTGCCAAATAGCACCCATTACTGCCAATTTTCTGGTCTCGTCATCCGGTGCTAATCGATGATCTTGCCACTTTTGCGTCATTGTCAATTGATATTCAACTACCTATCATTTAAAAAACAATGCAAATATTCCTTATCCGTAAATGAAATTGAATTTATAGAAGTTTTAATATACCATAGTAGTCGGATCCGAAAATGTCATCTTCTCCATTGTCAATGACACGTTGACAATTGTCGTTACTATTAAATCATCATTCCATATTTAAAAAACTACACATAACAATTTTCTACAGAAAATGTATTTCAATTACCAGTTTCCTGCAACAATGGTCGATTTATCGACGTTTGATAAATTGGTTGAGTCCATTGTCTCAATTTGGAATTGGATAATTTGCATGGACCCTCCGCCAGAACAAGGGAAAGACTAAAGTTAATGAAATCGTATTATTTTGGTAACAATAATTTTGTTTTATAAATATACTTACACTACAGAAAATATCACAAGTCGCAGATATTCCAAAGATGACATCATAAATAGTCAGTAGATAAAAACAAGAAGTGACCGGAACTTTAACTGAGATCAGAACTAAATCAAATATAAATGTATTAAATTTATTTATTTTACATAACAATCAATTGTAACCATCAAGTAACTGCCACGTTTTGAATCTTATTCAAGTAACTGAATATTCATATAGCAATATCATGATGTCATTGACTGTTCATCAGTGCCTGTGTTACTCATTATAAAGTTTATATCAGAGTAAAAAACCAAGAACAATTAATCTATCTCAAACCCGTTCCCGTCATTAGAATGTGTTGAAAAATACCATGATACAATTTAATTAAACCAGTCACGTCCTATCTAATATACGATAATAAACCATATTTCTAAAGTATTAAAAGAAGACTAGGATAAGTTTAAACATTAGAAATAGTTAGTTTTTTTTTCTTAATTAAGATGGACATAGTTTTGTCATGGGATAAACTAAGCTGTATAATCCCACTGCTGATGAGATGAGACCAAGCAGACCAATTACCCCAGGACTGAGTCTGGTATATCCTAGAGCTGTCAGTGGAATAAAGAGGTCACACCCATTTTTTACAGAGTCTATAAGAACATCTTTATGATCTTTGACCTGGAGAATATACTGACACTGTCGCAGGATACTATTTTGTAAAGTCAGACTTGTCCTGCCACGTGAACACATGCTTTCACGTTCTATAATTTGAACAATCTCATAGAAATCTCTAGCAAGGTTCATGATTATGGTCATCAACCAGTACTTGTTTGCTACTTTGGTCCATTTTTCAATATTGACTTGAAGAACACCAGCTCTACCTATCCAGATAATATGATCGGCCAGAAGAAACAAAGCGTTTGAGATCTTGGACATTGTCAAAGTCACCCTCACTATTAAGTCTGGATACTTCATAAGCTTCAATGCAGAGTATAATGAATCCAAGAATCTTCCCATGCGTAATACTGAAATCAATTAATCAATCAGATATGAATGTAGGTAATTATGAGATTTCAATATTTAAAGGTGGAATATTTCAAGAAAATGTACATTTTCTAAAAGAGCTAAAGGTATATTCCAAACTTTTGAGAACATCAATGGAATTTGTTGAACTATGACCATTTTGTGCGTAATACCAACAAGCTCGGCTTCCATACTGCAATAATCTGTCAACAAAAATTAGTGCAATTATATTTTTGACATATTTATAAAAATAATCTTCGTTCGATCGATAAAAATTGATCAACCGTGTTTACAATCTAGGGATTTTTCATATGACGCGTCACAAAGTCTAGTTCCAAAATAGGGAATGTGGCGTCGCTCGACATATTCCATGTTCGCATAGATCGAACGACTAACCTGATTATTTTATCTCTTCCAATAGTCTGATTGTTTATTTTAATCACCGTATCCATAATGCAGCTTTTTAAATAATTAATACTCAATGAAATAATTAAAGAATCTAATGAAATTTCGTAGTTCGAAATCGGACAATTTTCGAAGCATGCAGAGTAGCATAAACACCCTTTACTCCAGCTAGCCCCCTGGTAGAAACTGATCAGGTCAGTTCACCGAATGTCCATCATCTCCGTCACGAAATTTCGCCACACGTGGCGCTAGTAGCCTTCTGCTCAGTGTCCTTGAAACGAAATTCAAGGCGCAATTTATAGTAACCTTTAATATTCATTATACACGGTCAGAGTTATTGCCTTTATTTATACGCAAAATCTAAAATTCAAAGTTTTCTCATAACATCGGCATCCGAATAATTTGTATACCTTATTCTTTTGTACTCTCTTCTTCTTCTGTGTCTTCTTCTTTGTACTCATGATCCTTTTTTCTGTAAGCAACAATAAATAAAGGAAACACTCTTAAAGATCCTTCACAACTCACGGGCCATGTCAGCGGGGCCTGTTTTTTTGTCAACCACATTGGCAACCAAGTAGGTCCTTCCACTGACTTGCCTTTTGCGCGGAAATCTTTCAAGAAACTTTTTCACGCTTTCTCCTTTCTCCAAACATTTACCGCGACAAGAAAACGACTCACAACGCTTCGGGAAATCTTCTCTTACAGGCAGTTCTGATTTAACTTCAAACGAGTGAACTTGCATACTCACGACAGTATTCCTGTTGGTTTATCATCCTTTTCTTGTCTACGTATTAAACGTAGTTGTGTGGCTAATAGATTAGAAAGTTGCGTTATAGTATAATATAAACTTTACGTGGATTCGGTTTCAATTAACTTCTTTTTATGTATTGATCAATTTTTCGCGTGTTAATAAAGAGTTAAAATAAGTAAAGGAGGAAATTTCCATGTTCATACTACTTCAAATTTCCCGGTCACATTACGTTATGTCTATACCTAATCAGCGGCAAATTCCTAACGGAACCCACGGTATTTAACGGCCAATCAGCGAGGGAATCAGTTTTAAGGTTACTTTGGCGCCACCTGGACATTTGAAGTAGTACTAATAATAAGCGCGAATTTAAACCAGATAAAAGTAGATAGATAATGCCGATGCCGCGAATAAAATGGTAACCCTTGAATAGGGGCACGAAGGGCGGGGGGGGGGCCGAGCGACCGAGACCTTGCAGGCACATCGCGTGCTATAAAAAGCCAGATGAGGATCCTGCAGGAGAAATTCCTATGTAGAAAGCTGCGTCCACACACATCGGGAAAGGATTACAATAAGGCACTCATCCAAGAACGTCTACTTCACTGAAAAGATCGACGAACAAAAGTCCTAAAACTTTTATCGCACATGGCGGAAAATCGGCGCCAGTAAGTCATCTTGCATGCTAAGGGTCCCACAGTCAGGCTGGCCCTTACTCTTGGGCCCCCCCTACTACACCAACCTTCCCCTTGGGATATGGGAAGCCATGTAAGCCGTACGAACCTTCCTGATAGGCCAACATAGGTTCTCAGACGGATCTACCCTCGCGACTGGCCATCCGAAGGGCACCACCCACATAAGGCTGCGAACTAGAACTTGAGACAAAAATTTTTTATATCATAATCCTACAGTGATTTCTCTTTTCTTTCAAGTATCAAGTCTTCCCTTTTCCCTATCAAGTCTTCCTTTCCCCTTTCTAATTCTTTTCCTTTCCTTATCGCCTATCTCCACCTTGATAATAATCACTCGCGAGGGAACGCTACGGCCTTCCAAAGGCTAATCCAAACTCTCCCTCCTTCCCGCGAATCAACTACTCCTGACGCCATCTACATCGGTCGATAAGTTTCCGCTCGAGCATTGGGGTACACATATGTTTACAGCCATTGAGAGATATAAAAATACTGGAGCCCGTACGCCTGTATGCGAAGATAAACCTGCAAGCGTGCTACTATCTCGTTCAGCCTATGTAGTAGGTTGTCCTTTTCGAATTGAACTGCGCATGTGGTGTACAAGTCGTGCAAAAATGTTGTCCCCCCTGACATATTAGTGGGAATCATTGACACATAGCATAGACTACGCGATCCCTACTTCAAACTCCTTGAAAAAATGTTCCGCTGGAATAGACAAAGAGGGACTGAAGTGGCGGCCAGTAGCTCTCCTTTTCTAATGTTCTCATTGGCTACTTTTTCTATACCTATCTACACTCAACGGTACTACGGCTGCTGATTAGAAAGAGACAGGGCTTGGCCCCCACCAATCGCTATCATTTTCTTTCAGCTGACCATGTTTTTCTATGGCTGTGCGTAGTCCATGCTATATGACAATGGTGGCGACCATTGACATAGAGAATAGACTGCGTATTTCGTATGTCAATAATGACCGGAATACATATGTCAGCTATTGTGTGAAAATGATGAAGCGTGGTTACGACATCGATAGACGTAGTAAGTAATAGACCCCCTATGGTCGTAACTGCTATCCGTTTTTTTCTATCTGGCCTTTTAAAATTATTCTTCACTGCGGTAAAGTAATCCGTAAAACTTTGTAAAAACGACTAAAAAAGTATTTAGCACTTTTCTAAATAAAATATGTGAGCCATTATTTATTTCAGGTCGTGTTGGCTTAGTCCTCCCTGTGCGTACTCCTTTATCACAGGTTAAACTTTTTTGATAGACTGTACAGTGTGTGATAGAGACAGAGTAATACATTGGACTGTTTCCTCGTTATTTCTCTCTGCACGTCCTCCTCTAATGCTGTTCGCGTTTCAGTATATTTCAGTGATTACAGCAGAAAATTACTAACGCCACGTATAGGACGGCAGAGGAGTTAAAAATGCGGACAGAACGAGAATATTTATTCGGACAGTGGCGAGCGTATGAGGAACCTGGTCCCAGCAAATCATACCACAATCAAATAATGCTAATCAAAATTTGTAATGAGATTTGTAAACAAGCTTATATGAAAAATGAATAAAATTAATTTACACTGAGCGTTGGAGAACCTAATCTTAATGTAAAGAGACATGATATTAGGTTCGAATGCTACCAACACGAGCTCATTGCTTTAAACCAATCGCCGATGAACCCGCCGTATATCAACCAATCAAATAATGTTTGTCAGAACAACGTGAATAAGTCAAAGGTTTTTATTGGCTAGTAAGTTGGCGTCGTTTCCTAATCCCGCTCTTCTCGCCAATCACGTGATTTATACTACGTGACTCGTTAATGCAACTCTGTTCAGCCATATTGTGTGTGTAGCGCGGGTCTCTGGCGCGTGTATGGGCTTTTCGGAGCGTTTTCTTTGAGTAAAAGGTGCGCGTACGTGGGTATATCGCACGATTTTGTAAAAAAATGGATCCCGCGAAGTTAAAAGTGGTTGAATTACGTGCTGAACTATCGCAGCGTGGTCTGGATGCGAAAGGAAACAAGGCGGTTCTCGTCGAACGACTTCGTAAGGCGTTGGAAGAAGAAACTGGCAATCGTGAGTAAAATTTTACACAAGAAAATGTATTCATATATATTTTGCAAATATTTATTTTTAGGATTGTCTCGCATTCTTTAAACTTTGATTATCTTGTTTATATTTATGGATTTATTAATTAATCATCGATGCCTAGTTGTTTTAGTATCCTTCTTTCATAGTGAATGGCGCGAAATTCCCTATGATGCGAAAGGAGGTCACTCCTCTTCGTTTGTTAACGACTGTACTTCTGCTGATTATTTCATTGGAATTTAAACAAAAATTCTTTTCATTTTCAGACCCAGTTGATACAACTATCACTGAAACGGATACTGAAGATACTGGAGATAGTTTAAAAGAAACACGAGAAAAATCACCGGAGCCTTCAAAAACAGTACCGACGCCAAAGACTCCAGTCAGAGGTGGTCGAGGTTCTACTGCTACTACACCAGTTAAAACACCTTCCAGAGCTGCTGCTAAGACACCATCTACACCAGTTTCTGCGAAACAGCCTTCTCCTGTTAAGACACCGACTCAGGAAAAATCCCAAGAAATTGAACCGACAAGTGCTGAGCCAGTTATAGAAAAGCCAAAAGAAGTAGAAGACCCACCGTTATCTCCTGCACCTGCAGAAACATCTGAACAACAGTCAGAGAGTTCTTTAAAATCTGTAGAGGCTGATATACTGCCAGCAAGTCCACAAAATGCTTCATGCAATGAAGAAAGTACAGAAAAATCAGTTGCTAATGTTGACAGAGAAAGTCCTGTAAAGCCAACTGACCACGTCAAAGATATATCTGATGTACCAGATATAGTAGAAGACACAGGAGAACAAAAGTCAGAAATGGTAGAGGAATTGCAAGAGGTAGTGCAAGAATCTTCAGAATCTTCAGCAGAAAGTTCAGTAAAAGATGAGCAAGATGATAAAGATGTAAAATCAGAACCTATCCAAGAGGAAGAGCACTCTTCTTTAATGGAAGAACCTTCGATACAGGTAAAGGCTGAGGAAAGGATGGAGGAGGATGTCCCATCATCTACAGAAGTTACCAAAGCTGAGTCAGATGATATTGTAAAGAAAGAGGAAACTGAAGAACCGGTGGAGGAACTTCCAAAAAAAATAGAAGAGGAAAGTTCTGTGAAACGAGAAGAGGTTAGTCATTGTATATAACTATAATTAATCCTTCGTCATTATCTTTAACAAAAGTTATTGTATATGTATGATTATTCTTAAGGATGTAGAGATGAAAGAGCAACCAGAACGAGAGAGCGAGGTTAAAGATAGGGATCGCAAGGATCGTAAAGATCGGAAACGAAAAAGATCACCAAGTCCTCGCGAAGAACGTCACATTACACCGCCATTAATACGAGCTGAGGATGAACCAGAGTTCGACGAAGATGCAGTTCTCCTATCTTGGTGTAAGTTCACATAAAAAATTATTCACAGCCCAATCATTATTGACACACAAAACATTCAATCGCTTTTTGATGTTACAGATGACTCTGATCTGAATCTGATGATCAATAAGGATAGTTTTTGTTCAGCAACCCCAATGCATAGTGATGGTTTTTGTTACATTTGGGCTGGTGCCAGAGCATCCTATGGATTCACATGTGGCAAGGTCTACTATGAGACTAAGATTACTGAACACTGTCCAATTAATCTTCAAGATGAAGAGAATTCACACGTTCTCAGAGTCGGTTGGTCCGTAGCGCAAACGTCAATGCAACTTGGCGAGGAGAAGTTGAGTTACGGATACGGCGGCACTGGCAAAAAATCCACCAACAACAAATTCACAGATTACGGAGGAACTTTTGCTAAAGACGATGTCGTTGGCTGCTTCTTGGATATGTCAAACGACGAGAACGTCATCATGTCTTACACCTTGAATGGAGAGAATCTGGGCGAGGCCTTTACCATCTCCAAGGAGGAACTCGGTGAAAAGGCTTTGTTTCCTCACGTCTTATCAAAGAATTGTTCGTTCACGTGCAATTTCGGCCAGGAAGAAAGTTGGATTAAGGACATTCCTGTAGAATACGTACCTGTCGGTACTGTCGAGCTCAAAGACAGAACGCCTGGACCTAGAAGACCTACCAAAAAACAAGACTGCGAGATGATTATGATGTGTGGTTTACCTGCAGCAGGTAAAACTTTCTGGGCCAACAAGTATGCTGCGGAACATGCAGACAAGATGTACAACATCCTTAGTACCAATAATCTCATTGACAAAATGAAGGTGAGCTTTGGTATACAATTATTAAATTATTGAAACTGTTTACTAATAAAGACTACGCAATAATGAAATAAGGTTAGCTAAAACTGCATGTATTAATGTTACTAGTAGCACATGTTTGTTGCGAGATAAAATTTGAAATAATTAATATTCTTTACCAGCATTTAGATATGTGTTTCTCGTACTAAACAATGCTGTTGTCTTTTTCTAGATTATGGGTCTACCTCGCAAGAGAAATTATCATGGTCGCTGGGAGGTACTAATCGACAAGTGCACACGTGCCCTTAACAAGCTCTTGGACGTCGCATCGATCAGAAGACGCAACTACATCTTGGATCAGGTGAGACTGAAACATAAACCATACGTCAAACTATCAAGGATTGTTAATCGCATATAACTAGCATATTTGGATAAGTTGAATCATGATATATCTTCGTCTACCTTACTCAAAATAAGAGCAAGGAATTATCAAGTCGTTCTTGATATACTTTTGGAAGCCATAAGGAATTCCCCTCCAAGATAATCATAGAGAAAGTCCATTTTGAAAATGTTGAATGTCAAAGTATGAGTATTAAGAAAAGAAAAATGTCAGAGAACTCTTCGGTAAGTTTGACTGTGACTTGTACAAAAAGAAAAGCAAAAAATCCTATTGGAAGATCCGATGTGTAAGCAGCCTGAATTCCGTAAGTAATCTCTGCTAAATTTTTGCTTTATTCGGGTACGTTTCAGCATCATCGTGAATTCCAGTCGTGTACCGAGTTACTAAATGTAGTTGATTAACCACTTTTGTTGTGATTAACAAAAGTTGTTCTTTTAACAATTTGGTTACTCGAATATTCACAATCTGAAATACTTTCCGACAAACAGGTACGATTATTTTTAAGTTATTTTACAGTATTGGGAACGTCGTTATAGTAACGCTAAATTTCAAGGTAAGTCTCATTATGGCTAAGGATCTTTAGTTAGGAAAAATGAAGAATTCCATTAAAATTTGTTTCATACAATGATAACAATTAATAAGAATTTAAATTTTGCTCGCGTAGCAATGATCAATCGAATTTAAATAGTTTCCGAAAACCGTTTATTGAGCAACGGATATAAAGAAAACATGCAAATGATATTTCCTTCAAAATAACTAGCCACAGAACTGCCATCGACTGTTTGAAATATGAAAAAGAAAATACCTGCTCTGAAATTCACTTAAAAATTTTTAAATATCTAATGATCATTAAAAGAAAGTTCCTTACGATGCTTCAAGTACCAAGAGGAAACAATTAGATAGGCACTTCCTGGTAAGTAAATTAGTATTAGTAATTAAAGGAGAAGCGAGATATAAGAGCGCTTATGTCGCTTTTAAGGAAAAACCAAAGACAATTAATCGAGGACGGAAAAGAAATTTCGTGAAAAGGAAAACATCTATATACTTTTCTACATATACGTATATATATTATGATGTATAATTAATTAAGCGCCCCCTCCATCGAGACTTAATAGATCTAATTAATAAATGGATTAATTGCCCGAATGACCAAGTGGTTATTCTCCGCGTGCGCGCATGCGCATCGCGGCGGCGACGTCTTAGAAAACCGATTGCATCATTGCGAATTCTCATGAAATCTGTATTTTCTATGGAACCGATACAGACAAACGTATATCCTTCCGCACAAAGGCGCAAAATGAGGCATTTCTATGGATTCCATCGGAGGGCGGTAGTTGTAGTACCAACGGATGAAGAGTTCAAGTTGCGCACCGCGAAGCGCGAGGCGATCGAAGGCAAGGATGTTCCTGATACCGCGGTCCTGGAAATGAAAGGTTGGTCCCTAAAACCCTCATCGAGAGCACATGCGCACCCTCTACGAAAATAACTAGGGTGCGTCTCTCGACGAGCCTAGCCACCAATTGTCATGTTGTGTTGCCACAAGGTGAGCTTCCCAGAGCTTATGCGTTGCGCATGTTGCTGATGCTCAGGATACATTAATGTCATCTCACTTGACCCAAACAACGAGTAACGAATAATCTGGGAAGCTGAATAACCTGATGCATACTCTTCTTCCTTCCTTTTTTCTTTTTTTTTCTCTTTTTTTTTGTCCTCTCTGAGAGGAGTGTTCATTGTTTGTTCGCTGGGATTTACTGAATGTCTTTTTACGACCTTCCAGCGAATTTCAGCTCGCCATCTACTGGTGAATCCTTTGACGTTGTCGAGTGGTCTGACCTGCCAGAAGACGAAGCCAAGAAGATCATCGAGAAATATAATAAGGAGGGAAGGGATGCTGGGTTTGGACAGCAACAGGTGAACAAGAAGCCTAGATTCGAGCGGAGCGACAGTCATAGAGATCGAGATTCGAGAAACAGTAGGGACTCCAGGGATAGCAGGGATCATCGCGATCGTAGAGGATGTAAGTATTTTTTTTCTTGGTTTTGTGAAGTAGCAGCACTATAAGATGATCTCTGCTCTGTCACTAAGTAGCTTAGTAGCTATAGCACTCATTCTAAAATGCTAGTATTGCGCTTGATGTTCACAGGAACTAATTTTAATCACACTTACTCGATTGTTTTTAGATCCTGATAGGAATAGAAATTCAGGCTGGCGCGGTGGAAGCAATTCAGGATGGCGGGACAGGCAGCAGCGTGGTGGTCATATGAGACACGGCGGAGGCTATGGGGGACCTCCTAGTGGCGGTTGGCGAGGAGGTGGTCGTGGCGGTCCAAGTTCCACGCCATCATCTTCACATCGTGGGGGAGAAAGAAGAGGCAGTGGAGGTGACAGAAGACCAGGAAATGATCGAAATCGACAAGCAGTTTCGCGACAAGGAAACTGGGCTCCTATGGGGTATACTATTTAAAGTTATATATAGTTATATGTGATTCCATAGTTTTTATTTCCTGCTCATTTAGAGGTTTTTTTAAATTATATACTCTACATTTGATTGTGTTCTTCTTTTATTTTTCAGGAGTTACCAAAGTTCACAGACACAACAAGGTCACTGGAGCCAACAAGGTGGTAGCTGGTCAAGTGGCAGTGGTGGACAGTCACAACAACAAAATAACTGGAGCGGCCAACAGAGCGGTTGGGGTCAACCATCTTCTTGGGGAAATTGGAAAGGTTACGGTCAAGGAAGTTATAATCAATCTGGCTACGGTCAGCAAGGTTATGGCAACGGAAATTGGAATAACTGGAACTCACAGTATTACAATCAGTATTGGGGCCAACAACAACAGCAGCAACAACAGCAACAGCAACAAAGTGGACAGACAACCGCAGCTGGTGGCCAGGCTGTAAGCAAACAATAATCCACCACAGTAAATCTTACTAGAGTGGAACAGAAAGTAAGGTATAGACGCCACTGAATAATACTAGTAGAATTTAAATTATTAGTTGGTGTGAATAAAACAAAGGGTTTCGATGCACCTTAAATGTACTAGAGACTTGATTTTAGCACAGCTAAGTATCTTAAGTCAAAAATAAGCAGATGGCTCCCGTCACAAATTTCTTTACGCGTATTTCATTCCAGTAGCAATTAATATTAGTATATCCTAGATATTTCAGTGCAAATAAGGTGCACTTCGTGCGAGATTGACAGAGTCTTTTGACAAATTTTACGGCATTCAACTGGCACTACATACTTAATAATATATTTCAAAGGGGAACAAAGATTTATCCTAACCGACAGAGATATCATCAAGCCCAATATCTCAATATATATTTTTCTATAATGATGTTTGAAATCTTAAGTCTCACTTAACCTAACCTAACTTTCTGATCCTTGCTCGTGTAAAGGATTTGTAATTTCATTGTTCAGCTTCGGACATCTATCAGTAACTCTAATCTTGGCGATCTATCCTGCTTGCAGACAACAACAACGGGAGGCACCGCAACAACAGTTTCTACCACCAACACTGCAGCCAGTTATGGATACCCCCAAAATTGGCAGGGATACACTCAAGCTTATACATTTCCGGCTCAAACAGCAAGCGCAAATTCTCAGCAACAAGCACAGCAACAGAAATAAAAAAGCTCCGGAAGACGTTCTTGGTTGCTTGAACCATTACCGAGTACGACAGCGTTAAGCTTTGAACTTGAGCAAAGTCAAAGACACAAGGAGAACGGCGGGATTTTGTCGCGTGACTTTTTTTTCAATTTTAAACATGGCCGACGCCTACGCAAACGATCGTGACATGCCCGCTCCGTTATCCTCGGTGATCAAGGTCTTAGGTTCATGCTGTGCAAAACTGAGATGTAAGAACATTCTGCATGACGAGTATTTGACCCTCGTCAATGCTTGTAATCGCTGAATCGTTTTTCGAAGAGGATCTTTTGTCTGCAACTAATACCCATACAGAATTTCCGGTGGCATCGTCGCATCCATCATATTTTTCTGTATCGCGTGTGTATTTTCCACTTGACCATCGGGATCCATTGTGGAAGAACAAAGGAGAAGCACGTAACCATATATCATAGAAAAAGAAAAGTGAACTGTGTGTACCATATTGAACAGAAGTCCTTCAGGAGAATTTTCACCAGTAATTGCCAATTGACTTTTCGAATTCAATCTGCGAATGTAATTTTGATGACTTTACCAACTATCAGAATTTCCATTTTTTTTTTTTGTGTAATATCTATATCTACATGTATACAAGGTAGATAACGCCTCCTTGATCTCCCCGTTATGATCTCGTGTTCTCGCAGAGTATTTTTGTCACCCTTCTTTGTGTCTCTCTTTATTCGTTATCAAATGATAAACTTTGTACAGATTATAGGCAACAATGTTGTCCCGATAATCGGGCGACAGAGCCATATATCGCGAAATTTTTTTCATGAGAAAAAAATAATTATATAAAGAAAAAATAAGTATCAATAATTAAAAAAAAAAAAAAGAAACTCTTAGAACCTTTAGAAATGAACTGGAAGTAAGTCTTTGGCAGGGGCATGTAAGTCCCATGGTGGGGATCTTAATGCCGATAATTATGAAACGTGAAATACATAAAAAAAGTATGTGACATATTTTTTAAGAGATCCCCCCAAGGATATATTTAAACAAAAAATTACTTTATAGACCTGTATAGGCGTATACGGTTAAAACTTAATTGCTATGTATGATGTTACCGCGAATATTTCTTTTTTGACAGAGAATTCTCTCACATTCGTCATACGATAATAATAAACAATAACCAAGGATGCTAATGGTGAAAAAAATAAAAGAAAATTAAACTTAGTCGTCTTGTGGTATCATTAGTACTGCAATTAGCTAGTTCGCAATTTTTCTACGTACAGTGACAAACGGAGAACAAAGACAAGAAAAGAGGAAAAGCGAAATATTTAAATGAGAAACAAGGAAAATTTAGGTCTAATGAACTTATTTGTTGATAAGAATGTACAAACTCATTAATGAAAAATAAATTTAAAAATACACACAGGTAGCAGTTACTTATTCGTTTTTTTTTGAATTTTATAATATCAGGAATTTCGTTGAAATTTGTGATAAAAATATCCATTAAAAGGGACGATAATCTGACAATTTGTGAGTGATAAGGAAGGTTACGTTTTGAGTTAAGTAACTGGCGGTGAACAATGACAACGTTTATTCAGTGCTGCAGCATATTAGAAATATTTTTCAAAATTTATAACAGTATAATGTATATGTAGAATGCGATTATATATATATATATATACGCGCGCGCCCCATAAATAGGGATTTTCATGAAACTACCAAGTTGGTTGGTAGAATTGACGGTGGCATTTTTCATAGAATTTTTTGTTCGTCCTCAAAGATCTGTAATTTAAAGGAACTTCCTTATTCCTCTCATATCTCATGGATCTGTGCCTACAACCATTTATGTAGAGTACGCGGAGCAATAGAAATGTTGAAGTTGATGAATGCTACATCAAAATACATTCGTAGTGCAATCAAGAAGACTTGAGGGTCTGACTAATATCAAGATGGATCGTGTTTCCTGGGTAAAATATAATGTTATGGATATGACGCTGATTATTTATAGAATGAGAAATTACCCGATTGTTTGCAATTTCCATATCACGTCTATAGATAGATACAATGTCCAATGAACCCTTGTACGAATTATAAAAACAAAATGTAAATTAATGATCGATTAAATCTATTTGTAGCGATAAGACACAACAAGGATTACTGACGACTAAATGGTTTTTGTGGAGTCAGTTTATGTGCATTGGGAATCCTCTTGTAACCGCATCCTGCTGGAGGAACGATTTGTGATTGAAACATTTGGATGTTATAATCATTGTGGACCTATTACTAGTAGTAGAAGATGTCCTGCCTCTTTCATCGAAAGTACTCTTTGACTTCTGCGGAAGGTACACTCTGTATTGTCAAAGCTATTCTTCGGGTCTAGACTTGATTTTGAATAGATCAAAATCAAGATGTCTGGAGGAGAAAAGAAGAAACGCAGTGGCGGTCGTGGCCAAGGGTGGGAAGAAGCTGGTGCAGAATTTTATCAGGAGAGTTATCCTGCTGCAATCGAGGCAGATCTTCAACAGGCTCTGCAACGAGATCCAGCTCACATTGCAACTTTACTTCCTAGCAAGAAGTCTCGTGTTGGTGAGTCTTTAAACCACTCTTGATATCTTCAATGGATATAAGAACTACCTAATCATTCTTATCACTTATCTTCACAATGTTACAATAGAATGTTGACTGAAGATAGAGATATCATTCTGTTATCTTGATGATCATCTGATTTCCTGTGATGCCAAGTATCGCTATTTAACTGACTCATTTTTATTGTTGATTCAGCCACAACAAAACGTGTCCGCAACGAGCCCAGAACAACTTTGAGAAGACGTACGAGTACACGTTCACGTGGAGCAAGTACAGCCAGAAGAATGTCTACGAATGTCCACGATGCAGCAGTCTCCATGCTTCCTGATTTATCGGAAAATCTTTCAAACGAAGAAAGAACATGGGAAGAAATAATGCAGATAAAAGCTATGCCAGTGTGTATGGCACAAAAGATGCAGTTGAAGAATCAGTTGCAGGTATAATACAATCAAAATGAATAGTAGCAATTAAAGAATATGTATCATTGAGTTTGATTTAGTATGTCGGAAATAGTGAGTAATAGTGAGCATTTTTATTGATACGCTGGAACTTGATCGAGATAACTTATAAGTAGAGATTATAAGTACAGACTAGGATAAAATTTTGATTTACTCTTACCAAGAATATATGAGTTAACAGCATTGGACTTCTATTTCAGAGTGCAACCAAGCTACGTCTTCAAGGCTTTGATCAACTAAAATGGCAACGTCGTAAAGCCTGGCAGGAATTCAGCAGCCGTATAAAGGAGACATACTCGAAGATGGAGTTATGGAATCATAGTCTGAAAAAGATTGGGGGTAACTTCGGTACCGGTATCGTGGCGTATTTCCTGTTCATCAAATGGCTAATGTTTTTGAACATTATTGTTTTCGTCGTTATATTCTTCTTCATCGTGCTGCCAACGATAGTCTTGGAGCCACCAGAAAGTGAGAGCTGCAGTACCTTTGATAACTACAGTGTAGCCTGTTGCTCTGAAGCTTACTTAAACTCTACTAACGTGAGTAGCAGTGTCATTGAATTGGTACAAGGTGGGGGCCTTTTAGAGTACACCTTGCTCTTTTATGGAGTATACACCCATCAGATTTACGGTCTCATTGGAGAAAATGTCTACTATAACCTTCCTTTGGCTTATATCTGTGTGGTAACTGCAGTATTTTTAATGAGCTTAATAGCTATAGTGAGAGCAGCAGCAAAAGGTTTCAAGGAACGTGTTGTGGAAGGTGAGGGCCAGTTTTATCAGTACTGCAATATTGTCTTTGGAGGCTGGGATTATTGTATACAAAACGAAAAAAGCGCTAATATAAAGCACAAAGCACTTTATAATGAGATTAAAGCCTTTCTTGAAGCTGAAAAGATGGAGGAGGAACGCCAAAATCGTACACGTGAGGAAAAAATTAAGTTATTCCTGATAAGACTCTTTATAAACCTTTTAGTCATTTCCATTCTGGGTTGTGCTGGAATCTTTTTGTTCTATGTCATTGAATTTTCATTCGGGCAAGTGAGTCTCCAAACAGTTACAAGGTCTCAAGATCTGAGCTACATATCCTTGAATAACATCATGCAGATGGTTTATGAATTCTTACCCTATATTAGTATTGTGGGCCTAAATATGGTGCTGCCATTCATATTTCACTACCTGGTAGCATTAGAGAACTACAGTCCACTGTTTGTAGTAAGAGTAACTTTAATCAGGACAGTATTTTTACGTCTGGCGTCTCTAGCCGTGCTTCTCAGTAGCTTTCACACAATAGTGACAGTTAAGGTAGAGGAAGATGAGTGCACGAGCTCATCAGGTAGACGTCCAATGTGCTGGGAGACGTTCGTAGGTCAGCAATTCCTTAAGTTGTACCTAACAGACTTTTTCATCCAATTCTTTGTAACGTTCTTCATTAATTTCCCACGATCATTATTGGCGCATCATACGGAGCACAAGATATTGCGCTTTGTAGGTGAACAAGAGTTCAATCTACCTAAGCATGTGCTTGATGTTGTTTATTCCCAGACAATTTGTTGGTTAGGTTTATTCTTTACACCATTGTTACCGTTAATGGCGATTATAGGTACATTTCTTATGTTTTATATAAAAAAGTTTGCCTGTTTGGTAAACTGCACACCAGCTAGTCAAGTCTATCGTGCCAGCAGATCCAATTCACTGTTCATGTTCATACTATTGCTATCCTACGTACTTGCTATCATTCCAGTGAGCTATACAATAGCTGAATTACAGCCATCCAAGTCTTGTGGACCTTTTCGAGGCTATGATACAGTCTGGTCGCTGATGATAGAGACTTTTATGCAATTTCCACATTGGTTGCAGTCTACACTTTTCTTCCTGGGTACAGCCGGTTTTGGTATCCCAGCTTTTGTCGTTTTGTCTTTATTACTTTACTATTATTATGCCGTGGCTGTGGCCAATAAACATATGGTAACTGTGCTGAAAAATCAGTTGATACTCGAAGGCCATGATAAGCAATTTCTATTGAACAGACTAAGTGCTTTTATTAAACAACAACAAGATCAAGCAAAGTATCGTCAAGATCAAGCTAACGAGTTAGGAACTTTTACGTAAGTTCCTTGTTATTGAATAATAATTTATCATCATTGTTGTCTGCTATACAGTGATTGACAGTGATCGTTTCATTAATTACACAGCATTTAATTGACAGGACCAAAACAACACATACTTATGGTAGAGATATTTATAAACAACAAAAACATTTACTAGTCATCTGCTCAAATTTTACATGGATAAATAATTTAAATATCGGTTATACCTCGTAGAGGATTTTATTTATTTATACATCCCATAAGAAAAATTCACGCCTTGTATGACAATACTTTTTTACCACTTTCATTTTTGCATTCATGATTGAAACAAGTTTTGGAAAATTTACAAAATGTAAGTGATGGAAAACACGAAAATTCTCGCATGGCACACATTTTTTTTACAATCTTACGGCGCAAGCGATCAGACGTGGAGAAAAAAAGAAAAATTTAGGTGCTTTCTACATAATTGGATAAAAGTGATAAAATTGCGGACCTATTTTTAGATTAGATTATCACTAGATCAAGCGCGAAATCATCTCAAATTTTGTACATATATCGTAACTATTGTATAATAGTATGTGACAAATTTATTTCTGCTCCTTTTTTTTTTAATGAACATTGCAGGCCTATTGATTATAACTGTCCATTTATTCAATCTCTTCGCGCTCATAAGATATGTGCAACTTGTACTTAAATAGTTTACTCCTTTCAGTCACAAATGTGCTTTAAGGATTGTATTCCACGTACAGCTATTTTATTTTATTTTCTATTAAGAATACATTATTCTTTATAAATTCAGTTTAATTTATATCTTCAATAGTCATATTAAATATCGCGTCACTAAAAGCAAAGGGTATGTAAGCATAGGTTTTTCAGCAGACATACGTCCATTTGCTTTTAGTCGCGAAGGTTGAAGAATTATGTGGAAATAAGAGTGCAAGTATATACTCATATTTGTAACATTAAAAAAAAAAATTAAAAAAAAAACGAAAAATTGCGATAACGTGGCCAAAAATTAATTTACTAGAGTAATTATTCCATTTGTGATAAAAAAAATACTTTTGTACACATTTTTCTAAGGTCATTTAGTAATTCTTTTAGGGTTGGTATTTGATAAAACAAAAAGTGACAAGTTCATAAATGTAAAGTATCGAAGAACAAGAAATTCAAAAAAGGAAAAAAATACAGAACGAATTTTAAGAAAATAATGAATTTCTTTTAAAGACAAAAAAGTAACGCCTGAAAACTTTTCTGTTCATCCGTAATTAGAAGATAATAATGTAAAATAAAAATAGATGAAGCATATTAAATTAGAATTAATTAAAATAAAACATAAGTTTAAGATTATAATCGTAATTGTGCTAGTCTTATTAATTAATGCATATCTAGTTTATAAACGTAACACCCGTAAAGATTGTAAATTTTTTAGTGTAAATATGAGACGAGATTTCGTTTATTTCTTTAATTTACATTCTGCTTAAATTAACAAATAGATACCTTGGCCAGTATACAAAAGTAAGTTTTATCATATAAAATACATGTAGTGACGATAAATATAACAATAGATATACATAGCCGTAATAAGAATAAACTGATTAAACACTCACTAAAGTGGGTTATTAACGAGTTATCAAATACCAAAAGGTGTTAAATTTAAAAAAAATACAAATTCCTTAGTTACCTAAAAACCACATTTTGTTAAAATATCAAGAACACTTTTGGCATAGAATAATATCGTACTCTAATAACCACATTAGTTAACTCTTGGTGGGTTCATCTGTAGAATGCAGCTGCATTTATTAAAAGAAAAAAAAAAAATGTTACTTGTATCATTCATTAGAATACTTAACAAAAGAACGTTTTAAATTTATTAAATTCTTACTAACCGCTTCAGCAATATCTATCCAATCCAAAGCACCAGAAAGGGCATCGTTCCTGGATGGAATCTTATCATAATTCCAATAAGTAAATTCAGAAAATTTTCCTGTACTATACAGATTCCTGTCGGTATTATTAGCCATTGGTTTTTCATATTCGTAAAACGTGTAACCCGTGTAACCGTTAGGTACCTTTATTTTACGGCCCTGAAGTGGATACCCACGGAACGATGCTTGTTTGTCTAGAAACAAAGAAAGATAATTGATTTCAAATTGAAAACTACGTATTATTTTAATAGCCGTGCATTTAGGAGTAGTTTTATTAATTACTTATATCATATAGAATATATGTAAAATTACTTGCAAGTTTATAACTCACAATCGTCATTAACCTCACTAATGTAAGGAGTAAAATATTTGGAAACCTTTGCGGTCTCGTCGCCATCTATTTTACAAGGCATCAGGTGTAGTACACTCTCCTTTTCGCTCTCCAATGTTTCCTTTTTGATATGCAGACGGATCGACATTATTAAAATTTAGACTGGTTCAAAAACACAACGTTTCAATGACACAAACGAATGTCACATTTGGTCCACATTGATCACAATGCACTCTCAATAAGAATTGACAATACCGAATCAAGTAACCGTAAGACGTCTCTATAAGAAGTAGGATTTGGTTCTAACAGATGGCAGCACATGACAAAGTCCAGAAGCTTAATTCTTGCGAGCTTTCTGGTTACGAATGTCCTATTACCTTGCTACCCCAAACCAGGAGCAATATCGATCCTTGGTTTCAGAGTAAGTCTCAAGGACAAATCTTAAATGGACCCATCCGACGTTGCGTTGAGGATGCCTGCTGGTAGAAAATAGCTTTGCGGATTTAAATTACTTCAAATAAGAAAAACAAGAAAGAACAGGGTAAAATCTCGTTAGTTCCCTCAGAACTTTAATTCTTTTTTTTTTTTTATAATCTTGTTTTACTACCCCTAGGTATCGCTCTTATAACTTATTCACTGCTTTTCTTTTCGACAGAGAGCTTCTCTGCGTTTTCTGTTAAAAGCTTTGCAAGTTCCCAAGACAAGCACTGAGGTTACCACTGCTGATGAGGAACAGAATGCTTTGTGAAAAGCGCAGAATCACTTGCAAGGGTCGTCGTATCACAGGGGCGGAGTCCTTACCAGTTGCCCAATCCCTGCGCATGAGTTTTTTTTTGGAAGCTCTCCAAATAGCGTAAGCTAGTCGTAGCAGCTGAGTGCGCTGAGTTCAGTCGCATACCGTGTCCTGGGATAGCTGGTGGAGCAGCAGCAGCAGCAGCAGCAGCAGCAGCAGCATCGTTTGAGATTCTAGACGGGATGTTCATCGATCAGTGAGAGAGGATGCTCAGTGTCTGGAGTTTATGAAAGTAGTGGTACGAATATTAAACTGTATAACGTTAACAAGACTATAAGGCAGTGTTAACGCCAGTGGAATGTTTGAGACTATATGTAATAGTGCAAAATATACATCAGGTAAAAGAAAAAAAGATTCTCAACATTTGAACAGATCAAACAAACAATAAAAAGACTGCACTCTTTTGAGTTATTTAAAAGTCGCAGGAAGCCTAATGATACTTTAAACCTTTTTAATAAGATTTCGAAAGTATATTTCTGAAGAGGTAAAGTGCGTTACGATTTTTCAAATACACACACCAAGCTTCTTCTATCTGTCGTGACGAAAATGGCCGATCGACCCTTTGCTCCTATAGATATCCGGATGCTGTGCGTCCTAATCAGAAGATGAAGTCCATGCTGTGGAGGTTAAGGTCGCATGAGGTTAGACGATAAACACTCACATTTTAATTATCTCAACCACTTTTTAACTTCAAGAGACGTGTAACGCTACGCCGTGCGTTCGCGAATTGACGGGATTTTCTCGATTGGATAAGTGGTTCATCGTCGAGTGGAATTTTGCGCGAGGGCCGGAAGTTATAGTTAGATTCTTGGTAACTGTTCCTAAACGAATGACAGGATGTGCACGAAATACTTTCTAGTAAATCAGTATAAGACAAAAATAAGAAATGCGTGCGTCATCGATATGCGCTCTGAAAATTAGTGTCCCACGTAAAAAAAATTTATTTCCGTCTGCTGAGCGACACTGGAAAACAGTAAATACAGACAGACGTGACATATTGGTTTCTTTTTTACCATGAGACTTTTTTGTTGACCATTTATGCGTGGTTTCTTTTATAGGACGCATACAAATATTTTCTCAAACATAATACGAATATCTTTTATCTGTCAAATTGGAATTATTCTTTGTAATAATTCTATACTTTCGCATGATTATAGTTGATATAAAAAATATGTAAGTTACAAAAATTTGTTATGTGTTAAGATACATCTTGGGACTATTATAATACTGAGTCATAATATTTACAGTATATTATTATTTTTTTTAATGACAATTTTTATAAGATTCCATAGTCTTTTTTGGAGCCATTTTTATTTTCGTTTTAACATTAAATTTTAATGCTGCATAAAAGTTATTCGCGGCATAATCAATTATCGTGGATATTCTACGTAGTGGTCTTTCAAGTACACTTATGATTTAGTTGTACAGCGATATTTTCATTTGAGATATTATGAAATTTTTTTTAAATTTATATATTTTAAGGGTTAAGTCTCTGTTCTTAGTCATGAGGACACGTGGTTTAAGAATCGATGTTTCATGAAGATGGAAAATATTGGTGTCAAGAGTTCCGGTACTGAAACCCAATCTAAGATAAAGTTAAGATTTTTAAAAGCATTGTAAACAACAAAATTTTCGTTTATAAAAAATTTGAAAATGATTTATCGTATATTTCCTGAGATATAAAAAATATAAATATTATCTTTCACTATATACGTATACTCAACCTGTAAAATTTAATAATTCAAAAATGGTACGGTAGAGTGTAATAATATTTGGGTCGAATGTTATTGGGAGAATATGTATCGAAACACAGCGTACCACGTGACATTATTCCGGTATTTTAATTAATTTATATTTTGAGCTTGAAATTTTTGTACTCTGTTTAAATTATAATTCCCATAATATAATTTTCATATTAGCATTATGATTATCATCAGCGAACCACCTTAATCATGTAAATCGAATGAGATTTCGGAAATCCAGTCTGTCTATTTACGCCGCGACTCTATTGAGTCGCCGGAAATGAAGAAATATTGAAGAAATAGTTGAGACGCTTTAGTTAGCCGACTTCCCTCTCTCTTAATTCTTCAGCCGCCATTTTGCCGGTATTTTCATCATCCACATCCCTTATTCGGATAGGTACCGAAGGAACCACCCTGGCCCCTGGTGATAGTTTATGAAACTTTGAAACAGGTTTTACGGCCCGTGATCACGTTTAAATTTATCAAAATATTAAACTACCAAAGAGCGAAATTAAACTGTTAAGAAGGAAAGAATATGGAAAAAATGCGATTTGAATTACCTAGAGCATTAAAATACATATTAACTTTCAAACTTGTGTTTACGAAATATGACGGTTCAATTTTTATTATAAAGGTATTTAACTAAAATTCGTATTCGCTTCTCTATATCCTAGATATTACATGGAACCTAGAGTATTATTATTCAAAAAGCCACATCCTAGCACAGAGTATCACGTGACATTACTCTTCTTTTTTTTTTCAATATTTCGTAAATTATTATATTTCGAGGACTCTCGGTTTCCAATATAGATATATTTGTCCATTGGTCGGTGCTCCCATTTGACGGACGTTCCGATTGCGGCACATTGTTAGGTCAGGTACCCGTGATTTCGCTTAATGTTTAAAAACCCGAATGTATTTATATGCACTACTAAAATGAAGCTTCTTGAATGATTATTCTCCCGAAATGAAGGTGTATCGAAAATGCAATACAATTCAGGATGCATTAAACATACGTTGAGATGTGCACCGGCATAACAGAGTATTTCGTTCTCGATGCATCTGCATTTCAGGAGAATAACCAATCACGAAATTTCATTTCAGTGTTGGCAGTACGTACGTACATTCGTGTTGTTGACCGTTGGGTGAAATCATGGGGTAGCGGTTAAATCGACTCAGAAAGGCGCGGCTACAGCGATACGGCATTTCCGAATATTATCGAGAGATGTCGCTAGCATCCAAAGTCCAGAATAAATGTTTAAAGCGAAAACATTCAAATATCTTATTTTCTCATTCCAGTTACAACAGGTTAGAACGATCAATGCAAACCCCGAGGTACCGATGTCGAGGCTTTCAAAATTTGCCCAAGAATCGAATTCATCGATGACCAATTACGTGTACCTTGGAGATACTGATTACAATGTTCTGAGCATGCTATAATTGTCGAAGTAATGAACAAAGTGAAATTTTGGACAATCACGACTTTCCGTTGCGCGGTACATCGGCCAACGTGGAGGAAGATCAGCAGCTGCGACCGGAAGCTTTTTAGAATCGTATTGTTCCTGGCACTGTTAGCTGGTGCACGATGCGAAAACGGTACTCGCGTACCTAGAGGAATTAAAGAGCTACAGGCTGCTCTAAATGCGGCTGCACAGCCACCGTCGCCGTTTCTTGGTCACTGCGACTTTGAGGGAATCTGTGACTGGTCCTGGAATCGCACCAGTGGCTTCGTTAGAACATCAGCACCGGTACCTAGTAAATTCGGACCTACAACCGATGCTAGCAAATCGCCAAATGGACATTTTCTCTGGCTGCAAGGAAAGGATGGTCAGATCTCTTCAAGACAAATCCCCCGTACTGGTACCAGATGCCTTTTAGAACTTGCACTTCATCAGGTGGAGATGAGGAATGGCGACATTCGTCTCATCATCCAGACTAATAATCTCAACAGCTTGGTCGCTGCTGAACGTTCTGGCAACAATCATGCCGAGTATGTAGCCTGATGATTCTAATCTGCTTATACTGCTTATGCAATAATTTTTTTTCATCATTTTCAAAATTTTATTATTTACCATTTTTCTGAATCAAAACTGTATTACCATTCGAGCTCCTTAGTACGTTTAATGAAGCTCTTTGTATGATTTATGAAATGTTACTGAAGAGATTTTTGAATTAGATGGGAGATAACACGATTCAATTTGGGAGCCATCAGTCAACCCTATAACGTTTCCTTGGAAATGGTGGTACCATTTGCAAACTCGAGCATCGCTGTGGACAACATACGATTAGTGGATTGTTTTCCAGGTATATTTATTATTAATATTAATTTTTCAGTAATTTATTTTAATAATTTCATTTTTATTTCCTTTTTTTTTGTAGAATCACCACCAGTCGGTAGAATGTGTACGGATGACATGTTTTTGTGCAACAACGGTTCCTGTTTAAATAGAACTCGAATTTGTGACTTGACGCCTGATTGCGCAGATGGCGAAGACGAATTAGTTGAATGCGGTAGGTAAACTAATAAGACATTTTTTGGAACACAGAATGAGAAGGTTATCGATGATTAGTCATATTGGTTTTCTTTTAGATAAAATGCCAGAATATTCGAGATGCAATTTCGAGAATGGTTGGTGCGGTTGGACAAATGTTCCAGGAAGACCTTTGAACTGGACACTTCATCAAGGTCCAACACCAACTGAAAGGACTGGACCTAGTTACGATCATACTTATCGAAATACAACAGGTTGATTCAATACTCAATTTTCTTATATTAAGGCTTAATTTTCATTAATCCAGCCTGAGATATTCTCTCAATATTATTATTCTTAACCCTCGGCGGTCGCTCTGGGTCACTCGTGGCCAGAGCGAAATTTCACTTCTGAATTTTCTGCAAACGGAAAAAGGGCGAGGTCTGCCATCCCCTGATAAAAAAAACTTAGGATAGATAAAAGGTCCTACACCCGAAATTTGGTCGCTCTCTGCCAGTTAGTATGACCTACGAAACAATGAAAATCAACAGTGGTCGTGAGTGACCCAGTGCGACCTCCGTGTCAGTGAAAACTGTTTTTGAGGAATTCTTTGTTTTTCGGTCCAAGACCCAGGAAATCGCGTGTCAAGGTATATAAATTAATATTATAATCTTCTGAATCTTTTTTTTTCAAAAAAACTCAAAAAATACAATTTACGAAGAGCATCGAAAAACACGTTTTTCGAACATTTTCGCTCAGATATCTATTTATAGCATAAAAATAATAACTTTCGAGCTTCAATAAACATCGATTTGCATTCTACAACTATTCAGGAGTATTCGCGATTTTTTTTAGATTTTTGAAACGTTTTCATCCGTCGAAAAATGTACGCAAATATAGATGACCCAGTGCGGCGGCCGAAGCAGAAAAATTACAGTGCGACTGCCGAGGGTTAACTGAGATTCTTACAACTAGACAAACTCTAACTTACATTGAACATGTTTTTCTACATTTTTAAGAAATTCTGATCTTGTTTAATCGATATACATACCCAGTACAGATTTTAGTAAAGAAAATTAGCTTTGTGCGAATTTACATCTGACAACTAGTGGACACAGCGGTTACAGGAAATGATGGAGTCAGCGTAGAAGTTCTAAATGGGATTAATGTATTTCGATTCAGATACAGAACATTCCTGCGCATTTCTCTTTACCCAGTATTTCCTTTGTAATATAAATAATTACTTAAAATAATTAATTACGAATACCTTTGTTTGCATTTAGGAACATATGCATTTGTGGACATGTCCCGAAGAGCTGAATATGGGAGTCGTGCTACTATAGAAAGTCCCGTTTTTAATCCAACACCACCATACAATAGTAATCGTACTAGTGCTTATTACCAATCATGTCAGGTACAGAATCTTCTGAATAATTTATATGACTCTAATGACTTTTTAATAATTATTTTTTATTTAGGTTCGCTTTTTCTACCATCAGTACGGAGTTCATCAGGGTTCTCTTGGTTTATACCTAGTACAAATAAAGCCACATCAAAATCAATCGGAGAGGTTATGGTGGAATTATGGTGATCGAAGTGATGTCTGGTATAATCAGGCAGTTATTTTACCAGACACGAGATACAGGTAGAATAAAAAAAAAGGCTATTTTTTTCGACCACTCACTGACAGCAATCAAGCATTTTTATATTCCATTATTGTTTCAGGTATTTTTTACAATTTGAAGCCAGCAAAGGTTACGCGTCGAAAAGTGACATTGCCATTGATGATTTTTCATTGAGTCCCGAATGCTTTGGAATAGGTACGATTTTTCTTTTTATAATGACAATATTTGAATGTCCGATGCATTAAAATTGTTCTTTCAATAGGAGTACCAGCAGATGTTGTTGGAGACTTCAATTATTATAATCCTATAATAGAGCTGGAAAGCAAACCAGAACAACATGTTGATTTTGCCAATGAAACAGGTAAATCATTCAGATAATACTGTCTGAAAATTCCTTTCGATTTATTTTTATGTCTTACGAATTTTTGCCGTCACAAAAAAAGGCCTGCGTGTGTTTGTGCGTGGGCGTATCAAAAATTCCAGACAACACGCTCAATCGATCAACTTCAATCTACCCGAGACATTAGCCTCCGAATGTAGATAGCACAGTAAAATTTGCAGAAGTAACGTTAACTTCCGGTTTCAAAGCAGCGCATGCGCAAAATTAAAAAAATTGATGTTGAAAGTCCATATCCAAAGTTATAGACGTACCACTGAACGAATCGACTTGAAATTTACATAAGAAATTAAGTTCCGGATGTGAATGACGTAGGACTTGTAGATGTTCAGCATTTCCGGCTTCAAGACGTCGCATGTAGACAAATCTGAAAATATAGTATCGTATGTGTAAACAAAATGCTGGTTTAACAGCCTTAACCAGTTGAGTTGATATTTACAAGAAAAAGAGCAACAATATTAGCAAACATCAAGCACTTCAATTCAAGTGTCAGGAAATACATTATTATTACAATGGCCAATGCATAAGAACTGTATGGGTCATGTGGTTGTGTCTTGTAGAAAAATCTGTTTGCCCTGAACTACATTGTAATTCTTACAGTTGTCAGGATAACTACGTGCGGAGCTCTAGGTAGAACTGGTCCTACTTTGGAGGAATGTAATGAAGAGTACAATAGTACTGAAATTGAACTCTTGGTTCCGCCATTATCACCTGTCTCCGTATCTGATGAAGTTGCACCATTTAATCTCAAGGGCATTCAACGTTGGACTGCGCCACGTGGTGGATACTACACGTGAGTTAAGAACTGCAAGAACCTTTTTGATCTTCCGTGCTGATAATAATTTATGATGCAGAGTGATCGCAATGGGCGCACGAGGTGGTCGAGGTTCAGGAGGTATGGGTAGCACGCTGGGAGCTTTGGTACAGGGTATAATTGAACTTGAAAAGGGACAGCAGCTTTATTTCATGGTTGGACAACCTGGCTCCGATGCTTGTCCTAAGGTTTTAAGATTTAAAATATTCTTTGATTATAGAACCTGCTTAGAACTTTCGTGGATTTTGGGATGATTATTAACTTGAGAAATATTCGTAGAATCTTGGATTGAAAACGCACTACTGCCAGTCCCCTACCCAGACGAAGGTTTCGTCATCATCAGGAACATCGTCGATAGTTCGGGAGGTTAAGAATATCAAATTGAAAGACGGCGGTGGAGGTGGGGGCGGAGCCACTTATATATTCACGGTATAAGAAAGAGATACAAGGGAAACTAGAGAAATAGTAATAACAGTTGGGTAAAATTAATTAATAAAATAATTACCAAAACAAATGTTGCAGCTGAAAGCAAATGGTGAGCATCAACCGCTGCTAATAGCCGCAGGAGGTGGTGGTCTGGGCCTAGGTCATTTTGTAAATGATGGAACTCAGCATGGCCAAGGACCACCACCGCCAGGTAGAAATCCAACTTCCGGTTACACAGTAAAAGGAAATGCGGGAGCCGGAGGTGGCTGGAATGGTTCATCTAACAACATGACAGGTCAACCATCTATGGGAATGCCGTTGATTTATGGCGGAATAGGTGGAGTGGGTTGTGGAGATAAAACTGAAGGTCATGGGGATGGAGGGTTCGGTGGAGGTGGTGGAGGTTGTCTAACGGGAGGTGGTGGTGGTGGTTACATAGGAGGAAGTACAGGTCACACAGAGTCTGGCAATGGAGAAGGCGGCTACTCCTACGCCTCGTCTGAACTTTTACACATCAGCTTTAAACCTGGCGTCAACCAGGGTCCTGGCGAAGTCTTTATCATAGCTGCGATAAGTGGATGTGGCTGTGACTTCCGGTGTGTAGTGACCGATCAACACTTGAGCCAGACCAAGTGCCTATGTCCACCTGGCTGGCTACTTGGGAATAACTCTCATTCTTGTCTGAGTGAGTTCAGAGCCTCAAAAATTAACTTTACTTGCAGCCAAGACCGAAACAAATGATTACTCATTTTTTCTTATAGTGACTGACAAACCTACCGTGAGTCATCGAACGTTCATGATGATCCTAGTCGCAGTTAGTCTTGTTTTACTTTTTGCCTTCTCTGGATTGTGCGCTTTATTATGTGAGTGAATAGCACATCCCTTTTCTACTTTTTTTCTCTAGTATATAGACATATACTAATGTTATACTGTTATCAATAGATAATCGTTATCAGAATCGCAAAGCACTTTCGCGGAGAAGGCAGGTGATGTTTGGCAACGGCACCGAATTAACAGCGTTACGAGCCGTCTCTGACAACATGATGACAGAATTCAATCCGAACTATGAATTCGCTGGAAACTTGTACAGTTTTAAGGATCTTCCCCAAATACCAAGAGATAACATATCTCTGGTGAAGTGAGTATAAAACTATAACAACAGTTGACAGATGATTGATCACTCTCTACCTTGGTCATCAGACCACTTGGACAGGGAGCCTTTGGCGAGGTCTTTCAAGGTGTCTACAAGTACAGATGCAACGAAGAGCATCCTGTAGCTGTAAAGACTCTTCCGTCCTTATCAACGTCCCAAGCTGAAGCAGATTTCATGATGGAAGCTTTAATAATGAGCAAGTTCAATCATGGAAATATAGTTCACTTCATTGGAGTATCATTTGATAAACATCCCAGGTACATTGTACTGGAGCTGCTAGCTGGTGGAGATCTTAAGAATTTCCTTCGGGAAGAGCGTCCACGACCGGTATGTTAAAATGACCCCATGATCTTCATGCTAAGCAAGAAGTTCTTAATTTAGGATCGACCTACGAAACTGACCATGCAAGACCTGGTGATGTGCGCATTCGATGTGGCAAACGGATGCAAATATATGGAGGACGCCAGATTCATTCACCGTGACATCGCAGCTCGGAATTGTCTGCTGACCTGTAAGGGTCCAGGTCGGGTCGTCAAGATAGCGGACTTCGGCATGGCTCGAGACATCTATAGAAGCGATTATTATCGTAAAGGTGGGAAGGCCATGTTGCCAATTAAGTGGATGCCACCTGAAAGCTTCCTGGATGGGATATTTACGACAAAAACAGATGTCTGGTAACATAACCATCGTTTTTAATAAGAAGATTTTGTTTTGGCGTCTAAGGAAGGATTTAATAGATTTATCATAAAATGTAGGGCATTTGGCGTACTCCTATGGGAAATCATGTCCTTTGGCTATATGCCTTACACTGGTTGTGCCAATCGAGAGGTCATGTCGATGGTTACCAATGGTGGCAGACTCGAAAGGCCTGCTGGATGCCCTGATCCTATTTATGGTGTTATGACAAGATGCTGGCATCCTCATCCTGAAGACAGGCCGAGTTTTACGACAATCGTTGAGCGCATAGGTTACTGCCTTCAAGTAAGTGTTCTCTGTAGTTACTTCAATTAAATTAATTAAGACGTTATACTAATTGGTATATCTTTGTTCATAGGATCCAGATGTCATAAATTATCCAATGCCTAATTACGACATTTTACCAGTTTACGAGAGAGAGGTAACGATCATGAGACCAGACCCAGAAACAGAATGTATCAATGTACGCAGTAACGTGAGTGTTATTTTTTGTACTAATCCAAAGAAAAATGCATCTTCCCTCTTTCAAGTAACGATCCATATCTTGAAAACGACTAACTCTTATTTTATCAGATATTACCTTTAAATGATCCCTTAAATTTCATTCGGAGTACCAAATGTGATCACCCGCATGCCCTTATTCCTAACTCTCTAACTTGCACCTGACCCGGGGCGAACCTCAAAATACTAATTTAATAACAAAGAGAGAAAGTAAGCGTGAGAAACTTAAAACGAACCATCAACAGCCTAAGGTCACGTGACTTCCCGCCATCATGTGAATTTATTTTGATGTTCGCCAGGTCTAGGGAAACTGTCCAGTGCTCCTAGGGTAAGTTCAGAGGATCTTAGGTTTTACATGATTTCTGCACAGTTGGATGGATGTGGTTATATGCAACCCAGATCAAACTTTCGTGCAGTCGCATATCGGATAGGACCTGCGCCAGGTATCGTATACGCAGCGTTGCGCCACTGTGATGATTGCGAGAATGAGAATATCCAAGAAACTACACTAACGGAGCCAAAGAACGAGGGGGATGATTGCCAAAATTCCCCAGATGCCCTAGAAGACCCAAGCGGAGATTACAGTAACGAGGTAAGGAAAATATAGAAAAATTCGTTAGAACAGACATATTCAAGACGTAACTTCAAATTGATCTCCTGCTTGCTCTTCAGGAGAAGTACCAGCCGGAAGTAAAGGAGCAGGAACAAAATACGAATAACACGTCCAGTATAGGGGTGGGAAATAATACCGAGAACAATTATGGCAATGTTACCAATAACGAGAAGGGTAAACCAAATGGCAACGGTGAAAGTACCACCACAACAGACACAAATTCACCGCCGGACACGTTGGTCTCCTTACCTAATACAAGGACATCTTCTCCAAGTCATACGGTATTAAATGCCAATGTAAACATTAATGGTATCCTTCGTAAAAGTGCATTGAAAGCGGCCCTGAGTCTAGACCCCAGTGCTCTTTGTCGTGGTACAATACCCTACGAGAAAATTGCATTCTCACCGCCACCACCGCGCTTAAGTAATCCTGGCAGTATGGAGCTTAGAAAGGTACGTTTCATTCTTGAATAAATTTTGAAAAGAAGACTTCTTTGAGTTAATATTATATAATTAAGGAAATTTGTATATCGTTATTATATTATTTAGGGTTCTTTAGGACACGAATTACCAAGAGAAGAAGAATGCTCTTGCTGAGGTTCATTAAAAGGCGGCTGACAGTCTTCGTCAGGCTTCGAAGCCGTCAGACCACCCAGAAGATCATCCACCATGCCGATAATGGGACAGGAACCTGATGATGACGCTAATCGTTCTCAGCAATCCTCTGAAGAGACGCTCATTTGACACACAACTCTAGAAGATCGTCGAGGGCGACATCTGTCAGATTGCTTGCAGGTAACGAAAACAGAAGACTCAATCCAAGGTTTACCGAAGGGAAAGAAAGGAAATTAAATTCTGTAAAAATTTCGTAACACAATATGGATAATGTATTTAAAGGAAATGACCGCCATTTGATGATACACCTAATATTGGGGAGGGGGGGTAATTTCACTTATAATTTTTATCGCGCGTTTTTTTGCATCTTTTTTTTCAATTGAAAATTTTGAAAGTAAGGCAAGGGTGCGATAACGTATATTTTTGAAAGCTAAGATAAGAAGGATGATTATGAGAAAGAGAAAATAATGATGATAATGATAATTTTATTTCGACTATAAACGCGCGAGGATCTGCTCAGTTAATTGGCTTCCAGTTATATTATATACACATATGGCTCATATGATAAATCTCTTGACTATACAAGAAACAGGAGTTTTTTTATTGCCTGTACAAAATGATGAAAAAGGTAAAACAACAAAAATATCTTGCAGTTAGGGTACTTTTTAATTAGTCTTTTTATACTTTTAATTAAGTCGACTATGTAGTAATCTTGTTTGCGCAGATTTACGTAGTAATCGATACAAGTTTTTTTTTTTTTACTTTTGACAAACTTGCCAAATTTACGATTCTAAATTTGGAATCGCACTCTTAATTGATAAACAACAAAACTTCTGAGTCATTTCTAAGAATTTTCACAATTACCGAAGTAAATATGATCAACCTTAGAGCGATTAGAAAAGAAATTTCGCAAATAATTTTCACCAAACATTTTGTACCGTGGATACAGGAATTATTTTGTAGTTCGAGAGCCGCGTACACTTTTTTTTTACAAAAACCGAAAATAGAAAGAATGTTTTCTTAACAAAATAAAGAAAAAAAAATGGCGATACGTGCCACAGGGCGACAGAATTGCAGGGTCTCTATAATTCACATTAAATCGAAAAAAAGAAAACAAAAATTAAAACAAAAATGTAAGAGTCAATTGACATTACAGCAAATTACAGCAGAACATAATTTTCATTGTATTCTCTCAGAATATAAAAAAGTGGCGTAATTGCTTTATTTAGCTGTAATGAGCATTGCCCTTAAAACTGTACCTTTGTTATATTCAATACACCATAAATTAAAGGGAATCCACAAGAATATGTGTGTGTGTGTGTGAGAGAGAGAGAGAGAGAGTGAGAGATGTAAGATGAAATGTTAGTCTAGATGAAATTAATTTGGATAATCTAATTACGATTAAAGGTGCCTTCAACACGACTTTTACAGATTAGTCTGACAAGATCGATAACTCGGGATAAGCAGACTTTTGATTGGCTGAAACTTTTAATTAAAAAAATGTTAATCAGGAGTCCGATTATTCCAAATTGTAGGCCTTGTCCGATTAGTCCGTCAAAGCTGTCAAGGCACCTTAAATTACGAAAAGATAATATATATATATATATATCGATGCATTCCGAAGAAGAAGCCAGTTACGGCTGTGCCGGTGTATGGCTAGATATATGATATGTATATTTCAAGAGGTAGGTTTCAAGTTTTCGAGAATGATCGTGCAATTTTGTTCTTAATTTAAAAAGCATTGAGTTAAAGTGTCTCAGATGCTCCACGCACCTAGTTCCGGGTTAAGGTAGTTGGATCCCAAAGTCATGTTAACCCTCGGCGGTCGCACTGTAATTTTGCTGCTCTCGCCGTTACACTGAGTAATCATCGCATGTCCGCGTAAATTTTGCAACGGATGAAAACGTTCCAAAAATCTATAAAAAAATCGTGAATACTTCTGAATAGTTGTAGAACGCAAATCGATGTTTATTGAAGCCCAAAAGTTATTATTTTTTATACTATATATATCTGAGGAAAAATGTTCGAAAAACGTGTTTTTGCTCAAATGTCTATAAAAAAAAGTGTCATAGGAAAAAAAATTACCATGGACTATCGTCATGGACATCCTTATGTTTAAGAAAAACCGGGCTACGATCATTTCTGGCGAAAAAAGTATAATTATTCAGTCGTTTGAAAATGGACGATTTCAAGAAGAGGAAAATCGATGATTTTTTGAAAAACAAATAAATTATCATTTTTTTACCAAAAAACTTTTATTTAAAGAAACAAAATATCATTTTTATTACAAAAAATATTAGTTTTATCAGAAGAAACATTGAATGTAGAAAAAAATTACATTGTCTCCATACAAGGTGCGCAGATGCACAGACGATGCTCTTCGTAAATTGTTTTTTTGCGTTTTTTTGGGAAAAAAAAAGATTCAGAAGATTATAATATTAATTTACATACCTTGACACGCGATTTCCTGGGTCTTGGACCGAAAAACAAAGAATTCCTCAAAAACAGTTTTCACTGACACGCAGGTCGCACTGGGTCACTCACGACCACTGTTGATTTTCATTGTTTCGTAGGTCATACTAACTGGCAGAGAGCGACCAAATTTCGGGTGTAGGACCTTATCTATCCTAAGTTTTTTTTTATCAGGGGATGGCAGACCCCGCCCTTTATCCATTTGCAGAAAATTCAGAAGTAAAATTTCGCTCTGATCACGACTGACCCGCCGAGGGTTAAGCAAAAAAAATTACCAGAATCTAAAATACAAATATTAAGTAATAGATATTATAATAAAATTTGAATACTCCTCACCTTGCCAAATCTGGCAAATGTAAAGTAACTGATTCTGAAGTAGTTAGGTTGCAATTTGCCCTCGAATAGAAAGAACCAAATTTCTATGAAAAACGATCAGACTGTCTATTGTATTGTTCTTTACTGTTTGATTACACGTTCACAAATGTTGTCCGCGTGTTTGTGAGCTACAGTTAAAACTAACAAACGAAACGGCAAGTGTTTCTTTTACTCAAAGAAAATGTCCTGCGTCTCCTTCGCATAATATATGATTTACTACAAATCACTGTAAACAGACGCCGCCTTAACCCTAGACTATCCTCGCTATGCCAACCAATCGAATTCACCTTAAGAACATTCTGCTAGATCCAACCAATCAGACTCCGTTTTCCGTTGTATCGATCTATGGCTACCAATCGAAATGCTTCCTACGGTGGATCCCACTTTCGTTCGATCATTCTGTAACGAATAACTGTATAAACGTGCGTGTACGTAATTAAAAAAAAAAAAAAAAGTGAAAAAGGATAAGAAAAAAAAGAAGACATCTGGCACATCCGTGACATATTTAATAATTAAAAGAGAATGTGTAACTGAGATATCAATGTTATCATAATTTCCTGATTAACCCAATAAGGGATACGTAAAGATTATATATAGTAAAAGGAGAGACGTTATCAACTTGCACCTTACAGCCGGTTTCTTTATCTCCGGACAAGTTCCCGATAACTTTATCTAGAAAATATTTCGTAGTATTGAGGACGATAGAATTTGAAGAAGAATTCAGAGACTGAGTTAGAAATTATTCGGAGATGAAGAAACCGGCCGTTAATCGTTACAATTATTGATGATTGTCCGAACTGACAGTTATTAGAAAAGTTATTAGACGCAGTATTATATATTAATTTTATACAAATAGTGTTCATTGCATACATATAACCTATTGGTGATAATGATCGTTCATATTACTCGCACCTGTGGCGCCACTGGACTTTAATTATTGTACGTTATCGCAGCGATTATGTCATTAATATAGTTTACTCAGCACATCAATCTTTTAATTAACTAAACACTCATCAGTTATAATTACAACGTAATTTTCGACTCATACCAAAAGTCTACACAGACACACGCCCAGGCGCCTCACGTTTGCGACGCTTTTCACCTGATCTAGTTTAACCTGATGAAACCTAACCTAATCTAACGCGATATCTTAATATTTTTGTTGTGTTCGTTTTAATTTCCTCTATGCAACAAGACAGAGGGAAAAGTTGTATCGTCCATTTATGCAAGTTATGTTAGTTTATTATTATACCAAAATTAAATATTTTTAACAAACGACCTGCAAGCGGGTCATTATACGAAATTTGAAGTGAAACGTTCAAAGTTACGTTTTCAATAAAAGAATATACTTAAAACAATGTAAAAAAAAACACTTTCAAAGGAGCAAAGAAAAAATGTGTTGTACGATTACGCACGCGCGCATTTTACATTCCTTGTTTTTTGGCGGTTGTATAAATTTTTTGTTTCTTTTTCAGTTATACTAAGAAAATCAAACTAAACGCCGATTATTCGTGATTTTGTGAAGAATTAGAGGAAAGTGAAAAGCATGTGTGCTATATGGACATGTACGGTGCGTGTGATAAGGCGAATCCATACTAAACAGAGGCAAGACACATTTACGATAAAAAGACACAAAGAGAACGAAAAAAATGTAGAAATAAAAATTGGATGAAAATTGAAAATTTTCAATAATTTCAAGTGTGCTTGAAAGAATAAATCTAGAGGTCGGAAGGTTGCGGGACGAGCCTAAGCATGTACAATAATGTGTATAATTTTGTTGTGGAAAAAAAAGCATAAGAAGAATGATATATATGAATATATGTATACATATAATCGGAAGTAAACGAATGCCAAAATTAAGTTGCGTGCCAAAGGGGGAAAAAAAAGAAAAGAACGATATTGATGAAATAAGGAAAAAAAAAGAAAAATATTTGTGAAAAAATATCGGAGGTGAAAGAAAATTTCGAAAATGTTGAAAATTCATCGATCGACAACGCGTCGATTAATTTATCGAATATTGTCGTACGAGAGAGAGTATATAATATATATGTTTCTCTTATTTTTTATTATTTTCTATTGTCTAAGATACCTTTACGAAACGTAGTGGTAACAAAGTACACTGTGTATGTTGAACAGAAATAAAGACGTGTAAGCCAAAATATATTTTAATATCCCCTCCCAACCGTAAATTACGAGTGATTCTAAAATAGGGGATTTTTTGAAAAATTAACTTGTAACAAGACGACGGATTTATGAATTGTCAGTAGCTTTTTTTGTTAGCAGATTCGATTTTCTTCACGGATACGCCTGTGGATATGGATCAGTTGGGATTACAGTAAAAAAATTGACAGTTTCCACTGCAGGGTCTCTACAAAATTGTTGAAAAAGTTGCACGACAAAGTTATACTGTGTTGTTAAGAATATCGTGAACAAATTTGAAAAGCACTGTAGTGTCAATAAGAACGTCTGTGTTTTTCGTGCATTATATATATATATATATTTAGACGAGATACAAGATGTTAATTTGAATTTGCTGTGACACTTTGTCCAAAATTTGAAGATACAATCATATCTTGTCAAAATGTATGATGCACATAATGACGATTTCTTGCTGGCATTACAGTGCCTTTCAAAATTCTTGGGAAAGTATCAGCGCAAAAGCTGACTATATTCTTGTATCTCGTCTAAATATATAATGCACATAAAGAGAGACGTGTTTCTTGCTGGCAGAGTAGCAAACCGCTTGTGCTTTACGAATTCAAATGTGCTAGTAGCTTTCTTCGGTTACAGAGGGCATGTTTTGTCACTCACTGTTCCCTGCAAGAAAGCTTTTTCCTGGTATAGGTCGATCGGATTATATTTACAATTAATAACCGATAATAATTAATTATTGAACAATGCCGAATTATAGTTATTTCTACACGAGAGCAATAGAGTCCAATAATGGGGATATTAAGACAACAAAATTTTTTAAGGGGTAAGTCGAATTTCTGAAAATAAAAAGAGAATTGATTTTAGCTTCGTTTTAAAAGTCAAAGATTATCGAAATTATCGACCTTAAATGCTTTGAGAAGTAATGGACGTTTTTTGATTGTTTTGAAAATTTTCATAAATATTTTCTTTTTACTACGTCAATTAGCGATCCTGCAATTTTGAAATTACCAGACGATGTATGGGAAACTTTAGGCAAGTACAGACTACTCTCCAGGATACTACGTGGCGGCATTTCCGGTTCGGGTGATATTCTTCATCCAGCTAACGCTGTTTTTAAAGTAAGTGATAAGATTTTGAGTTTCATTTCGAATTTCATATTACACAAATTTACGGTTACAGTGGATTCTGATATTTAAGTGACTTTTTCGTTTCTAAGACGCTTAGCTTACAAATCTTTAGAGATATTGAAAAGTTTGCTGTCAACTGAGATTGAAGAATTTTTGAAATGCTTTGAGTTAAGTTACGTTTTATAGGTTTTTTTTTTTTCCAAAAGTTTCTTGGATCTGCTCCAAGTCTTCGAGATGGATTCCCTTCTGGCAATGCCAGACGTTCACCGATGTAATATATTTTTAGTATACGCTATTTTAAAACTCCGCTTCCGTAAGAATTTTCCTTGAGCTACAGTCTATTAATTTCTCTTGTTGTTCGAAAAGAAATGAGAAAACAATATTCTGAATCGCAATATTTACAATAGTTAACATTGCTAAACATGTATAAATATTAGGCTTTTGCGTATTGATTCACTGCCAAAAAATTATCTTGCATTCTGTTCAGAAAAATTTTTTTCCACAGGCTGATTTATTTATTTATACAGTTGATCTAGATAACCGACAGCACACAAGCTACAGAAGTTCCTCTGGTCTTAATTGAAAGTTATTTTTAACTTTTAGAATTTCCATCTGCAGCAAAACCAAATTACACATACCGTACATGTGGTAATTTCCTGTTTGATTTACATCAAATATGTTTTGATACGTCGATAAATATTTATCCATCAGCATCGTAAAAGTCAATTTATACCATCGAGTAGATAAATAAGAACGAACCGACAATCCAGAAATGCCTGCTGTTGCTTAATATTTCTCACAGATGGCAGTCTTCTGGAAAAAAATAAATAGCAGCAGAAGCGAATTATTTGACTTCAACAATTATATCGAAATTAATATCCATTGAATTTCTCTCGACATATCTAAAGAAGACACATCTATTTGAATAATATGTCATAAATTTCTACAATGGGTATTCAGCAAACAAAAGTTCTAGGTTATATTAAACACTTGCGCCATCGTTTTCACCTAATTACATAGAAACGTTACGATTCTTTTTTTAAACTAATGACAGGCAGCATTTTCCAATTATTACGTATAATTGTATAACAATTTCTTAATAGCTTTAGAATTTACTTCGGTATACTTCGTGTACAATCGTATAGATTCGTTCTTACCAATATCCAAGGAATTTTTCAGCAGTAACTGCGCGACCGTCATACAGATGAGACGACATTTCGTTGAACCTTTTTCTGTTTTTGTTACATCGACATCCATTCACACAGTCATCAGTCTACTTCCTGGCATTTCAATTCAATCAAGGTGAAGTGCAGTGGATAATTGAACTAATGGCCAAGGCCAATACAGTGGAGTTCTCACTCTTTGTCTGCTTTAATTGGAATACATCGCTTTATAGATTATATTGAATTTTAGCTTACAACTGCCTTACGTTTAACGACGACAGAATAATTGACGAATACTTGTCAATAGAATTTGTTCTCTACTCGTTTCTGTTGCTTTGACAAATTTTACTTGTGTCATTCAGTGATCTCTTTACAACGTGGCAAACTGCCAAGTGCAGTATTACGATCAATAATCATAGAAAAATTCGTTGCAGAGATACTGAGTAACAATAATGTACTGAAGAGAAACACGAAACTGTTTCTGAATTGCGTGATATTAATTAACAGGATACCACGTCACGTTTCGCACTGCTGTACTCGCATTGGGTCTTTCAAGCCTGAAAACGACGAGGCACTTTTTAGTGGCACGTGTTTTTTATTTCGTTTTGTACGTTTACTTAGAACTCCAAAGGAAAGGAGTGATTCCTTGAACTACCATTGGCAACGTGAAGCAGAAACTGAGTCTGTAATCTTTTAATTCTCCAGCAAACCTGACTGAGTAACTTTTTATTACGTTGTGCAAGTTTAGTCTGGTGATGCATTCGTAAGTGTATTTATACTTGATTTTTGACATTGGTGTAGTGATAAAAGTTGTGTGATTCAAAATGATAAACAATCTCAACTACGGCTGGAGCAGGGAGGTAGTACAGGAACCAGAAATAATTAAAGAGACAGCAAAACATGTCGAAGTGAGTAATTCATGAAGAATTTTTATCTACAGTGAAGTCTGTTTAGTAAATTATCATAGCAATGTGATAAAATTTCATTGTCTAGTTTTGGTTGCGTAATATATTTATCAAAAATTATTTTGGTACAAATGAATTCTGGATACTTTTTCTAAGACTATGTTTTGAATTTTTACATTTTCGTACGTCGGACTCGTAGGAAAGAATTTCGAAATAAATAAAAAAAACACAAGAAGAATACAAAGATCGTGAAGGTGGCGTGATTGATAGTTTCTCTTGCATTCGTAGTTTTTTTTATTGTTTTTTTTCTCGTGGTCTCATTATATCCAGAACATCTTGATTAACATGTTTCGCAGTTTCTGGACGACCTTGCATCACTTGACTTTCTTTTCTTAACATTCTAAGGCTAACACTGTTTATTAGTATCTCCTTTAGTTAGATAGTCGGTCTGCAAATTCAGTGTATTTTTTTGACAGGTCGGAAACAATGGAGTCTCAAGCAAGCCACACGTACTTTGCATACGATTTCTGTTATTAAGTATGCATTTGCATGGTTTTTTTACTGAAATATATTATATTTTTCTTTCCTAATGTACAGGGTGGTTTAGTAAAAACGCACCATTTGAAATTAGCGCGCCCATTTCAGTCCTATGGTAAACCCATATTCAAATGGCGCGCATGGGCTGAACAATCTAGTATATATCAACGTTATCTTATACAAAGTCACGTGTGACTTGATAAGGATTGCATTGTTTATGAACTGTCAGAAAAACACATTGAACTAGTGGACCATTATAGAAAACAATGTGAAGTAGAAATTCAAATTTAAATTCAAATAGCTGCTCGATCGATAAAGCAAAACTCTAACGATGGTCTTCAAAATCTGCATTACCCACTGCATTAACAGCTTACATCATTATCCAATGTGCTAATAAATAGATAAATAGATTTACGTACATAGGTAACAAGAATTGGCTACCTTGAAAAAAGGTCAAAGACCTTTAACAAGCTTAATTATGCTTTGGAAATCAGAATATTACGTACCTACAAATATTCTTTATTCTCGAATTGCATTACTCATCTGGCAAATACGACTGCATTCAGCTATTACCAGCCGGAAATAATGTGTACCGGTGCTTCGTATCTAAATCCGAATAATCTCTAAATGTAATCATTCTGTGAAATGATGATGCATGAAATGCGCCGACAAATAGACTAAACATTAAAATCCTCGTTTTATAATCTTGCAAAATCAAAACGACCTGAACACACCTCAGGAGTTATCTTTTGCACAACTTGGTAGTACTGAACAGCCTTTTTTTCGCCAGAGATGGAACATGGGCGTAGTACCGACTACGTACTTTCAATGACGACATGAGGCTGCAGTAAACGTCTGATCCAGTCTGATCACATGCCTGTCAGTTTATAACGGGACTCGCTCTTTATTTAACTGTGCTTACTGTGCTGGAAGGCAGCTTTTGAGAAATTTGGGCAGCTTGTGTTATGAAGAAGTGATAATCTTCTTTTTATAATATATAATTATTTGATTTCTTATCATTGTCCGTTGATTTTTCTGGACATTCAGAATGAGTGGCTATAATTATTATGGCGGAGGAAATTATCCTTCAGGATACAATGAATATAATAATAGTTATCAGCAATCCGGTGATGCCGGTTTGGATGTTTTTGTTAAAAAAGTTGTTGAAGTCAAGCGAATTTTACCTTCGCTTTTTAACATCAAAGTGGTAAGAAAATATTGCTGAAATTTATATTATGTTTGAGATTTGAAATCTATTGATTTCATTTGGAATAACTTTGAATTTGTTTATAACATATTTTTTTAGTGTTATCTTTTTTTAATACACATTTGCAGATTCTTGGGTGAAATTTTTAATGGTTTGTGGTACAATGCAATTTGTTCCATGTTTTCCAACGAATTGCAATTATCGATCAACTTTGGTTTTAATTTTATATAAAATTATGGAAAATGCCTTGTTTTAAAACTTTGTATTTTTATTTGTTAGAATGTATTTCTTTGTTTGAATAATCGTTATCAAAGAAAATTTATATTCTTTATTAATTGTTGTTCCACAGGTTGTAATGGCAATGTATTTTTGGACTTTTATGATTATTTATTCTTTTTCTTTATAAAGTTTAGCTTCAGAGTTTATTAGCAAACAGTAAAACTGGGTCATCTATTTTGATCTTCATATTGAAAAGTTTATTCAACGTGTACTAGAAATAACAGAAACCTCCAATCAAATTACATCGATTTAATATATTACAAATTAAAAAATATTCTGTTTTATGCAATATCATGATCAATTACAGGTAGCTCTTTTTTTTCTGAGTGTAAAGTTTGATGATATCAAATCTGAGGCACTGAAAATCTCTACAAGATACCAAGACTTGTAGACTGTTGTATTATTCATTACATGTATCAATAATGAATATCAATAAAATGTAAAATATTTTTACTTTTCTGTACATGCTTTATTATACTCAATACTGCAATATCATGCCAGGTTTATAATTATGGTTTTTGACCATCCTTGACTACTACCACATTACCATAACTTCCTTGTTGATATTTCTTATCACAATTCTGCTTCACACGAATATATCTGTTCTTTTCTAACAATCTAGAAAGAATTCAGTATGATAAAAGCTTTGAGCTAAGCAAAGTGTTAATTGTCATTTGGTGATAAAAAATGAAACAATCTATACTTTGGAATCGTTCTTCAAACTATCGTTATATGAATTATGAAAAGAATGGTGTAGCTGATTTAAAAATTGTTCGGAAAACGACTATCATCAATACTAGTGATCAAACTCAGATACTAAGAACCAAAAATTTGCTAACTAATGAACTCAATCAGAATACAGCAACAATCTATAAAACTTCCATTAATCATAGGCCTTTATATAAGAGAACGGAATCTGATGAAGCCAATCAAAATTCTTATATTTTACCTAATTACACAAAGAACTGCCCTATTAAAACTTCTACTCGAACCAAAAGAATAACTACATATGTTGATGAACCTATTCAAACAAAGGGAAATTATATTGGAAAATCTTGCTATAATGTATGCCAGTAATGTTGGAGAGAAATTAAATTATTTCTTTTCAATATTTTATAACGTACTATGTATTTACAGTTAGGAGAAAAAGGTTCAGGAATTAGACCTCGTGGAGCAATACAAGATTTCAATCAATTACGTCAAGAATGTTTATCTATGGGAAGACTCTTCGAGGATCCTGAATTTCCTGCTGAAGATTCGTCTCTATATTTCTCCAGGAGACCAGACCGATATATAGAATGGAGAAGACCAATGGTAAGCAATAAACATTTATAGATATATAATTACAGTAATTAATAATTTGGAACTAAAAGTTCAAGTTCAATCTAATGTACCTGGGTATTTTCAGGAAATCGCAGACAATCCCCAATTCTTCGTAGAAGGTTTTTCGAGATTCGATATTCAGCAAGGAGAATTAGGAGATTGCTGGTTGCTGGCTGCGATAGCTAATTTGACAATGCATCATAACTTATTTTTTCAAGTAGTTCCTGAAGATCAAAGTTTCGAGGAGAATTATGCAGGAATATTTCACTTCCGGTAAAGCTTTATTTCCTTTGAGAAGAATCATCAGTTTCCTCAAATACCAGAGAAATAATTCAATTTTCTTTTACCAAAGATTCTGGCAATACGGTAGATGGGTTGATGTTGTCATAGACGATAGACTCCCCACTTATAATGGTCGATTACTGTATCTAAGTTCAGCAGAACACAATGAATTCTGGAGTGCACTCCTGGAGAAGGCTTACGCAAAGCTCCATGGCTCTTATGAGGCCCTCAAGGGTGGAACCACTTGCGAGGCTATGGAAGATTTCACAGGCGGTGTTACTGAGATGTACAGGATGGATGAGACACCACCAAATCTGTTTAGCATTCTTCTAAAAGCTTACGAGAGAAGCTCCTTAATGGGTTGCTCCCTGGACCCCGATCCTAACATCCTGGAGGCGGAGACCCCTCAAGGTCTTATAAGAGGACATGCTTACAGTATTACCAGAGTGAAATACGTCGACATTGCCACACCAAATCAAGTTGGCAAAATTCCTTTGTTAAGATTGCGCAATCCTTGGGGCAACGAAGCTGAATGGAATGGACCATGGAGCGATCAGTAAGTCAATCGATTAATCATTGATTGCAGAAATTTTCTATTTCTTTAAGATCTTGAAGTAATTAGTTGAGTAGAGATCTTTCATTTTACTCATATATAGTGACTCATTTTCACTAATCACGTCATTAATTCCTTTGGCATTGTGTGGATTGTGACGTGTATTGAGTACATAATGATTGGATAGTGACTTAAGTTTATTGGCAACGTATGCGTCATCGAATACCAAGATACGTTAAGAATCCTAGCATAGTGATTAAGTTTTTATCTATTAAAAAAATATTATCATCTATCATAGATCTCCAGAATGGCGATTCATCCCCGACCACGAGAAGGACGAGTTGGGCTTGAACTTTGACGTAGACGGTGAATTCTGGATGTCTTTCCAAGACTTTAAACAGCATTTCACCAACCTGGAAATATGTAACTTGAATCCAGACTCCTTGACTGAGGATGAATTAAATTCCGGTAAGAAGAAATGGGAGATGAGCGTTTTCGAGGGCGAATGGGTTCGCGGCGTTACAGCTGGTGGTTGCCGAAATTTTCTGGGTAAATAATAAGATATTTAATCAATATATATCTATACAGATTGCAATAAGTTATCGAGTTGATTCAAGATTATTTCATTTCATAGAGACCTTCTGGCACAACCCACAATACCGTATCACTCTGGAATACCCTGACGAGGGCGACGATAAGTGTACCGTGATCGTTGCGCTTATGCAGAAAAATCGAAGAGCCCAAAAAAGAATGGGTGCGGACTGTCTAACTATTGGATTTGCAATTTATCATGTAATTAATTGAATCATTACATAATTGAGTATGTCTAACAAATTTTCCTATTACTACGTTGAATTGTCTTCATTGCAGCTAGAATATCCAGACAGACTACCGAAGCCTTTAGACATTAATTTTTTCAAGTACAATGTATCGGTCGCTAAGTCACCGTCATTCATTAACCTCCGGGAGGTTAGCTGCCGTTTTAAATTACCGCCAGGAGTTTACTGCATCGTGCCCAGTACCTTCGACCCTAACGAAGAAGGCGAATTTCTACTTAGAATCTTCTCCGAGAACAAGAACAATATGGAGTGAGTATTTACAATAATTATAAAATTTATTTTTAAAAATAATACTGCCTCGTTGAAGGATGCTGTTTATTAATTAGTTTTGATATAAAAAAATAGACATTTTTATAATTCTGTCACATTTGACAGGGAAAACGACGAAGAAGTTGGCATTGGAGAGGTCGACGACCGGGTAAGCTCTTGTGCATTATGATTACGCACGTTACTAGAGCGGTAGATGCTTAATATGATGAGATAATTATTGAGCTTAAGTAGATAACACACTAAGCTGTTAAACTTATTATTGATTAGTTAAGCTACTTAACGCCGTCTGGTGAGAAATCTTGATTGATTGGATAATCCTAATTTATTATTTACTTGATTCATGATAATGAATCATTTCACCATTGATAATTAACAATGAATGATCGTATATAATAATCGTGCACTCTCTCTCTTAACTAATAATTAACAAACTGACACAGTTATACTAATGACACTCTGCACCCATGGGAATGCTTGGCTTTTAGGTGATTAACTATCACGGTGACCACGACAAGCACGATGATAGCGTGAGTATTGCTAATTTGTGGGTGTGGCTATTATAACATAATGAGAATGTACTAATGAAGTTTTTTTTTTTTTATTAATTAAAACTTTACCGTTGGTTACAGGTTAAAGATCAACCTGAGCCTGATAAAAATGAGGAGAAGGTCCGCGACTTCTTCAGGAAACTCGCCGGTGATGATTTGGAGGTCGACTGGATGGAACTCAAAGAAATTTTGGATTATGCTATGAGAAAAGGTAAGCTATAAAAATATTGCAGTTAAAATATTTTGTTTTTAATTTTTTTAGCATATATTCTTTATATCAAGTACTTTGTTCAGTACGCTCAACGTACTTTTAAGTACTGCAACAAAAGTCTTGCTTGTAAATAAAGCTGGAAAATTCATTTCAATCGATTCATTTCTTTACTTCATTTTCATTCGACATCAATTGCTTATCACAATTTATTAATTGGTTTACGGAGAATTTTGTTACTTTTGCTTTTGCAGTTTTGTCCATTGTCTGAGTTGCTTAACGAGGTAAATTGTCCAGCATTCTGAATTTCAAAATATAATGCAATTTTGTCAAAATGGAGTCTTAAGGATGAAATTTGAAGTTTTCAGCTTTGCGATTTCACAAGTTTTTGATTGAATTATAATCGGAGCAATGAGAGTTATTTGCTTTCCGAATAAATCTCATTCATTCTCATTAGTAAATATTTGTAGAATTTGATTAAAAAAATCTTCGAGGTATAAATTTTATTTTTGTTATTAATTTTGTTCATTTGAGCTGCCAGAGGATGCATTTATGCTTTCTGGGTAAGGGGTTCAGCTCTTAAACCAACTTTGATATGCCAGCTAAGGGGCTCATATGGTTATTTAAAACCAAAGTTTACGATTGGTTTATTGAAAGTTGCAATATTGCAATAATCACTTATGCTTTTTGGCAATTATTTGAAATTTTACTTTGTGGCTTTTGCAATTAACTGTCATAAAAATCATAACATGGCAAAGTTTCATTACTAATCCATACTTCTGCCCAATTGTGAAAGTAGCCCAATAGCTGACGTAGTGCCAAACAAAGTATAATAATCCAGTACTTATCCTGATGTATATAAGAATACAACATTGCTGCGAATCCACTGCATATTAAAGAGACTACGGAGGCATGTTGTGTCAAAAGTTTAGCTAACATGTAGCTGTATGTTGCGGGTTAGAATTACCACCCTCGGTACGACGTAGTGAAGCTAGCTACACAGAATCTCAACCAGGCGATGGTTCTATGATCGACACTCTCATCTCACTGCTGTGTGGTATTGTTTGTAATAATGAACAATACAATAAAACTGTAGGTAAGAGTCGTCACTGAAGCTATGGACACTTAACACCAGGTCCGATTATGAGACTTGTCTTATTTACGGTTGAATTTTAAGTTAACAGCTTTATCCAATTCTGAATGCTTCATCCAATATTCTTTGACCGTCTCTGCTGCCTCCTATGACTTTGGTTACGCTCCTCATGGCTACGTTAAATGACATTATTGCTTTTACTGTATTACTGTATATGCTGTTAAGTATTGTTCATTAAGTTTTCATCATGAGAGTAGGGGTCATTGGTTTTGGTTTAACCAGAAATTTTTTATTTGCATTTCAGGGTATTTTTAAATTTTTAGGGTTATTATTAATTTTATTCATTGTTGCAGAAATGCATAATGAGGGATTCAGCAAGGATATCTGTCGTAGCATGGTTGCCATGCTCGATGTGGATCATTCTGGCAAACTGGGATTCGAAGAGTTTAAAATGCTATGGAATGATATTAGGAATTGGAGGGTAAGTAAATTAATATAATGAAATAGTAAATGTATTAAATGTGAATAATACTCAAAATATACGTTCACCAATCTTAGGCTGTCTTCAAATTGTACGACAAAGATGGTTCAGGCTTCTTGAATGCATTTGAACTTCGACAAGCCTTGAATAGTGCTGGATATCGTTTGAACAATCACATTCTTAATATTTTGGTTCATCGATATGGTACTAAGGATGGTATGATTACCTTCGATGATTATATTATGTGCACAGTTAAGCTGAAGACAATGATCGGTGAGTTATATAAGGTTGTTTGGTCCTTCGTCACAGTTTGCTCTGGATTTATAATAAATTTATTTGATTTTCTTTTTTATAGATATCTTCAGAGAGAGGGATCCTGACAAAACAAATACAGCTACTTTCACGTTGGAGGAATGGATCGAAAAGACACTGTATTCATAAGTAAACCTTTGGAAACTCCTGTATACTTTTTTAAAATGCCAAAAGTGTACCTTGAAGAGTAAAAAAGTGAAAATATCTTTCACAAAGGTTAGACACGCTGGTTATACTATAATAGAGAGTTGATTTCGCAAAGTATTACCATATATAATCTATTTTTATGCCACATAAGAAACATCAATAATAGATTTTCTACAAGAATAATCTTACCCGACTTATGTTAGATTAAAAGATACATAGATCTGAAATAATACTGCATTTTCAAGAAAAAAAAGAGGAAAACTCCTTGCCAAAAACGTTAACTATAATTATTTATCGTGGAATAAAATCTCTATTGTAATTTTTAAGAGATATACAATTTAAAATTTAACTATATTATTATGAAATCGATAAAAAAGGATCAAAATCATTGTTATATATTAAAATTAAGTGAATACCTCTATAGTTTACGAAAATCCGTGAAAGTTAAATCAAACATATTACTTCGTAAATTTTATCAAGTTCTTTGTTACTCGACGAGATTATTTTCTTCTTCTCGATTCCCGTGTCTTTGTGTTAATTCTTTTTGACTATATTTATATTCGACTTTGTACTTACGTCTAATCTACGTCAAAAATTTAACTCTTACTATTTAAGTATGTCTGTTATTATCATTAATTTCCTAAAATTCGTAGATTCTTTATGACGATTGGAAAATATGAAAAGAATCTCAATTAATTAATTTTCTCGTAACACTATAAAACTTCTATTAAGTGTCACATGTTATACAAGCTATTCAGTAATATAATTTTGAGATGTTTTGTTAAAAATTTGAAATTGGATAAAAGGGACTTTTGTAATAATGAACTAAAGGTTATTTATACACATTATATCTTTAATACTTTTCCCGTGTACTGCGCCTTATCTCGTACATTTTATGAAGCCTAATGAGAAATGATAATTATGATTCTCACACTACGAAATAAGTAATAATAATCTTATGATAAGAGATCATAACGAGGGATACGAGAAAAATAAGTTTACCTATAAAACGATAACAGTTCACTTGAATTTCATATAATAACTTTCTATAATTTATTCGATTAACATAAATAATTCCTATCATTTTACAAATTTTTTTTTAATTGTATTAATTAATGTACCTATTTATTCATTCGTGACACCTCGTTTGATTTCTTTTGCCTTTTCTTTGCCCTTACATTCATATATTTGCATTTATGTATTAACATTGACATAAGTTCCGCGTGCATACATAATTTTAAAATTAAGATAAACTCTATATATATGTTTCTCACTACATTAACTATTGTTTATACGGCCATTTATGAATAAATTGTGAATAACTTATGACAAGTGTATTTTCTGTATAGTCTATTTACAGTGTCTTCCCCATTGACAGTATCGAATTGTTTCTTACACTTGTTAAATACATACATATGATTATGCGAAGAGTGAGACACATCCGTAAGAAAGTTGCGTTTTGTGCTTTTCCCATATGGATAAATGTCTTGGGATCTGTCATGGACTGTAAATTAAAGCGCAGGACAGTATCAAATTGTTTCTTACACTTGTTAAATACATACATATGATTATGCGAAGAATGCGGCACATCCGTAAGAAGGTTGCGTTTTGTGCTTTTCCCATATGGATAAATGTCTTGGGATCTGTCATGGACTGTAAATTAAAGCGCAGGACAGT